>VDFB02000015.1:280137302-280198040 GCA_007258455.2 Sequoia sempervirens
AAACTAGTTTAGCCTTAAGGAAACATATATACACCAACATGCTTCTCAACACTTCCTCAACTAATAATTATCCTTCACAATTAGCACTAGCATGTCAGGTCATCCAAACCTACACTAACACTAACAAGAAACACCAAACACACCTCTCAAGGTCCGAAAAAATATCACAAAACACACAAAATACTCCACAACATCTATACAACATCTTAGAATATTCCAACGTCATCAAAATATATTGCACAACTACTGTAACCACCTAAAACTCAAGAACAACTTCATTTTGTGCAACTAGACATACTAGCACAGATGTCCAACACACCAAAAAACTTTGCAAAATAACTCAATATACAACAATATAAGCATGCTCCTAGATCTACAACACCAAAAATTTTCACTAGGAAGAAATGCAGTATCAGAGACACCTTGTTTCACCAGATAGACATAATGTCAAACACACATCTTCCAATCTGTAGTATGATCCAAAACCTAGAACTCTAGATATAACACTCTAAAACCTCTAATAACTACATACAAACTACATGGGGATATATTCAAGCATGAGGAAATGCAAAGAAAAACACTAAACACCACTTTGTCACACTAATCTCTTTAATTCAAAATTTCTCAAAAGCACTTGGAAACCAAGTGAACCAACTTCATCAAAACATTATTAACATCTCTAAACACATCTACAATTACAACATGCAAAACTTTCCAACTACAACAATCTCCTCAAACACAAGTCAGACCAACAACCTTTGCAACTATATTGAAGTAAGACATCAATGACAACACTAGCATGTGTTGACATCAATAACAACAACTACAAACCTCCAACAACTCCAATGCTAGGGTTGATTATCAACAACATTCCACACTTTCATATAGGTTGACATCAATGACAACACCCAAGCAACTCACAAACAACTCAAGCTTCCAAACTCCAACAAGACCCCTTAGATCAAACCCCTTAGATAAAACCCCTTTGTATTAAATCATACCCATTAATGGAGTCTCCTTCACACCTATCAAAATGCTGGAAAACAAAATATTTTTCTTTACCTTTTGAGGCATTAAGTAAAGTCATTTAGAAATTATATTTTTCAAGATCGTAGCCCTCAAAATGATCTTTCCAACAAGTATAGATTTGATATGTTTTCAATTTAATATATATTTAATTTTAATTTTTACTGAACATAGGCTTTTTACCAAACATCAAGTTCTTCGTTCTGTAGAGGTGGAGAAATAGTAAACCATTGTTAAAAGAATTCAAAAAATACCTTTGTCTTAGGCATTGATGTCCTTGTTTCACCTAAAAAAACATTGGATTTTGATATATACATAAAAATTTATGTTTGATGTCATACAACTATGTCTAAATTATACTTACAGTAACTTCAAAAGTTAATAAAAAAATTATGTAACAAAAAATTATGAAAAATATCCTTGCCCTAGATATTTATGTTAAAAATATATATTTTAATAATTAGAATTTTATCCTTTCTAGAAAAAGTTATGTTTAGATGACATAAACATTACTTTTTGAAAATGTTGTTTATTGTTTAAAATTAGTTATTAAAGGAGATGTTGAAAGATTCATGATTTGAAAAAATTAAAAATATATATTTAGAATCTACACACAAATTACCACAAATCACTAGTTCACATCATCTTAAAATTCTTAATGGTTTAGCTTCTATAGGTCTCAAAAGGTGAAGATTTAGTTAAAAATATTTATATAAATGCCCATCTTGGCCAAAAAGTGAGACACAATATTTTGATGTCACCCTCTTGTTAAATAGAATGGTGGATCAATCAAGTTTGGAGATAATTCATTAGAAAAGATTCATGGAAAGGGAACCATAAGTATTGATGAAAAATCTAAGACAAAAGATGTTCTCTATGTGGAAGATATCAAGAATAATCTTCTTAGTGTAAGCCAAATGTAGAGAAAAGGATATAATCTTGCGTTTCATGATCAGGGGTGTGAAATCAAAATAAAAAATTCTAGAAAATTGGTGGGAGGAGCTAGGATAGAAAACAACTTGTACAACCTAAAGGGTATTAATGGAAGAAGTTATCTTCTAGGATAGAAAAATGAATGTTCATTGTGGCACAAGGTGATGGGACACATCAACTTGGATAGCCTTGTGAAGATCAACTCCATGCAAGCAATGAGAGATATGCCAAAGTTTGTCAAGACTGCAAGCACCATGTGTAAAGAATGTCATATTGGAAAGTAGATAAGGATAAGGTTCAAGACCAAAGAGTATTCTTCCACAAGAACTTTAGAACTAATTCATATAGATTTGTGTGGACCTACCATGACAAAGAGTCTTCAACGATAAATTTATTTCATGTTACTCATTGATGATTTCTCTAGGATGACATGGGTTACATTTTTAAAAGAAAAATAAAAATATTTTAGTAGATTTAAGATTTTCAAGTCAATGGTTGAAAATGAAATGAATGCTAGACTCAATTATTTAAGTTTTGATAGAGGTAGTGAATGTAGTGCCCCCAGTTTGTTCTTTGTTTTGGACAATTACTTGGATTTGTAGTTGAACATTATGATACTATTTGATGATATTTGGATATTATGACACTTTTGATGCTTTATTATGATGACACTTTTGTACATGATGTTATGATGATATCACGCTTATATTATGGTTATCATATTAGTTTAATGGTTTAAGTGAGTTATCATTGATATGAAGATTATGTGTTTATTGGATGTATATTCTATCATGATTTGATATCAGTTATTGTGTGTCAATGTATTGGTGAAGGGGAATAGTGTCACATCACTCACTTGTGAGTGCTTTATGACTTTGTGATTTTCCCTTCACTGTGTGATTGACTGTTAATCTATGTACATGTTTGACCATGTGATTTGCTACAGGTTGGAGGTACCAGGCATTGACTCCACCTGAATTGCTTGGTTTGAGCATGCCAAAATCATTGACTGTTTATCTATGTACATGTTCAACCATGTGATTTGCTATAGGCTGGAGGTACTAGGCATTGACTCCACCTAAATTGCTAGGTTTGAGCGTGCCAAAATCCCAATGGAGGTTGTTGATTCAAAGGTAGCATTGAGTCCCCCACATTGAGAAATTTTCCTCGTTGAGGATGTTGTCACACCCCGTCTGTAAGGATAGATCGAGTTGTGTTGTCAATGTTGTTGTTTTTTTACTTTTCGTTTCGCGTGCAATTTGGTATTGCTTGACAATGTGTTATTTGAATAATGTGATTGTTGAGTTCCTTAGTTTGATTATTTCGTTAAGATGGAAAGTATTGAAAATAAATGCTTTGGAATAATTATATAAAAGCTTGTATATGATTGAAGTGTCAATTAAATAAATTATTAATAAAATATTTATTTGATTTAAATAAATTGGAATTAATGATTGGGTATGTGTAGGATCATGATGGGCCAAAAAGTGGCAATATGATAGGTATGTGTAGGGTATGTGGCTGATGAGTTTTTTTTACCCAAAATTGATGAAACAAAAAGGGTTTTTAAAGGAGATTCTCAACTTTCCACCAATATAAATTATTCTTTAATTTGAATTTAATAAATAATTATTACTCATTTTCTATTTGAATCATGACTAAATTCCTGATTGATAGGTTAATTGAAAAATATCTATAGTTTTCAAACAGTATCACATTTTTTGAATCTGAAACATGTGTCACATTCTATGCTTCACTTACTATAAGATTAAAAAAAAAAGAATTTCATGAAGTTTTGACCAAGTTGGTCAAACATACGAGTTTTTATATTTTTAAAAAGTTGTAATAAAAAAATCATAATTAATTATTTAATTCAAAAAAAAATACAAAAAAACATACATCACATCGAGATATGAGTCCTCTACTTATATCTAAAATATTATAAAAAAATATTATCATTTTATTGTGGTTAGGGTGGTCAGATAGACACCTACTTCTTATTTTTTCACTAAATTTTAAGTACTACTGCATTGAAATTTCAAATTTTCACCAAATAGATTTTTCTTTTTAAATAACCCAATTAGTTCAGAAACTACATTCAATTTGATACATATTCTATTCTTACATATTTTTGAAATAATATAGATAACTTATACAAATTTTTACATCAAGTTGCCTAACTTTGATTTTTCTAAATTTTTCGCCACTTAAGGGCCTATTTTTTCCATGATGATCTTGCACATAACCGATTAAAAATGAAATATTTATATAAATATATTAAATTATGTTAATTTACAAAAAATTTGGAATTAAATAATTAAATTAATAAATTAATATTTAATTACCTAATTTATTGGTGTATAAATCATAAGTTATGATTTAAAAGAAAAATTATAAAATAAAAACAAGTTGAGTAAATTGTGCATAGTGGGGAAAATATAAAAGAAAATAAATTAGTTAGTTTTATAGAGTGGAATGCAGTTATGGAGGAAATAAATTAATAAAGTAGTGGAGTTAACTAAAGAGGGGATTTTGGATTATTTTCCATGAAACTAATTGCATTCGGTTGTGTAGGATTTTCTTGTTCTTGAAGTTGTTTTCTCTATTTTGGAAAGTTTTCTGGGAAGTTGGGAGGCACTGAAGTTTTTTTTTTTTGAGGTTTTGAGGCTTTTGAAGAGGTGTTGGATTTAGAAGAGCTTGAAGCTATAAGTGAAGGTTGGGAAAAATTTGAGCTGCATCCAAAAATTCAAAGCCAACAACTCTCTTAGCTCAGCTATTTGGTTATTCTAGGTTCCAAATGTTATAATCCTTTCATTTTAACGTTGAGATAGAAATGAAGAATGCAATTATGCTATCTGAAACAAAATGAATGTTTGAATATGAGTTGTGTTTATTCCATAAGCTTCATACAATCTTGGGGATTCTTTTCTTTTGTAGTGTCCTGTTGTTTCTATTTATTGTTCTGCATTCTTTCCCCAAATATGATTGTTGTATTTATGTTATCTAAGTCTTGACCCAAATTGTGGTTATTTTCCCTATGATTGTATGCAATTATTAATCATGGACTTTTGGTATCCATAGCCTCTACATCCCCAAGCATTCCACTGCTTATAGTTTTAGCTTATTATAGTTGGCACTATGCATTCTTTTAATTGTTGTTCTTAATAATTACAGTCGATGCTTGTCCCAAACCTATATTATGAGTAATGTTGTTGTAATTTAAAATCCTTTCATAGTAATCATGAAACCATAGGAAACTTAAAATGGCTGGTATAAGTCACCTTACATCCACCTTGTTCTATCAGGAAGTTTAGTGATATTTCGTAAGTGTCTCCATGCATTTTAAGATATATACCAATTGATGTGTTTCTAGCACAACGTATTTATATGTAGTTTCATTTCTTTTGATTGGGAAGAATCTATATGACGTTGGAATTTATTTTGTTTCCTTCTCTGAGAATCCTTGTGATTTGAATTTAATTAATTTCCCTCTATTGATTTGATGATTTTATGGAAAATCAACATTACAATCATTGGTGTATAGTACTCTTTTTAATTGATATACCTCATTTCTTTATACATAGTTTGGTAGAGGTACTCCCAATAGTTACCGTTTTCGCCGATGCCCTTCTTGTGCCATATTTTATGATGAAATTTAGCTGGGATAGAGGGTTAATAGTGAGCCTTAAGCTCAACTTATAGGCATCCCAACTTGTAATTATCGCTTATGTATTCATTGCCTTGACAGTTGTTTACTTCACATCGATGCATAACCACCAATTAGAGTTATCATGCATACGAGAAAGTCAAGTTTCTACTTGGTCATCATTCTATGTTTATGTGTTGATTCTGGCATTCAATTCCATGTGTATGAAACACACAATACAATTATTTGCATTCCATTCATTTGTTGCACTTCTATTTAAGTAGGGATCGACCTTTTGTTTGTAATAACTATGTCAATATATATATATATGTATGTATGTATGTATACGTGGACATACAAATATAATGTTTTGATATTCAAGATTCTTCATACCTTGCTGAATTTAAATTATTTATTGGGTGATAGTATTTTATTAGTAAATGTGTACACACACACACACATATAGGTATATGTGTGTGCGTGCGTGCGCGCGTGTGTGTGTGTCTATATACATAAACAAGTATATTTATATTTGTATTATGTCATCTCGTAAAAGAATAGTGATGCCTCTATGTATTTGTTTTCAAATAAATGAAACAATAAATAATTGGTTTAGAAAGACTATTATATTTGTAATTTCATGTTAATGTATATAGAAGAGACTATCTTTGGATTTGGATGAATACTTGTAAACATGAAATGGATCCATGTAACCCACCTTGTATTTCATATTTCTATTACTATTTTGAGGTGTTTATGCGAAGAATGTGAATGATTGTGGTTTTGGGAATGGATTGTGGATTTTTTTAAATGTTTGTCATCTTGTGATGAGGATATTAGGAGTCTTCCAGAGGATAGGGGAAATTCTCTTTTGATGGAATTCTTTGTTATCCATTTGGATGATTGTTTTGTTTTGAATGAAGTATTTGATGGTTATTAGCTTGCACGGTGTATTCGCCAATGTGGTTGTGATTTAAATGTGAGAGGGGTCATTCCTTTCTTTGTTGCATATGTAATCAATTTTTAGCCTTACACAATATGTTCACCTATGTGGTTGGAATCTTTGGAAACTTGTGAGTGGGAAGGGTTATGCCTCACCATGTTGTATTGTTAATGGATTCTTGTGATTGTGCAAGTGGCTTGCTATTTGATTTCATTGGATTTCCTTTTTTCAGTAGGGTAGTAGCTTCCAATGGGGGTCGGTGCACAAAGTGGCACCTGGGTAACCCATGTGGGATTTTTGTAACCAAGTGATAACCTAAAATAAACTAGGGGGTTGGGTAGTAATAACACTAATCAAGATAAGTTAATTCCTCTCTCATGGCTCAAGTGCTTATATAGGCTTGGGATGAGTTGAGAAGGACTAGAATGGAAAGATCAACTACCTCATCCTCACGAGAGGTATATTGATTCCACATAGGGTTGCATGAGGGGCTGGAGATTGGTAGAGGCTACCGGGGTAACCCAGGATGGGGGCTGGGGCCTAGGAAGATCTGCCTGGGTAACCCATGCCAACTATGTGATGATAGTCCTCCTACAACAAGCTAGTATCCCCTTGTCTCTTTTTCCCCTTGGATGTATGCGTGTCTCTAGAAGTGATGTTACTATTGTGTAATGTTGTCGGTACTTGTTCATGGTTGTCACATTAGCTTTGTGTTGTTTATTGTCTTTTGCTTGATTGTGATGGTGGGACCCTTTGCTCTTCCTAGCATGGGGGTTGGACCTTTGGGTTCCACATGGTTGGGTGGAAAGCGAATTGTTCTCCATTGGGTTCCCTCTCCATGTTCGTGATTGTGGTGACTTCTCTTGGATTGAAGACTTCTATATTATACCAGCTTATGTGGATCATTACTCTTGTATTGTATCATAATTTGATGTATCACATATCATACTTGATGTACACTTCTAAGATGTATTCAAGGAGACATTGTTGTTCACTTGTATTGATGAATGATGTAAGCTGATGTAATCTGATGTTGAACCCTACAATGTAATGGACTATGTAATAGATGTTATTGTAAGTGCAATTAAATGATTTGATTCAAATGATCTCCTTCAGTAAATGTTATGGATGTAGCATATTGATTACACTATTAAATGAGATGATAGATGTAATTTGTCTATTGATGTTATAATTTGTTACTGTAATGATTTATAGTTTTCGCTAATTATGATAATGGGAAACTATGTAGTGTAGTCATGGACCTTAGAGGATTTAGGTTAGGCTAGTGTTAAGTTTTTTAATTTGCAATAGTGTGTTAAATGCAACTTAAAAAAAAATGTTTCATTCTTTGTGTTAGTGTGTTATCCTCTAGGGTCTCATGGTGGGGGCGTTACACATGGTATCAGAACCTAAGTTCAAACACTGGATGCTCTGGGTATATAAAAGAGCCCATTAAGTTGTCTTAGATGTATAGATTTGAAGATTACATTCTCCCTTGTTGACCTTGTCTAACACCCTAAACTTCTCTTTGGTGGTGTCTATGTAGGATTATGCCTAGAGGTCAGCGTAGAGGTCAATGGCATGGAAATGGGGCCAATCACCATGACTCCCCTCCCTAGAGTTTCCATGAGTCGGATCGTGAGGAACAATAGGGTTCACAAAACAATTAGGGAGGTGGAGGAAAAAATACAAATCAACTAAGGTAGGAAGGCGCACAATTGCGTCACTTACTGGAGGAGGTTCTTGCCCATCTTGGTCTGAGGCATGAGGGTGAGAGGTTAGTGATTAGAGAGAGAGAGATCTCCCAAGAGGAGGGAGATTGTTGTTGACCAGGATGCCATATTAGTTGATCATATGAGGGACCTTCATTGAGCACGTCCTCTAACATTTGATGGGACCGACAATGGTTTGGAGGAAGAGACTTGGTTAATTAATCTGAACTAGTGTTTTGCTATGCATCCATATGGTAGCAATACTAAGGCCAAGTGCACTATTATGCATCTCCAAGGTTTTGCTTCCACATGGTGGCATTTTGAGGAGTAGAAGCTCCATTTGGATATAGATTCACTATCATGGGAGATGTTTTTAGAGAGATTTAGAGCTCGATTCTTGTCTGACCATTGGAAAAATGTTTGTGCAAATGATTTCCATGAGCTAAGATAGATGGCAATGTCAATTGAACATTATGAGTAGAAATTATATGAGTTTAAGTAGTATGTTGGAATTGGAGATGATGAGGGTATGTTAGTACAACACTTTATCAGGGGCTTGAATTCCTATATTAGCAGTGATGTTCAAGTGTTTGAGCTGAAAACCATGGAGGTGGCTATGGCTTTAGGTGGTCAGACAGGGGTTCAGATTGGAAGTGCACCTCTGGCAGGTTTCAGTTCTTGAGGTGGTTAGACTTAGTTAGCACGCCCATCTACGAGTCAATAGACACCCTCTAAGGGTGGATAGCAGCAACATCCCTCATAGTCAAAACATAGGAACTCTCGGTCTCGATAGGGTGATAGGTTTCAGTTTGAGAGAGACAAGAATTGGAGGAGAAACAAATTTTATCGCTTTGATCAGCCAACCCAAAGTTTGCATTCTATAGTTAATAGGGGTAGTGTTAGTAGTCTAGTGTACCTCTAGGTGGTAGAGGTTTTGGAAGAGGTACAAGGTGATTCTCTTATGGTCAATAGGGTCATATTTCTCAAAAGTGTCCTCAAAAGGGCACATTTGGATTAACTAAGAGACCAATGACTTCAAAGCTAATAGTAGGGGATGTAGGTAGATCACACAGAGTTTTTACTATGGTTGATAACTTCTAGGCCAAGCACTAGGGTACAATGGTTGAGACATCAAGTGTCTTACAGGGTAGTAGAGTTTCTATTCTCTTTGATTTAGGTGCTTTAGAATCCTTTATTTCTCCTTTTGTAGTAGTGTGATGTGGATTGGTGGCAATGAAGCAGGATGATAGGTGGCAGGTTGAGTAAGCTTCTGGTGTTAAGGTCACAGTTGAGTCTCTTGTTCATGGTTGTAGTTTGAGGATTGAGTCTCTTGACACCACAGTTGATATTCATATTATTCCCCTTGGGTCTTATGATATTGTATTGGGCATGGATTGGTTAGAGGCTCACAGAGCAGTCATATATTGTCGTCATAAGGTGGTACAGTGTGTAGATGATTCTGGCAGTGAGGTTGAGGTAGTTGGGATTCAGAGGCCTATTTCCTTGAGGATGATTTCAACTATGTAGTTGAGGAGGTGTATGTAGCCAAGCTATTAGTTATTCATAGTGACAATCAATTTTTTGGAGTTAGGAGAGAGTTAGGAGGAGGTGTCACTTAATAGTCATCCCATCCTTAGACAATACATACATGTCTTTCCTAGAGAGATTCTGGGGATGCCACCTAAGCCTGACATCAACTTTAAGATAGATCTTGTACCTAGAGCTGAGCCCATTTCATGAGCTCCATACTGGATGACCACTCAAGAGCTTAAGGAGCTTCAATTATAGCTTGAGGAGTTGTTAGCAAAGGGATTTATTCATCCTAGTGTCTCTCCTTGGGGAGCACCGGTGATAATTGTGAAGAAGGACGGATCCCTTCGATTGTGAATTGATTACTAGTAGTTAAACAAGGTGACAATAAGGAAGAAGAATCCATTTCTAAGGATCAATGATCTATTTGATCAAATCAAGGGTGCTAGGGTATTTTTGAAGATTGATCTTAAATTAGGGTATCACCAATTGTGCATCTTTGAGGAAAATATCCATAAGACCACATTTCGTACTCGATATAGACACTACGAGTTCATAGTTGTGTTTTTCGGGTTAATGAATGTGCCCTTAGTGTTCATGAGTTTGATGAATGGTGTGTTTCACGTCTACCTTGACCAATTTGTCTTGGTGTTTTTAGATGGCATATTGATCTATTCGAGAAACATGGAGGAGCATGAGGATCATTTGAGATATGTGCTATAGTATTTGAGGGAGAACCGGTTGTGTGCTAATTTTTTGAAGTGTGAGTTCATCAAAACTAAGGTGAAATATCTGGGACATGTTATCTCTGGTGAGGGAATTGTTGTGGATCCTTCAAAGATCCAAGATATCATTGATTGGCTTGCACCCACTAATGTTGTAGAGGTCTACAGTTTCATGGGTTTGGTAGGTTATTACCAACAGTTTGTATAGAGGTTTTTGAGGATAGTACAACCCATCACTTCTCTTCAGAGGAAAGGGAAGAAATTTATTTGGTCAAAGTAGTGTGACGCAACTTTTTAGACTCTTAAGGAGAGATTGACTAGAGCACCTATCTTAGCAGTTCCTGATCTTGCTGGGGATTTTGTGGTTTTTATAGATGCTTCCTTGGAGATTTTAGGAGCTGTGTTGATGTAGGATGGTCGCGTGATTGCCTATGAGTCTCACAAACTCAAGGATCACAAGTTGAACTATCATACACATGATCTCGAGTTAGCTGTTGTGGTTCATGCCTTGACAAGATGGAGACACTTTATTTTGGGGCATTAGTTTGAGCTACACAATGATCATCGTAGTTTGTAGTATATTTTCACATAGCCTAATCTATATGTGAGACAAAGATGGTGGATGGAGTTCTTATGTGAATATGATTTTAATGTGAAATTCATTTAGGGAAAAGAAAATGTGGTTGTGGATGCACTTAGTAGGCAGAGACACACGCTATTGGTAGTGACTCTTAGTGTGGATTTGAGGATCCAAATCCTTTCTGCACTTGCTTCATATAGTAGGTATTAGGAGGTGAGGACTAAGGTGGAGTCAGGTAGAGATTTAGAGGGAATATTTGCGGGATACACCCTTGAGTTAGATGGCTTGTTATGACATTTGGGTCATATTTATGTACCTTCCTCAAGAGATCTTCATACTTTGATCATGTCAGAGGTGCATTGGGCACCTTATTCAACTAATCCTGGTGTCAAAAAGATGCACACAGATCGTCGATAGCTATAATTTTGGGCTAGAATGAGGAGAGATATTGCTGATTTTATGTCAAGCTATTTGGAGTGTCAGAGAGTGAAGGAAAAACACTAGCATCCTACAAGAATTTTGTAGCCTCATCTAGTTTTGGAGTGGAAATGGGACATTATCTCATTATATTTTATTGTTGGTTTTCCCATTTCTTCCTGTTAGCATGATGCCATTATGGTCACTGTGGATAGGTTGGCAAAGGTAGCACACTTCTCTCTTGTCCATTCCTCATACAATGCTTCATCAATGGCCAAAGTTTTCATGGAGGACATTGTCAAGTTACATGGTATTCCTCACTAGATTATTTTAGAGAGAGATCCAATATTTACTTCACTTCTATTGATGTCCCTGCAACATGCATTGGGGACTCAGTTGAACTTCAGTTCAACTTATCATCTACAGACTAGTGGGAAGACTGAGAGGGTCAATCAGATTTTCAAGGATATTCTTCATATGTATGTCATGGATCAACAGTCACATTGGGAGGACTACCTGTATTTGGTGGAGTTTTTATACAATAACAATTATCATAGCTCTATCGGCATGCCTCCTTTCCATGCATTATATGGTCATCCACGTCGGACCCCATTGAGTTGGGATCATTTGGAGTATAGGGTTCTCCTAGGTCTAGAGATGCTTCAGGAGATGGAGTAGCAGGTGTTTCACAATAGGGATCATTTGGTGGTAGCCTAGGACAAACATAAGAAATATGGCAATGCTCATAGGGTGGACTGTTAGTTCTCAGTTGGTGACTGGGTATTTCTATGAGTGTGTCCGTGAAAGAGTTTGATCCATTATGAAAAAGGCTCTAATCTTGCACCATGATTTTTTGGGCCTTTGAGATCTTGGAGAGGATTGATCTAGTAGCATACCATCTTGCTTTTCCACCCAGTCTCTCATGCATTCATGTTGCATTTCATGTTTTAGTTATCAAACCTTATTATCCTAATATATCTCACATCCTTGATTGGAATGTATTACAAGTAGAGGATGGGAAGATGGCTTTGGAGCCCGTGGGCATCATACAACATAGGAGAATTACACTCATGGGATGGGACATTGAATAGGTCAGGGTCTAGTGGGATCTGAATGACAAGTCTTCTGCGACTTGGGAGGATGCTTCTAAGATGAGAGAGTTATACCTATATTTGTTTGCAGGCTTCTAGAAGTAAGCTTGGTCCTAAGGGGGGATGATGTAATGCCCCCAATTTGTTCTTTGCTTTGGATAGTTACTTGGATTTACAGCTAAGCATTAGGATATTATGACACTTTTGATGCATTGTTATGATGACACTTCTATACCTAATGTTATGATGATATCATGCTTATATTATGGTTAGAAAATTAGTTTAATGGTTTAAGTGAGTTATCTTTGATATGAAAATTTTGTGTTTATTGGATGTATATTTTATCATGATTTGATACCAGTTATTGTGTATCAATGTATTGGTGAAGGGGAATAGTATTGCATCACTCGTTTGCGAGTGCCCTATGACTCTATGATTTTCCCTTCATGGTGTGATTGACTATTTATCTATGCACATGTTCGATTGTGTGATTTGCTACAGGTTACAAGTACTAGGCATTGACTCCACCTAAATTGGCCAAGTTTGAGCATGCCAAAATCCCAATGGAGGTTGTTGATTCAGAGGTAGCATCAATTCCCCCACATTGAGCCATTTTCCTCGTCGAGGATGAGTGTCTATTGTCACACCCCATCTATAAGGTCAGATTGAATTGTGTTCTCAATGTTGTTGTTTTACTTTTTGTTTCACGTACAGTCTGGTATTGCTTGAATCTGTGTTATATGAGTAATGTGACTATTGAGTGCCTTAGTTTGGTTATTACATTAAGATGGAAAGTATTGAAAGTAAAGGATTTGGAATAATTATATAAAAACTTGTATATGATTGAAGTGTCAATTAAATAAATTATTAATAAAGTATTTATTTGATTTAAATAAATTGGAATTAATAGTTAAAAAATGAAATATTTATATAAATATATTAAATTATGTTAATATAAAAACTAGTTGGAATTAAAGAATTAAATTAATAAATTAATATTTAATTGTTCAATTTATTGGTGTATAAATCATATGTTATGATTTTTAAAAAAATTATAAAATAAAAATAAGTTGAGTAAATTGTGCATAGTGGGGAAAATATAAAAGAAAATAAATTAGTTAGTTTTATAGAGTGGAATGCAGATACAGAGGAAATAAATTAATAAAGTAGTGGAGTTAACTAAAGAGGGGCTTCTGGATTATTTTTCGTGAGACTAATTGCATTTGATTGTGTGAGATTTTCTTGTTCTTGAAGTTGTTTTCTCTATTATGGAAAGTTTTCTGGGAAGTTGGTAGGCTCTGAAGTTTTGTTTTGGAGGCTTTGGGGCTTTTGTAGAGGTGTTGGAGTCAGAAGAGCTTGAAGCTATAAGTGAAGGTTGGGAAAAATTTGAGCTGCATCTAGAAATTCAAAGTTGACAACTCTCTCAGCTCAGCTATTTGGTTATTCCATGTTCCATTATAATCCTTTCACTTTAATGTTGAAATAGAAATGAAGAATCCAATTGTGCTATCTAAAAAAAATGAATGTTTGAATATGAGTTGTGTTTATTCCATAAGCTTCATACAATCTTGGGGATTATTTTCTTTTGTAGTGTCCTATTGTTTCTCTTTATTGCCCTGCATTCTTTCCCCAAATTTGATTGTTGTATTTCTGTTATCTAAGTCTTGACCCAAATCATGGTTATTTTCCCTGTGATTGTATGAAATTTTGAATCATGGACTTTTGGTATCCGCAACCTCTGCCTCCCTGAGCATTCAAAATCCTTATAGTTTTAGCTTATCATAGTTGGCACTATGCATTCTTTTAACTGTTTTTCTTAATAATTACAACCGATGCTTGTCTTGAACCTATATTATGAGTAATGTTGTAATTTAAAATCCTTTCATAGTAATCATGAAGCCATAGGAAACTTAAAATGGCCGGTATAAGTCACCTTACATCTGCCTTTTTCTCTCAGGAAGTTTGGTGGTATTTCATAAGTGTTTCCATGCATTTTTAGATCAATACCAATTGATGTGTTTCTAGCACGACATATTTATATGTAGTTTCATTTCTTTTGATTGGGAATAATTTGTATGATGTTGAAATGTATTTTGTTTCCTTCTCTAATAATCCTTGTGATTTGATTTGAATTTGATTTATTTACCTTTGTTGATTTGATGATTTTGTGGAAAATCAACATTACAATCGTAGGTGTATAGTACTCTTTTTAATGATCGGCAGACGTACTCCCAATAGTTACCATTTTGGCCGATGCCTTTCTTGTGCCATATTTTATGATGAAATTTAGTTGGGACTGAGAGTGAGTTAATATTTATCCTTAAGCTCAACTTGTAATTATTCCTTATGTATTCATTAGCTTGACTATTGTTTACTTCACATCTGCAAAAACTAAAACTGTTGTATGTATTCTCCCGTACCCAGAACATTGGGTAAAAGGGATTTTAAATAATATTTACAGAGAGAAGAAACGTCTACAGGAAATAGAAACAGCAGAAGAAATAGAAAAAGCAGAAACATAGTTTCTAAAAGGAGGACTCTTTCCGTCTGCGATGAGATCATCCGGTGGATGTTTCCATATGCCCCCGCAAGTTGAGCGTGGGTGTTCGTACGGTCAACTTGTCCCGAAGTAAAGCAAATCAAGCAGAGCTCAACCCCTTTGTGAAGACATCTGCAACCTGATCTTTTGTAGAGATGAATCGGACAACAAGACCTTTGTTAGCAACTTTCTCACGAACAAAATGATAATCATTCTCAATGTGCTTAGTCCGTGCATGAAAGACTGGATTAGCTGTGAGATACGTAGCACCAAGATTGTCACACCATAGAACAGGGGAAGCAGTGGGAGAATATCCAAGTTCAGAGAGGAGGGATTGAATCCAAATTAGCTCAGCAGTGGCTATGGCAACTCCTCTATATTCAGCTTCAGTACTAGACCTTGAGACGGTCTTTTGTTTTTGAGCACTCCATGAAATCAGATTTGGACCAAGGAAGATGCAGTAACCGCTAGTAGAATGGCGGTCATCAGGGCAGCCAGCCCAATCTGAGTCAGAAAAGGTAGTAAGAGTGAGAGGGGTAGACTTGCTGAGTTGCATTCCATAAGAGAGAGTTTCCTTTAGGTACCGCAGGATACGCTTGACATCGTTCCAATGATCATCCGTGGGCTGCTGCATAAACTGACAGACCTTATTGACGGCGAAAGCAATATCAGGTCTCGTAAGAGTGAGATAATGAAGAGCACCGACAACACTCCTGTATAGAGTTGGATCGCTGAACGCGGAGCCGGTGAATTTAGACAACTTGTCTTGGCTACAAATAGGAGTGCGAACCGGTTTTGCACCATCCATCTTTATCTTCTTGAGAAGATCAAGTGTATACTTTCTTTGAGATAGGAGAAGCCCTGTAGGAGTTGAAAGAGCTTCGATGCCCAAAAAATAATGGAGAGAGCCCAAGTCCGTTATGGCAAAAGCGGACTGAAGTTGAGATATCAAAGCTTGAACACAGTCCACTGTAGATCCAGTAATGATAATATCAACAACATAAACAAGCATAAAAACTATGGAGTGGGCGGTTCACTTAATGAATAGCGAAGTGTCAGCTTTGGAACCCACAAACCCAACCTGTTGGAGAAAGGTGCTCAGGCGGTGGTACCAGGCCCGTGGAGCTTGTTTGAGACCATAGAGAGACTTGTGGAGTCGACACACATGAGTAGGAAACTGGGGATCAATGTATCCAGGTGGTTGCTTCATGTAAACCTCCTCCTCAAGGACACCATGGAGGAAAGCATTTTGCACATCGAGTTGGTGAAGGGGCCAGCCCATAGAGAGTGCAATAGTGAGAACTGTACGAATGGTGCAAGGTTTTACCACAGGACTGAAAGTCTCCCCATAGTCAATTCCTTCCTGCTAATTGAACCCCTTGGAAACTAGTCGGGCTTTGTAGCGATCAATGGAGCCATCTGCTTTCTTTTTCAATTTAAAAACCCATTTGCACCCAACAATATTTAAGTGGGGCTTGGATGGGACTAGGCTCCACGTTCCATTCTGGAGAAGAGCATTAATTTCATTATCCATAGCCAAGCGCCACTGTGGGTCCACTTTGGCTTGGGAAAAACATGTGGGCTCATCAATATCATCAGGAGATAAGGGGTGCTTAGTAGCACTGTATGCCTTGGGCCGAAAAATGCCATGTTTGGACCTTGTGACCATTGGATGCACATTCGTAGGAGGAACCATCGAGCTTGGCGAAGGTAACGGCAAAGGGGAGGAAGAGGGGTCACGGCTAGGAGATGGTGGGGCCGAAATTACTAAGGCGGGGGAAGCAGATTCGATTCGGGTAGGGAGGTCATGACGAGAAGGTGAGGCATCTAGGGGAATGGAGAGGCCATGGTGAGGTCCTTGCAAGGGAGGTGAAGACACACTAGATGGAGGTGAGTGATAAAGTGGGAGAGTGGATACGAGGGATGGTGCAGAGATCAAGTCCGGTGATGGTGTGTTCTGGCGAGCAGCAAACGGATAGGTCCCTTCATCAAACACAACATGCCGAGAGATATATATTCTGTTGGTGGGAAGATGGAGACATTTATAGCCTTTGTGAACCAAACTGTAACCCAAGAAGACACAAGGGAGAGAACGTGAGTCCAGCTTATTAGAGCTGTAGGGATGAAGGTAGGGAAAACAGAGGCACCCAAAGACACGCATCGCACGATAGTCAGGACCCGTGTTAAACAGACACTGAAGGGGGGACCGATTGTTGAGGATGGGGGTGGGCAACCGGTTCACCAAGTAACAGGCCGTGAGGAAAGCATCGGTCCAATAGATGAAGGGAACAGAAGCCGTATGAAGGAGGGTAAGGCCAGTGTCCACAATGTGCTTGTGTTGGCGCTCGGCTAAACCATTTTGTTGGGGGGTGTAGGGACAGGAAAAACGTTGTGTGATGCCCTGGGAGGCCAAAAAGGGTTTAAATTTAATAAATTCCCCCCCATTGTCGGATTGGAAGGTTTTGATTTTATGGCCAAGTAGATTCTCAATTTTAGTCTTGAAATTAATGAATGTAGGTAGAGCGTCAGATTTATGAGATAATGGAAAGAGCCATGTATATCTACTGTAGATATCCACAAAAATTAAATAAAAATGAAATCCATCATAAGAGACATAGGGAGAAGGACCCCAAATATCGGAAACAATTAATTCCAAAGGATGCGTACAAATAGTAGAACTAAAAGGAAATGACAATTGGTGACTCTTACTGACTTGACAGGGACTACAAAGACCCAATTTATTTTGACTAACAGGAAGCGACTCGACTCCGACAATATGCCGAATAGTTCGTGGCATAGGGTGACCTAAACGCTGATGCCATCTCTCAAGAGAAGTTCGTTCACCAACAAAGGCTGTAGAAGGGGTCTGAGAGGGTGGAGAAACACTCGAAGAGAGGCGATAGAGACCATCCTTATGCTGCCCGCGAAGAACTACCAGCCCCGTGCGCCGATCCTTGACAAGGAAAAAATGTGGATGAAATTCAAAAAAGGCGTCATTGTCAGAGGCAAATTTTGAAACAGAGAGAAGGTTAGCCGTGACATTAGGGACATGCAAAATATCATTGAGATGAAATAAACGTGAGGAATGAGAAATTTGTGATCTACCAATGTGAGAAATAGAGAGTTTAGAGCCATTACCAACGCGAAGCTTGTCAGGACCATCATACTCATGGTGAATCTGCAGGTTACTCAAATCCGGGGTGACATGATTAGTAGCTCCACTATCAGGATACCAGGTAGGATCGACTGAGATCTGAGACGGCGCATAGGAAGAAGACTGCTGATAGGGTGCTGCCATGTATGCAGAGGGGGGGGCAGCCGATTGGGGCATCTCCTGATAGGTTTTATCAAATCTGAACCAACAAGTGTTGGCTGTGTGGTTCTTACGTCCACAAAGCTGGCATGGTCCTGTTGCCTGAATAGGCATCGGTGGAGGACGTTGACCACGATAGGTGTTCCCACGACCTCGATTATTGTGGTTCCTTCCGCGATTATTGTCCTGAGAAGGAGAATTGGGAGCACGATTACGGGTGGCGACATTGGCCACTGGGTGTTGCTGAAGGAGGGCCTGTTGGGCATCAATGCACATCTCAAAGGCAAGCAAATGGGCTTGAAAATCATCCATATCAATAGTGTCAAGTGTGGCTGTCAGAGAAGTGACGACAGCATCATAGGCGGACTCGAGACCGCTCAAGATAATCTGCTGCAGATCCGAATCACAGACTGTTTGTCCTGAAGCTGCAAGGGTGTCGGCCAATTGTTTGGCACGCTGGAGGTAGTCAGCCATGGAGAGAGCTCCCTTACGGATGGTCTGGAGGTCGCGACGAAGTTGCATGAGTCGTGCTTTAGAACGGGAAGCAAAGCGCTTCTCTAGAGCAAGCCAAACAGCACGCGAGGTATCAAGGCCAACTACAGTCGCCAGAGTATCAGGAGCAAGGGCAGAGAGTAACCATCCAAGAAGGATCTTGTCCTGCTTGCGCCAGGTAAGATAGACAGGATTCGGCGTCGGATCTGTCGGAGAGAGAGTACGAGGGGGACAAGTAATGGTCCCATCAACGTAGCCTTCCAGGTCATAGCCTTGGAGAAGCGGGAGAAACTGTGTGCGCCAGAGAAGATAGTTTTCCCGATCCAGTTTGATAGAGATCGCGTGGTGAAGGGGAATCGGTTGGAGAGCAGAGGAGTGTGGGGAGTGTGGGGAGGTGGGTGTGTGGGTGGCACTGGTGGTAGAGTCAGCCATGACGGAGATTCAAGACTGCAGGGTGACGGAGATCTGAGAAAAACAGAGTAGGAGATGGGAAAATGGCAACGCAGAAGATCGCTGCTCTGATACCATGCAAAAACTAAAACTGTTGTATGTATTCTCCCGTACCCAGAACATTGGGTAAAAGGGATTTTAAATAATATTTACAGAGAGAAGAAACGTCTACAGGAAATAGAAACAGCAGAAGAAATAGAAACAGCAGAAACAAAGTTTCTAGAAGGAGGACTCTTTCCGTCTGCGATGAGATCATCCGGTGGATGTTTCCATAACATCAATGCATAACCGCCGATTAGAGTTATTGTGCATACGAGAAAGTCAAGTTTCTGCTTGGTAATCATTCTATGTTTATGTGTTGATTCTAGCATTCAATGCCATGCATATGAAACACATACTACAAATATATGCATTCCTTTCATTCGCTGCATTTCTATTTAAGTAGGGATCGACCTTTTGTTTGTAATAGGTATGTTGATATATATATGTATGTATATATATGTGGACATACAGTTATAATGTTCTAGTATTCAGGATTCTTCATACCTTGCTGAATTTAAATTATTGTTTGGGTGATAGTATTTTATTAGTAAATGTGTACACACACATACACACACAGATATATATATATATATATATATATATATATGCATATGCGAGTATATTTATATGTGTATTATGTCTTCTTGCAAAAGAATATTTTTGCCTCTATGTATTTTTTTTCAAATAAATGAAACAAGAAATAATTGGATTAGAAAGATTATTATATTTGTAATTTAATGTTAGTGTATATGGAAGATACTATCTTTAGATTTGGAGGAACACTTGTAAACATGAAATGGATGCGTGTAACCCACCCTTGATTTCATATTTTTATTATTATTTTGAGGTGTCTATGTGAGGCATGTGAATGCTTGTGGTTTTGGGAATGGATTGTGGATTTGTTTAAATGTTTATGTCATCTTGTGATGAGGATATTAGGAGTCTTTCAGAGGCTAGGGGAAATTGTCTTTTGATGGAATTCTTTGTTATCCATTGAGATGATTGTTTTGTTTTGAATGTTGTATTTGATGGTTATTAGCTTGCACTATGTATTTTCCAATGTGGTTGTAATTTGAATGCAGGAGGGGTTATGCCTTGCTCTGTTGGATATGTAATCAGTTTTCTATTAAATGTGCACATGTTAGTTTTCATCCTTGCATAGTATGCTCACCTATGTGGTTGGAATCTTTGGAAACTTTTGAGCGGGAAGGGTTATGTCTTGCCATGTTGTATTGTTAATGGATTCTTGTGATTTTGCAAGTGGCTTGCTATTTGATTTCATTTGGTTTAATTTTTTTAGTAGGGGAGTGGCTTTCAATGGGGGCCGACACACAAAGTGGCACCTAGGTAACCCATGTGGGAGTTTTGTAACCAGGTGATAACCTAAAATAAACTAGGGGGTTGGGTAGTAATAACACTAATCAAGATAATTTAATGCCTCACTCATGGTTCAAGTGCTTGTATAGGCTTGGGATGAGTCGAGAAGGATTGGAATGGAAAATAAAACTACCTCGTCCTCATGAGAGGTATGTTGATTCTACATAAGGTTGCATGAGGGGCCAAAGATTGGTAGAGGCTACCAGGGTAACCCAGGATGGGAATCGAGGCCTAGGAAGATCTGGCTGGGTAACCCATGAAAACTATGTGATGAAACTCCTCCTACAACAATCTAGTATCCCCTTGTCTCTTTTTCCCCTTGGATGTTTGTGTGTCTCTGGAAGTGATGTTACTATTGTGTAATGCTGTCAGTACTTATTCATGGTTGTCACGCTAGGCTTGTGTTGTCTATTGTCTTTTGCCTAATTGTGATGATGAGACCCTTTTCTATCTCCTATCATGGGGGGTGGGCCTTTGGGTTCCACATGTTTGGGTGGAAAGTGCATTTTTATCCATTAGATTCCCTCTCCATGTTCGTGATTGTGGTGACTTCTCCTAGATTGAAGACTTTTGCATTGTACCAACTTATGTGGATTGTTACTCTTGTATTGCATCATAATTTGATGTATCATGTATCATACTTTATGTACACTCCTCATGTGTATTCGAGGAGACATTGTTGTTCACTTGTATTGATGAATGATGTAAGATGATGTAATATAATTTTGAACCCCACTATGTAATGGACTATGTGATAGATGTTATTGTAAGTGTAAGTAAATGATTTGATTCAAATGATATCCTTGAGTAAATGTTATAGATGTAGCATATTGGTTACATGATTAAATGAGATGATTAGATGTAATCTGTATATTGATGTTATAATTTGTTAATGTAATGATTTATAGTTTTCACTAATTATGATAATGGGAAACTATGTAGTGTAGTCACGGACCTTAGAGGAATTAGGTTAGGCTAGTGTTAAGTGTTTCATTTTCAATAGTGTGTTATTTGCAATTTCAAACAAAAAAATTGTTTTGTTCTTAGTGTTAGTGTGTTGTCCTCTAAGGTCTCATGGTGGGGGCATTATGACAAATTCATATCAAATGAATTTGAGGAATTCTATGAGGAAAATGTGATGAAGAGGCATCTTCCAGATGCTAGAACTCCTCAACAAAATGGAGTGGTGGAAAGAAAAAAATAACTATTCAAGAAATGGCTAGGACAATGTTGAATGAAGCCAAGTTGCCTAATGTACATTTGAAAGAGGTAGTCCATACTACTTTCTATATTCTTAAAAAAGGTCACCTAAGGATGGACAAAATAGAGACTCCTTATAAGTTTTCGTATGGAAGACAACAACTATCATGTATTTTATAATATATAGAAGTAGATATATTATCAAAATAAATGAATATTTGGGAAATTTTGACTCAAGATCTGATGAAGGAATCTTTCATGGGTACTCACTAGGAGCAAAGCTTACAAGTTCTACAATAGAAGGCTAAGGAGGATAGTTGAAAGTGTAAATGTCAGAGTTGATGAAAAGTCACATCAAATCACACATAAGAAAGAACATTTTTGGTTTGATGAACCTACCTACTCAAAGGAAGAAGAAAAATAAATTGTAGAAAACGAAGAAGCACAAGAGAAAGTCCCTAAGGCTTCTACCAAGTATGTAAAAAAGAATCACTTAGAAGATCAGATAATTGGAGACAAAAATTAAGATGTGTAGACCAAAATGAGATTTGCAAGAATAAACAAATAGGTAAATTTATCTTTGTTATCAAAAATAGAACCTAAGACCTTTGTTGATGCTAGCAAGGATGAAGTATAGATTCAAGCAATGGAATAACTAAATCAGATAGAGAAAAATTAAACCTCAGAATTAGTGCCCAGACCTGCAAACAAGAATGTGATAGTAACAAAATTGGTTTTCATAAATAAACTAAATGAAGATGGAGAGGTTGTGAGAAATAAATCAAGGCTGGTGTGCAAAGTTTATTCACCAATATACTAATGTTGATTAGGCTATGAGTGTTGATGATACAAGAAGCACCAATGGTGGATCTTTATTTTTGGGAGATAGATTGGTCTCTTGGCTTAGTAAGAGGTAAGACTCTATGTCCTTATCAATAGTAGAAGTAGAGTATATTTTTGTAACATCCTACTACACCCAAGTGTTGTGGATGAAGCAAATATTGAAGGATATAAATTTTACGTATGATGAGCCCATTCCTATTATGTGTGATAATACAAGCAACATCAATGTTTCAAAGAATCCAGTGATGCATTCTAGAACCAAGCATATATCTATTAGGTATCACTTATTAAGAGAGAAGGTTACAAATCAAGAAGTAATATTGGACTATGTGTGCACAAAGGAACAAGTTGCTGACATCTTTACAAAGGAACTTTCAAAGGATACATTTGAGTATCTCAGAAAAAAATTATGAGTTTTTTCCCCTCCTTCTAACTATATGCATACTTGGTACATTTATCAAGGGGATAAATTAAAGATATATTTTTCTCCTTGGATTAATGAAGGTTGCCTCTCAAGAGGAGCATGTTTCTGTATTGTAAGGTTTTTTCAAATAGGGGGATCTTGAATGTTTCTTCAAGCACTATTGAAGACAACTTTCCCTTTTCCCTTGATGTCAAAGGGGGAGAAAATTACATATCAAGTCAATGTTGCTATCAATTCCAAAGGAGGAGATTGTTGCAGGTGTTTTCATTGATTTCAATAGAATGGAAATTATTTTTGGTGTTGTAATTGATGTCAATATAATGGAGACTATTTTTGGTGTTGTCATTTATGTTAGCAATGTGGCAGTATGTGGATGGTTGCATATGTTGCAATTAGTATGTTGATCAAAAGTGTTGAGTATGATAATGGATGTTGTGAGTGTGTTGTACATAGTTATTTTATATCTCTTGTTGCTCATGATTAGGTGAATGATGTTGTGAATTTTGTATTCACTATCTTTTGATGTAAAATATTGCATAATATTTTCTTGCAGTCAATGGCTCAGGAAGTTGTATTGAAGATGATCTAGAGAATGCTCTACATTCATACATACTTGAAGATTTGGTATTTTAGTTTGTAATTTAGTCAAATACAATTGTGATGTATGTTCATATTTTCAGAATATAGAAGTTATCATAGATGTTTCAAGAGCTAGCAGTGTGAAGACTATGTTGTTGTAGTTAGGAAGGTTCAGAGAAATGCACTGTATTTCTCCATAATTGGTGTTGTGGTCTTGCAGTTTGGAGGATGAGCTCCAATTTCCTATATGTTCTCTCATTTCAATTTTTAGGTTTTGAGGTGTATCGTAAGTATTTTTTTCAATGTTCTATCTCAATACTATGCTTTTTGGGTTTGCAAGAGATGTTGGTTTCATTGTTTGTTTGCTTGCATGAACATATTGTTACATTAAGTTGTAAACAGAGGGCATGAAAATGTTTTTGAATATCATTTAATGATTGTAATGAGATTTGCATCATGTTATATGGTCTCTTTGGTACCACTTGTGGTTTGGAGTTAATATTTGGAGGGTTGAGTGTTTGCTAGGCCAACCTAGTACATTGATTTTTTTGAGCCAATTTTTTGTTGCATGCATTAGCATGTGAATGTGCACTAATGTAAAATAGTTGCCAATAATCTTCTAGCTTGGGCCAAATTTGATTTCCTTTTCCCACAAATTTTTTGGAGCCAACTTTCTTATGGTTGTTGCATGTTTCATGTCATAAATTTCATTTTGGCTAACAAGGAAAAACTTTTCAAAGCTTGTGGAAGATACAAATCAAAGATCAAGTGTATGATTGAGTGGGTATGTTTTTAATGTGTTAAAAAGTGATATGTGTTTAAAAAAGTGATTTGAATGAAATACAATAGGTGTAATGTGTTGAAGGTAGTGACCCAAAGGTAGAAGTGTATGAGTGAGTGTTGAAGGTAGTGAGCTAAAGAAAAAAGTGTATGAGTGAGTGTTGAAGGAAGTGAGTTGCAGGAAGAAGTCTATGAGTGAGTTTGAATCCAGTGAACCAAAGGAAACAATGTGAGGTGTGAAAGAGATCCAAAAGAATTGAGATGAACATAGTAGAGTGTGGGTGTGTCAAAAGTAGTGAGCTATAGGTAACAAAGGTGTTAATTGTTATGGTGGTTGTTGCCCACTAGAATTCATCAAGTATTATATGTTGAGGTTGTAGCCTCTTTTGTAAGTGTTGTATTTCGCCAGTCAGCAAACTCTCGTCGAAACCAGCGCCTTTGAAAATCCGGGCTTTCTCGCGCCATTCATTCACGCCAGTTCTTTCCTCTTCACGATATGCGGCGTCGTTATCGGCGTCTGCGAACGTTTTATCCATCACATCCATCCAGCAGGATTCGGCGTATTATAACATATACGGTTCCTATTTGAAAAGTATACGTACCCATATTCATTCCAAAAAGATCAAACATCATTTCATGGTTTGAAAATGTCACTTGATATCAATACCTTCGCTGCAAAATTGGTCAATGGAAACATACCGGTTCCGTCCTGCGATTCTGGCGGAAAAATTGACGGGTGGTTCGCCCATCCACCATATGAGCCATCCGCATTATCTGATCGGACCAGGCGAAAAAGACGCAGACTTCCAGACGTTCCGCGCCCTTCTGTTCCAGCTCATCGGCGCACTGCAGCGGTCCGCGTCCTTCGTCCCGTCCAGTCCATTGCAGCCCATTTTTAAACTACCAAAACACGGCGTCCCAGGTGCCAACGAGGAGCGACCACGCGCCGATGATGCCGCGAACCAGCGTCCTGGCCGATGCCCAGCCAGTTTCGGACATAACCGTGAGTGGCAAGTGGTCATTTCCTGATTAGCCACACTCTGTTTACCTTTGCTCACTGGAATAAAACCCAAACTAATCAAATAATAATCTAATAGATAAGAACATGAAATCACATAACAACACCATGCACAAAGAACATTAGAATTTATGTGGAAACCCAAGAAGGGAAAAACCATAGAGAATGCTAATTCTCAATTATAAAACACTGGTTAAGGTGACATCGGTTAAGGTGATTTTTGCAAGGGCTCACTGCCTGACTATTACAGTCAAAGATAAAAAAAGACTCACTTCCAAAAGAGATAGGCTCATTGCCAACAAAAAATGGCTCACTGCCAAAAGAATGATGAAAGAGAATCCACTGCTGAAATAACTATCACCAACAATGACACCAGATAGAATCTCACTATCTGCTACCTTCAGTCATATACTTTCGCATACTTTAAAATGTCTAAATTTTCAGATTCACATTCATCACACTTGATTTCATCAAATAGAATCAAATTTTACTTATACCATTTTGTGCTTCCATAAACTCCTAAGTCGGCCAAACACAATGTGGTCATAATCTCCTAAGTCAGCCAAACACAATTTGAATTAGGTCATCACAAAACATTCTCATGGTGGAAAGGAATGAAACATGGACCAAACATAACCTCCTCACTCAAATCAACATGCTACACAATATCCGAGACCAAAGAATAAGATATACATGCTATAATGAATTTTTTTTTTTGGAGCACATTAACCAATTTTTAGATTGGTTTATACCCATAAGAGTGTATTTTATTATGTTTCAAAATGAATGGGACTAATAAAATCATTACTAAAGATAGATCATCACAATACAACATCCAGAGCCTACCAATTTGGATCACCAAAGCATAAAAATCAATCAACCAAGATATGTTGACATCAATGAAAACCATTAGTGAAAAAAATCAACAACATATTCCTTCAATCTCTTCCTTTGTCATTGATGAAATATACATAAAAGAAACCAAACAACTCAATGTCAGCATCAACAACATCAAGGACCTTTGTTTCTTCTCCCCCTTTGACATCAAGGACAAAGGTCAAAAACTCCCCCCTGAAAAACCTACTCCACTCCCCCTATGAGGAAGCCACCCAACATTGATCTAGATAAGAGTAAGAATATAATACCTTGGACCAATGCACACCCTAGTGCAAATTATTGTAGACTAGGAGGGGGAAAAAACCCCTAACTTCTACCAAAGATACTCAAAAGTATCTTTGCTCAACAATTTTATGAAAATATCTGCAATCTGCTCTTTAGTAGGTACATATTCAAGTCTGACCTCATTTTCCTATACCTTCTCTCTCAAGAAATGATATCTAATGGATATATGTTTCATTCTAGAATGTTGTACTATATTATTGGAAATGTTTATTACACTAGTATTATCACACATAATTGAGATTGGTTCATCAAATGATATGCCAATGTCCTTCAGCGTTTGTGTCATCCACAGTACCTGAGTACAACATGAGGATGTTGCAATGTATTTAGCTTCAACAATAGATAAAGATACAAAATCTTGTTTCTTACTTGACCAAGCAACCAACCAGGAACCAAGGAAATAAGCTCCACCACTTGTGCTTCACCTATTATCAACACATCCAGCCCAATCAACATCAATATAAGTTGTCAAAGTGAAATTTGAGTCCCTTAGATACCATATACCCATATTACCCTTCAAATATCTAAAGATCCTTTTTACTTTAACATGTGCTTCCTTTGGTTCTTGTTGAAATCTAGCTACTAAACAAACAACATACATAATGTTTGGTCTAGTAGCAATCAAGTATAACAATCCTCCAATCATTGACCTATACATACTTGCATCAACTTTAGGTGAATCATATTCTTTTTGCAACTTACATCTGGTAACAATAGGTGTACAAACCAGTTGGGGTTCCCCAACCCAAACTTTTTTAATAATTCTTTGGTATAATTGGATTGAGAAATGAAAATTCCTTTGTTGTTTTGATTTACTTGTAGTCCAAGGAAGAAATTTAACTCACCAATCATGGAAATTTTGAATTCCTTCTATATTTCATCTACAAAGTTTCTATAGATATCATCATTTCCTCCAAAAATTATGTCATCAACATAAACCACAACAAGCAACATTTGATCTGAGTGAATTCTGTAGTATAAATTACTATCAACAAATCCCTTTTGAAATCCTTTTCCAATCAAGTACTTGTCTAATCTACCATACCATGCTCTAGATTCCTACTTCAATATGTATAGAGCTTTCTTCAACCTGCAAATAACATCCAGGTCAATTCCAAACTTAAATTCCTCTGGTTGCTCAATGTAGAATTCTTCCTTCAGTTCTCCATTCAAAAATGCATATTTTACATCCATTTGATAGACTTTGAAATCTTTAAAAGTTGCAAAAGCTAAGAATATCTAGATCACTTACATTTGGGCAATAAGGGCATATGTCTCTTCAAAATCAATTCCTTTGATCTAAGTGTAACCTTTGCAAACCAATCTTTCCTTGTTTCTCATTACCTTTCTATTTTTGTCCAACTTGTTTCAGAATACCCACTTTGTTCCAATTACATTTTTGTTTGTCGGTCTAGGCACAAGTTCCCAAGTCTAATTTTTCTCTATCTGATCAAGCTCTTCTTTCATTTCTTTCACCCACTTCTGATCATTGCATGCTTCTTCCACTGTCCTTGGCTTAGTTTCTAAGAGTAGACACAATAATACTTGCTCTTGAGCTACTTTTCTTCTTTTGATGATTCCCTTATTCTTATCTCAAATAATCTAATTTTCTGAGTGATTTCTCTATACATACTTTAGGGTTTTAGTTATACTTCTCAGTGCCTCCTTTGTCTCTTCTTCTTCTTTCTTATCCTTCTCTTCTCTATCATCTAAGTCATCTGATTCATATTCAATATTCCTATAAGGATTTCTTTGAACATCTTCATCTACTTTTACATTCGCACTTTCAACCATCTTCTTTAGTTTCTTTTTGTAACACTGGTACGCTTTGCTTCTTGTAGAGTAACCCAAAAATATGCCTTCATCAACTCTATTATCAAACTTTCCAAGATTGTCCTCATCTCTCTGGATGTAGCATTTTCTTCCAAAATTTTGGAAGCACTTTACTGTGGGATCTCTTCCATGCCATAGCTCATATGATGTCTTTCCATACCTACTCTGGAATAGTACTCTGTTAAGAGTGTAAACTGTTGTGTATTGCTTCTCTCCACTAGACCTATGGTAAACCTGCTTCATTGATCATTGTTCTAGCTGCTTCTTGAACTATTTGGTTCATTATTTCCACTACACCATTCTGTTGTGGTGTTCTAGGGGCAGATAGTTTTCTTTTAATGCCATGTTTTTCATAGAATTTTTTGAATTCATCAAAATTAAATTCTCCTCCTCTTTTAGATCTTAAACACTTGATTCTCCTGTCAACTTCTTTCTCAACTCTTGCCTTGAAAATCTTGATTTTTTCTAAATCCTTTGATTTTTCTCTTAAAAATGCAACCCAAGTTAATCTAGAATAATCATTTATTAAAAGCATGAAATATCTCTGACCTTGTAAGCTTCTTGTTTTGGTAGGACCACATAGGTTAGTGTGTACAAGGTCCAACAAACTAGTAGATGATGCTTCTTTTCTTCAAAACATTTCTTTGGTCTTCTTTCCTTCTTGACATCCTTTGCAGATAGTGATTCCTAGTTTGGTCAGTCTTGGAAAATATTTGATTGCTCTTGTTGAATTTATCTTTACCAAATTGTTGAAGTTAATGTGACACATCCTTCAATGCCAGAGCCAATTGTCACTGGACTGAGAAAATAAGCATCTCTTTGTAGCTCCCAATTGATACATATTCCCACTTGTTCTTTTTATAGCTACAATACGAGTTAATGATCTCTTCCAGATCTCACAACCATTTTCTGTGCAACACTCAAAATATTATGATATAAACCCTTCACATAGTAAACATTGACAGTGTTATGTTTTCCATCAAAGGTAATAGAACCAATTCCAACAATTTGTCTTTTTTTATCATCTCCAAATCTAATATAACCACCATCATATTTCTCAAGCTTCAAAAAATTTTATCACCATTTATATGATTCAAACATCCACTATCAATCAAGCATTCATCTCTATTTATTTTAGCAAATAATGTAGCTTCAGTGTTATCATTTAGACAAATATTAGAGATAGCAAATATAGGCTCATCCTTTTCCACCAAAAACAAACAATCCTCATGATCTAATTCATCATTAGAAATACTGGCATTTTCATTGACATAATAGGCCTTCTTATTGATCTTTTTAAACTTTTCCCTTGTTCCTTTTTCTAGAAACTTAGTTTCTAAATGACCAATCTTTCCACATCTAAAAAAATTAAGAGGTAAAATACCTTTGTACTTTCTGGTACCTTTCATCAGTTTCCTTGTGAAGTTTTATTCCAACTCATCTGAACTTTCACTACACAGATCTTCTTCTATCTTTGTGGCTTTGAAGGTTGTTTCAAATTTCTCCTTTTATTTTCCAAATTTCCTCATCTCAAATGCGGTCAAGGTCCCAAATAGTTTCTCTCTAGTGAATTTCTCATTATTGATCCCTCTCCCACTATCTCTCCTATGTGTGATCTTATTTTTGCGTAAGAGAATGCAATCATTCACAATCATGAAAATCATATTTATTCTTGTCCTAGTATCTCACCTACTTGTGAAGAAGATATACTGGTTCTAGAAGATCCAATTATTGAGCATCATGAGAATCTTGTTTATTTCTCTCCCAATACTTCTACTTGGGAAGATATTGTGGCACAAGAAGATGAGATCATTGATATATTTATTTTAAAGGACAATAAGATGGATTGCATATATGAAGATACTAAATTATCATTAGATCCCCCATCAACAGAAGATCATCAACAAGTAGTTAGCTCAACTGAGGTTATGAATGTATAACTAACTTAGATCTTCTTTAATTATTGGAATTCCTAAAATCCTCTAATTATTAGAACTCCTAAATCACCTCTCATTACAGGACCTCCTAAACCTCATGACCATATTGTAAAATTTGCAAAACAACTCACTAGTAATCATGTGTCCTAGCAAAGCAGTTATCACGTAGTTGCTCACACATATAAGACTAGAAATAATAAGAAAGAAAAAAAAACACCAACATCCATACCATTAACTCAACTATATCTTCCACGCACACCTAATATTCCTTAGCATAGTGGTAAATAATATGATCTTGTTGAGAAACTTCATAATACTCCAATTATGATCTCCCTTTGGGACTTGATTTAAACATCACCGAAATACCACAAGATGCTCCAAGAGGCTTTGTAGAAGATTGATGTCTCAAGTTATATTAAACTAAATGATTTAGCCACCTTATTTGATTATATACAAGTGACAAAGTTGGGTATTGCATTCCCTCAATATGAATTACCCTTGCCTGAGATCCAAAATAAACATGAAGCCTTAATGATAATGGTGGTCATTAATAAAATTGGAGTTAGGTGTATCCTCATAGACAATGGATTGGTTCTTAATTTTTGTAGCATTAATCTTCTACATAAAGTTGGTATGGATAAGAATTTGATAGAACCTAATGATATTTCTATTCATGGCTTTAACAATGTTAGTAAGCAACCATCAGGGATGATCACATTGCGCATTGAGGTTGGGCCCATGGTTTTTCCTAACCCTATCTATATCATGTCAAGACATCCTTCATATAATATTCTCCTAGGTATGCCATTGATTCATGCCATGAAAGGAGTCTTATATAATTTTCACCATGAGATGAATTATGAATATAATAACAAGATATACATAGTTAAGGTGGATGAACAAAGTTACAATTCACAAGTTGAAGTCGAACATAACACTTCCAACTCTTTCAATACTTTGATCCCAACTTCAAGGGTAGTGCCTATACATATTGATTATAATCCTATTTTTATTTCATCTATAACAAAACTCTTTGATGATGATTGGGGTTCATTAAATTTTGCACCCTCCTTTATGGTAGAGTACAAAATCTCACAATCTAAACCTAAAGAGTCTTATGTTTTATCTTTCTCTACATCAATAGATTCAAAAAAATCACCCCATGATGGTGATGGGGGCTCTTTAAATTCCATCCTACATGAGTGGAAGATGCTTAACTTTAAAAAAATTTAAAATAACTTGCATGCTCATGAAAGAACCAATTCTTCTTACGAGCATGTAGATACAATTTCTTCATCTGAGTTGAAAGGATGTTATGGGATTGGATAAAAAATTCTTTTTTAAAATATATATTATTCAAACACGAAACAAAATGATAAGGATCAAGTGAAGTCTATACTATACTTTTCTAAGCGGGGTCTAGGTTTCCAACCTTCATCCCCATCTTCATTTAATGCTTTATCTTCTACTATATTTATGAAATCTTGTGGTAAACGAGCAAGCTTTTCTTCACAAGAGAAAGCAATGCCTCCTAATACTGAGCAATAACATATTTTGTTGAGGCTTCTCAAAGCCTTCTTGATTACTCTTCCTTTGAAAACATGAAAGAAATATTATTACAATAACTTGTTTTTTGCGTATCATCGAGTGCATGGTAATTCTACCAATGAATGTTAGGACTTGAGTAATTAAATACAACACCTTAGTGATTGTGGTACTCTCCCATTTTTCAATGCACCTAATCACTCTAAACAATAATGAACTTTATTATGCAATAAATGATCTTCAGCAATTGAATCTAGAAATCATTTAGCAATAATGATCTTTATTGCATGTTGTTTCTCTTCAGTATGTGGCATTTTTTAGATTTATGTGTTTGCTTATTTCCATTCATTGTAGTACAATCCTAAGTACAACCATATTTTCCATGGCAACAACATGATATTATCTTGCATTTTTTTCCTTTTCTCTACACTTGGGGGGAAAGGATAACTAATTTTGGAGGTGTGGATTTCTTTCAAGTATCTCCTCTTCCCCTTTTCTTCCTTAAAATACCACCATATCAAGTATGTTGAAATTTTAAGGGTGGTGTATCCCCTATCCATTTCATAGATGTCTTGTGAGATTTGACTTATTGGAATACCCCTGTGGTGGTGGTGATGTTTATAATGCCCCTTGAGGCATAATTATAGATTTCTCTCTTGTGATGTTAATCATTTTTTCATCCCTTGTGACTTTAAACTTTGTGCACCCCCTAAGGTGATTTTTGTGTGCTCCCTAAAGTGTGGTTTGCATAGTCCTAACATAATGGGATTTTATGGTCTATGATCTTAGATAATTTTTAACATAGCCAGCTAGCATAACACAACTTGTTTTCCAATGGAGCCATGTGTTGCATGAGATACCTAGCATAATGTAGCTTGCTAGCCTTGTGAAACCCATCATATTATACAAACACCTAGTTTAACACAACTTGCTAGCCAGTAAATCTATGTAGCTCATGAGTGATTTTACATCCTTATGGGAGCACCATTTTGTTTAAATAACAAATTTGATGGATGATGTTTGTATTTGAGACAAATTTGAGACAAATTTCTCTTTTCCTTATTAACTTGAATTTTTTTAGTACTAACCTTGTGTTTTTTGTTTTGTGTTTATTGTATGTTATGTGTATACATTGTGTTAGCATCATATTTGTATTCATGTTATGTTGCATCATATTATTTTGTGTCTTCATTGTATATACTTTGTGTTTGTCATGTTGTATTTCACTTCACATGTGTGTTCCTTTATCCTTATGTTGGTTTTCCACAAGCTCTTGAATGTTGGGGGCTTGTGCACTCCCCTATATTCATTGTCATCCTATCTCTTAAATATTTGGATAGTTGGACCCCTCTATACATATTTCTACTTTAGTGTGAGTTTGAACATAATTTCATGCTCTCACTAAAGTGGGGGCTAAATCTAGCATTATAAATTGTCACCCTTGGAAATTTCACACTAGATTTTTCTCCCTCCTATGTGCTTGGACTTAATAAAGCTCCTCATTTCCTAAATTATGCATTCCATGGCCCATTTAATCATTTATCAAGAAATCAATTATGAAAAATCAAAGTAGACATTTTTCCCTTGGCACTTCACTTCCCAAAAATATGGCCTAGACAAGGGAACCCTCGATGGTATTGTCCTCCTAATTTGGCCCCAAATTTTAATATGTCAAGGTTGGTAATTTATTATTTGAATTTCAAATCCTAAATATCGGCTATCGCAATTTAATTTTCTAGAAATTAAAAGATTTGCATATAAATACATAGTATTCTCACCATTTCAATCCCAAGAGAAATTTTTGGATGAATTGAAGATCCTAAAATAAATCAAAGGCCATCAAAAGAATATTTATGAGAATTATTGCAGCATTATTTTTAGTCAAGCATCATGTCAAGCATTCATATTGTTTTTATGTAAGTTGGTTCATGTTTTGTGATCATTTTTTTTTGAAACTAACACTTGTAGGTCTTCAAAGTAATTCAATCCAAATTGAAATCCAACATTGAGGTGATGTGCATGATTTAGTTCTTCAAGGAAATAGAATTGAGTGGTGAGTTGTATCCAATTGTTGATTCATCATTCATTTATCATTTAGCCTTTATCCCTTAAAAGGATAAGCTCTCTTTTATCAAATTTTCCATTGTGGAGGTAGAAATTTCAATGTGTGGTTTGATCAAGACAAGCCCCTATATGACACAACCCTTCCTCTCTCTTTTAATGTGTAGGTTAAAGATCTAAAGAATATTGGAGGAATATTTAAGATAATTTTTTCATGATGCATTCAAACCCTACAATTTGACAAGATACAAAAGCTCAATTATATCAACAACTGACAAAGATTCAACAAAAAGATCCAAAAGGAAGAAGCCTTAGACTAGGGACCTAAGGACTATGAAAGAAAATTTCAATTTAATATCTCCAAATGAGGGTACCATAGGTGACCTTGTCTAGCAAAATCTAATTCAAATTTATGATACAAGTACCTTTGTGTCTTCCTTCTACTTTTCTAGAGCCCAAATTTGTCTGTCAGTTTACAAATTGTCTATATTCATCTTAGAATGTTTCATTTTCATAGATAACTAATTACATCATTGTATTCATCAAACATCCATTTCAAATACCCAAAATCAATTCAAATCTAAGGTTGATTAACTTACCCTTTAGGTTGATTGACTCACCCTTTACGTTGGAATTTGATCTCATACCCTTACTGATCTGAATTCTATTTTTTTGTAGTGACATGTAGTTACATCCTAGTTAAACCATGGGATCACTTTTCCCACATTACAATATTAAAAAATATTCCTTGGGTCTATTTTTTTGATTAATGGGTAAAAATAGGTTTTGAAGGGACGTAAAACCCTTTACAAAAAAATATTGCAGATCCTTACATCTATTATTGAACTCCCTTGAGAAACAAAATTATCTTTCTTGTGATGAAAGAAGTAGCCCCATACTTAATTATAAGATAGTGATAGCCAGGGTTTTATTTATTACATTTAAGTTATCTACATCCATACTTTCCATCCTCACATAGATTTCTAATTGAATTAGTGTCTTTATGGATTTTAAAATCACTTTGGTAGAATCTAAGTGCTTGTAAAACTCTATCATAGTTAATTTTGGGAATTAATGGCATCATAGAAAGTATCATAAACTTAACTAGAACTTAGAATTCAATCAATGATAATTTAGTTTTTTTAATGCTTCAATGATTAACTAACAAGAAGCTCAAAAAATTTAACTTTTGGAATTCATAGATTTACATTCAAAAGGGACAAGAAATGTAAGATGGATCAAGGAATTAGGGGTCAAGATACTCACAAATAATTGTGTAAGAGGTAGAAGGATATTAGAACATAATGATCTATTGAGAGGGGGTGAATCAATAGATATTAAAACTTTTAGTCCTTAAAAACTTTTGTAGATTCAACCTCAAACTTAGATGTGCAAATTGAAACATGAACAAATATAATAACCACAAGCACAAGAGAGATCAACACATAACACCAGATATGCATGCAAAACTCAAGATGGGAAAAACCATAGTGAGAAATGCTACTAGGATCTACTATCCTAATCGAGCCTCACAAGCATTAAAGTTTAGTTACAAGTTTTCAGGGCTACAACCCCAAGGGAGCTTCAACTCCCTATTTTAGAAGCAACAACTTCAAGGATGCTACAACACCCTGATCTAAGCTAAAACTCAGTGCAAAGGGAGGCCACAACCTCCTACAAATTTTTGCAATCAACTATGCATAAAATGGTTCTACACAACCTCCAATGCAATAATTTAGTACACAAGCTCTCTCTCTCTGTTCTCTTACTCCAATGTAACTAGCTTCATGTACTTTTAGATTTTTTCACTTTCTGTTACAATTATTTGCTTCAACTTGTAGATACCTTGTATTAACACTTTTTCTCTCACTCACTATAGTTTTTTTTTCTTTTTTTCTTTTTAGCTCTTACATTGTGAAATCTCTATTAGGGTTTTTCACTTGCTACCTTCTTCAAAAAGTTTCCTCTACATTGAGCCACACACCACTATCCATCTCATCATTAAGACATCTGATAAGATTTACCAGATATCACCATACCTTGCATCAAGCCATACAACATTAAATTCTATTTCAAAGAATTTTCCCAAATTAGCTCTATGTCAAACCCTAGAATCTGGTATGCATTCAATACATCCTCTTGTCCATTTGATTTGATTTGATCTTGATCAACATGAATCTCTAAGCAACTGACCTATATGTTAGATCACCTCTCTTAATTATTCACTGGAGCATCTAAATGATTTAATTTCATTCCTATGTTGATTATCAGACTGAAATCCTTGTTCACACTATTGAGATATTGTAGATCTCTACTTTTAAATTCTAGTTGTCGATCTTCTCTCTCGTGCCATGATCCTACGATCTTCGTCCACTATCATGCCTTTAAACCATGACCATTGAATAAGCAATTTTTTAAATCACCATCATCAATCTTAGGGGTATTCATCATGTCACTCTATCGAAAGGACACATATGACAATCTCACTGATGTCCACCATTCTCTCTGATCCACACAACTCATAACAAGGATGTGAGTTGTCTATCGATCTTGTCAGCACCTTTAAATCACCACCATTAGATTAGCATTATTTATATTTGTGTTTTTGATCTTTTCCATCCATTGAAAATCGCTCTATGACTATTGTGCATCATTACATAAAAGAGACTTGCTAACTTCTCTCTCTGATAGATTGATCTCACTTCGACATCTGCATGGGCTCACACACCATCTATCATCCATGTCATTACCATTTAATTTGCAACAATGATGTGAATTATCATATCAAGAAATCTCTCTTTTCCAATTGTCAACCTTCATCACATTCCACCATCATCATCATCCTATTGAGTCCCACTTAGCTTATCACTTCATTGAAGAGACATCTTCTAGACTCCACCTGCTACACCACTGTCACACCGATGAGATAGCCATCAGGCTATCAAAGAGACTTCAACTCCACTCTCATCAATATGGAATTGTCACATCAATACCATTTTCTATTGTGGACAAGTGGTCCCCATGCCATCATGTCACCACATGTCATCCTTTCATTCACTCTCTAACTATATCATCAATGCACATCATCCTTACCATATTGGGTCTCACTACCACATCCACCTTACTGGGTACCATAGTTGGAATCATACTCTCTTATCACCATGTCGAAGAGACATGCTTCAAATTCCTATTAAACTACTAATGTTTCACTGATGGAAAGGTCATTGGGTTGTCGAGAAGACATCCTTCACCATCCTACCGACACCACTCTGTCTAATCGATGGGAAGGTCATTGTTGTATTGAAGAGACAATCATGAAACTCCCTTTGATCTACATCTCTCTCTCTGATCAAGCACATATTGGACTAGCGAAGAGACATCCTAATAGGTCTCACGGAGGACCATTAGTCACATCGATGAAGGTCATTGGTGATGTCACTTGTCCAACTCATCACCATGTCATTGTATCATAATCCACAATAGGGATGTGGATTACCATTTATCTAGTCTTGTCATGCCATGTGTTATCTTTGTCATCAGTGTCACCCACATCATTATGATTGGGTCCCACATGGAGTGCTACCTTCTCATCAAAAGATTAGAGATACATAGCCAAAGTTCTCACTGATAACATTTTCACACTTCTTATGGCTCCATCGAGGAGACTTCTTGAAAACTATTGTCGATACATCAATGTCTCATTGATAAGAAGATCATCAACCCATCAAAGAGACATCTCCCATTCTCTCACTGACCACACATTGTCACACCGATCTGAAGGGGATGTATAACATTAAAGCACTAGGTAGAGGGGCTAGTCACCCTTAAGACTGTAAAGACATAAGTTGCACCTATTACAACTGACAACCGTTGACACCAGGTCAACATCAAAATAGAAATATGTTTAGAACGCCATGACTACAAGTATCCTTAGGGTTTAAATGATAAACCCTAACACTTGAGAGCATAAATAAAACATTTCTAGATGCATCCTTCACTTTCTCAACCTGCACAATACCTTTCAAGAAAGCTCTCAAGAAACCCAATTAGAATCTACCATCAGATCCACTACTCTCACACTCATCCTTTTTCATCATGCCAAAAATATCCTTTTCCAAATTTTCCCTTTTGACATCAATAACTATATGCCAACAATATCCCCCTTTGGCATTGATGGCAAAACTCTAACTGCTCATCTAGGTACCACTAAAGCTCTGCACCAATTTGATTATTCACACTGTAACACAACTCCCCCTATGACATACATCTCTTCTCTTCTCAACAAGATTCTATTTTACATCACATTTCTCCCCCTTTGACATAAATAGCAAAGGTTACACTCCCCCTAAGGAAATTCTCCAATCTTGAAAAACTCTACAACCATCAAGTTGTTAGAAATTGCAAAACAAGATTTTACATGACTTGATCACACTATTCTTAAGTAGGGTTAAACAATTGATCAATGAACCTCCCACTGGATATATGCCCTATCACTAATGTTTAGTGACATGTGGTGGGAGAAATTACTCTGAGCTTCTGCCTCAAGTATTCAAACTATTATGTAGGAAGAGGCTTTGTAAATATATTAGACTCTTGTTCCTTGGTAGGAACATACTCCATGTTGACTTCCTTATCTGCAACCTTTTCTCTGATGAAGTGATACTTAATTGATATATGCTTGGTTCTAGAGTGCATCACTAGATTCTTTGAGATATTAATGGCACTTGAATTGTCACAAAGAATTGAGATAGGCTCATTGTGCTCATTGTACTCTACCTTGATGTCTTTTAATGTATATTTTATCCATAGGACTTGAGTGCAACATGTAGCTACTACAACATATTATGCTTCTATAGTAGAAAGGGTGGTAGACTCTTGCTTTTTACTGATCCAAGAAACTAGTTTGTTTCTGGTGTAAGGTGAACCAAAGTTTGCTTGCACACTCTTTTAGAGACCTTTCACTGTCTCCTTCCTGGAACCTGCTACCAATGGGTTCTTGTTGAGCTTGGGTGATTAACCAAGCCCTGCTCCAACTCTTCTCAAAGAGTTTTCCACTTGTGCTTAACTTAGGAAGACCAACACCATTTGAAAATTGTATTCTTCTTCACAACACCTAGAAGGATCTAAGTACTAGCTTCATCATCTGACTTGAACTCTCTGCAAGGGAGTTAGAAGCTCTGTTTCCTTGCAATTCACATTCAATTGAATGCATCTTGAAGGTTCTTTAGCTTTCAATTTACCCGATCTCAAGACCTTGCCTTGAAGAGGCCTATTCCCTTGTAGCCCTTACCAGTCAGTTTTCTTCCTTTTGCTCTTAAACTTGTCAAACAACCTATCAAATAAACTTGATTTCCTGATACCCTTTTTGGACCTTTAAATCTTTCATAGGGTTTCAAGCCTCTATCTCTACCGTACAGTAGATTCCTACAACCAAGGAGGATTAGGGCTAATAGGCCTAATACTTAGGGTTTTGCTGATTTCTCACTAATTTCCCACTCAAAAGGATTGATCAAGCCTTAATCTTTCTGGTGACCTTGTGTTTGGTCATATCCCACCTGGAAGTGTACTTTTTCCGTACAGTGGTCCCTTCCCCTACCTAAGTTCCTTCTATTTTCACTATCAATCCCCTAACCGGGCAGTCCTAGCTCGCCTAGGGTTTGATTTTAAACATGCTTGCTTGCTTTCCCATGAATCCTATTGCTAAATATATACAAATGTCTGGCTCCCCTATCATTTCAAACTAATTGCAGGGAGATCCTATGGTTAGTTCTTATGGGGGAGCCATGAGAAAACTAACTGCTCAAAACTACAATTACAAACCTTTACACTCTAATCTAATAACTCAAAACAACTCTACACTAAACAACCTGATTACCAAATGAAATATGCTCAAGTCTATTCTATAAACTTAAATACAGTGCTTATTAAGTATATTCAGTGCCTTTGATAGCTCTGTTTCTCAAGATACACGGGTAACACAAGAAACTGCAAAACTGTCTTTTATTCCACACAACAAAACTTGATTACAATAACTTATTGCTTCTACGAGCCATCACCCCTATTAGGGATGCCTTTACCATGTTTTAGGGGAAGTTTCTCGACTCCACATCCCTGATTTCAAGGGAATCTAATCAAACCAAGCTGCATGCAACCTAACAAAGTGTTACCATGCAATTTTACAACAACTTTACAACTTCCATGATTGTGTCATGATCCTCAATCTTAGGACCTCTAACACCTTGATCTCGAGCCAACAACTCCCTTAACTGTCCATTGGCATCTTCTAACAACAACCATGTGTTTAGAACAAATTTAACACTTACATTCTAACATAAGCTGTCCCAAGCTAAAAAACAACATTTAACAACAAAGATAACTAAGATGACATTAATCCTAATGATTAACTCACCACACTCAAACAAGACCTTCTAAGGTCCAAACTTAGCACTCACTAAATACCCAGATTTGGCTAAGATCAGGTACAAGCCAAAATTGATGACAAACAAAATGGAGTTAAGCCAAGGTGCTCCTGCACCAGTTTCCCAAAAAGAAGGCTCCTCTACTAGTACTCTTTCTATCATGCACATTTCCTGCCTAATCTACATCTATGTATGTTGTTAAATTGAAATATTTGCATTTGGGATACCATAAACCATAGTCCATAGTACTTTTTATGTATCTAAAGATTTTGTTGATTGCATTGACATGTTCTTCTTTATGGTTTTCCTAAAACCTTGCTACCATACAAACCGCTTGCATTATATTAGGCTTAGATGTAGTTAAATATAGCAAAATTCCAATCATAGATCTATATGTAGTGTAATTTGCATCAGGTGACTCAACAGATTTGCTCAATTTAGAGCCAGTAATCATGGGAGTACTGATTGGTCTACAATCCTCCATGCCAAAATTTCTAAGACTTTTTTTCAATACTCGGTTTGTGATATAAATATACCTTTATCGATTTGTGTAATTTGCAAACCAATGGACATTTCAAACTCATCTTGCATGTTTGTAGCAAATACTTTGCACATTACATCACTGCTACCACCAAATATAATATCATCTACATATACTAAAACAATAATCATATGCATACCTTTAGATTTGAGATATAGATTGCTATCAGCACAACCCTTCTTGAACCCTTGTTGTTGTAGATATTGATCTAACCTTGAATACCATACTCTTGGGGCTTGCTTTAGACCATACAATTCTTTTCTCAATCTTGAAACATAATTATCATTCTCTGACAATTTAAACCTTCTGGTTGTTCAATATATACTATCTCTTCTAGCTTCCCATTCTAGAATGCAGATTTGATATACTTTAAATTCTTTTTAGCCAAAAAATGCAAGAAACATCCTAATAGTTTCTAATTGTGCAATAGGAGCAAATGTTTCTTCAAATCAATACCTTCTACTTGAGCATATCCTCTACACACTAACCTAGCTTTGTTTTTATTTATAACTCCATCTTCATTCATCTTAATTCTGAATAACCATTTGGTGCCAATTACATTCTTGCTTGATGGTTTAGGAACCAATTCCCATGTTTTTTTCTTTTCAATCTGATTGAGTTCCTCTTCCATTGCTTTCATCCAAATGTCATCTTTACTGGCTTCATCAAATATTTTTGATTCAATCTGAGATAAGAGGGAAAAGTTCACTTGTTCCTTATTCTTTGCAAGTCTTCTTTTACTTTGCACACCTTCATTCTTGTCACCAATTATCTGATCTGTGGGATGATCTTTTTGCACATATTTTACAAAAATGCATTCAACCTCTTGCTCATTCTCTTCTTCATGTTCTTCTTCTTCTACTACAACACCTATATCCTCATCATCTAATACTCTTTCAAGATTTTTTTTGCTAGACTTGGCTTGACTTTCATCAACCTTGACATGTACACCCTCTACAATTTTATGCAATCTCTTGTTGTAACATTTATATGCTTTGCTTTGATTAGAATACCCCAAAAATATCCCTTCATCACATATTGACTCAAAACTTCCCAAATCTTTAGCTTCTCTTTTGATATAGCATTTACTGTCAAATACTTTGAAATGCTTGACTGATGTAGGCCTACCAAACCATAATTCATAAGGTGTTCTTCCACTATTAAATCTAATAAGAGCTCTATTTTGAATGTATACAATAGTTTGTAATGCTTCTTTCCAAAATGTATCTATCAGGTTTTCCTCATTCAACATGGCTCTAGCCATCTCCTTCACAATCTCGTTTCTTCTCTCTACCACACCATTTTTCTATAGTGTTCTTGGAGTTGAATACTGGAATTTGATTTCATGATCTTCACAAAATTTCATGAATTCACTTGACATAAATTCTCCACCTCTGTCTAACCTAAGACATTTGATTCTTCTTCTAGTCTCATTTTCTACTAGCTTCTTATAGTGTTTAAACTTTAAAAATTCTTTAGCCTTTTCCTTCAAAAACATGACCCATGCCATTTTGGTATAATCATCAATCAACAACATGAAATATATTTTTCCTTGAAATTCCCTTGTCCTCATTGGACCATATAGATCAGTATGAATTACCTCCAAGGGTTTTTTTGTTGAAAAATCCTTTGTAGGAACCTTAAACTTTGTTTGCTTTCCTTGCTAGCATCCTTGGCAGATGGTGTTTTCTGGCTTTGCAATCTTAGGTATATCTCTGACTAATCCTTTTGAACTTGATGCAAAGCCAAGGTGAAGGTGATTCACAATAATGAAAATATCAACTTTGGAACAAAGAACTCTTCTTTACCATGCATTCTACTCACCCTCAATGCCAAGCAACCTTCCAAACTTGAAAACAAAAAGGCATAACTTTTCAAAGACACCTCAAACCCATGAACCCAAACTCTTTTTGGATACCCATTATGGCCTATTCAAACATATCAGAAGTTCTTAAGCACTTGTTTCAAAAAGTATATGAGTTCTATGACTGGCCTCTCTTGAACTAGGCCTAAATTGGTCCAATTTACAAAGAAACTACCCTTCAATCATGAAATATTCACTCAAAACCTAAAAACAGCAGATCAACATGTTATAAAACATCTAAATCAATTACCTCTTGAGTTAGTCATGCATTTTAAGACCCCAAAACTAAAAACCCTCATTTTGCTTTCAAATTAGGAGGGTTTAATGAAAATGACATCTCCACACCACACAAAACCTTTCAACCACTTGGAACACATCCCATTAGACCTTTACATGCTCACAAAACCTTCACATGGGCAGCCATAACATCAATTGACAAAAACTCAACTTCTACACCTTCAGTTGCATTGAAAATGCACAAAAATTCGACTAGGGCATCACCTTGAAAAGTCACAAATGTCCACATCTGCATCCAAAACTTACACACATATAATTTACATTATATTAGACCATTCCACCGAGTTACAGTGGCATACAATGGGTGGAATGGTCAAAAACTACATTTTTAGACTTCCAAACCCTCTAATGGCTGTGCACAGGCAGTTTTAGTAAAATGTCAATAAAACCCTCTAAACTCAATGAAAATTAACCACCACTTTCAAATGAAAGCTAACACTCTCCTCTTTCCAACCATAATAGGGCTGAGCCCGTACAGGTCATACAAAGGTCCTACCACATGTTTTAGCAGCAAATTTATACAGAAATTTCTAGAAAACAGCCACTTTTTTTATTAGAACTTCAAAAAAACTGATTCAACAACCATTCCTCAACCATGAGAGGCTTATTTAATATCCAATAAAAATTCCCAACATCCTCCAACTATCATTTGAGTTAGGTGGATGTTGGAAACCAACATTTTTAACCAAATAGACCCCTAATTGCCTAGTTTTTCACTTTTAACAATTTGTTGACAATAAGTACATTATTCTGCAACCTTTTGTATTTTTTGAACTAACTAATATCAAAGACCCCTAATTACATCATTAATGGGCTCAAAGGCCTTATTAAATCATTAAATGACCCAAATACTCCCTAGTTTCCTAATGCTTTAATACTAATATTGAATTTTGAAAAATGTGTGTATTGGGTGCTCCCGCACCATACACCCTAGCTTAAAATTCTTCCAAGTCCCTTGGAAACTTCTATACCTGCAAAAAAAATGTGATTAGATACTCCTCTTTTTCCCTGCAATTGTCTCATCTTCACCTTGGGCTTATACTTGCCCTCCTCTTGAAATTCCATGCTTGTTTTGTCACTTTGACTTTTCATGTCTGCTCTATCAACTTGAATCTGTACTTCTAGGTTTTGTTTGTCCCTCATCCATCTACCCTTTATCTATTATGCAACTTATTTCATTTCAAACCAAATCACCATATGAATATCCTCCTTCATCTTTACCCTTGGCTTGACCTCCATCAACATGATCATCAAAACAATGAAGTGATAAAGCACTTCCTTCATTCCTTGTCTCTTAAGCATCTTATTTGGAACCTCTAGCAACTCACCATCATCAATCCCTTCCATCTTTGGGACTTTTGGAAAACTCTTTGCCTTTCCAACTTCACCTTTCATGGTTACTACACTTCCCTCAACCTCTTTCCCTGACCTTTTCTCTGCCTTTTGCCATTGCTCTTGGCATGCTGTCTTTTCTAACATCTTGTCTTGACATTCTACCTGTCTGTCCACTCTTTGTATCCAATTTTCAGTCTCTAGGACCTCTGTCCTATCTTGTTTAGGAACGTTCTTCAACTGTCCATCATCATCTTCTCTCAACATCATACCTTCAATCTGCTTCTCTACAACTTCTTTCTCATGCTTTTGCCACTTTTCTTGGTTCATTTTGTTTTCAAACCTCTTGTTCTTGACTGAATTCTTTCTTATCTCTGTATTTTCAGATCCATTATCTTCTTGTCCTTCAAATGGAAAATTCTCCACTCTTACCATGCTCTTCCTGAGCTTGTCTTCACTTTCCACTGTCATACCTTCTTTCCCTAGCCTTTTGTCTTGGCTACCTACAACTCTTATCTTCATAACCTGTGTCATACTCTCTGTCTCCTTGATCTTTATATCTTCTATCCTAAATGCCTCTGTTGTAGCAGTATTTGGCTGCTCCTTGTTCCTTTTTTTTTTCAAAGGACACATCAATGTACCTACTCTGATTTCTTCATTCTCTACAAGCCTTACATGGCTTTCTTCAATCTGTCTACTCTCTCTTATTTCCACATCCATTCTTTTTCCTCCCAAGACCTCCTTGCCACTAGGTCTTTTGTCATCCTCTTGTTGCTGCTCTCTATCTCCTTGTCCTTTCATTGGATAGTCCATCTTTTCCACCATGACCTTATTAGGCCATTCTCGCATCTTCTCTGTCTTGTCTCCACTTATCTTTCCTTTTCCTTTCATTAGGGTCTCTACCCTAAGATTCTTCATTTCACAATCCTTCATACTTGATCTGCATACCTCTATTATGACAATATGTAACTGTCCTATCCTTGCTTCTGCCTTTACTTGACTGAAATCAGTCCCTTTGTTGTCTTCATCTTGCTTGACAAACTTGTCTTGATCCTTCATAGGGAATTCCTTTCTTCTCATCACCAACTCTTCACTTTTTTTCCTTTCTAATATTGCTCCTTTGTCTACTTTTACTGCCTCAACTTTTTCCTCTATGTGAGTGGCTGCACCTTCACTATGTTTGTCTTCCTCATGCTTGAGGAACTCTTTCCTTCCCATCATCACTATCCTTGCCATTTTTTCTTGTTCTCTGTCATCTCCCTGCAATGGGGTTAGCTTGAACTTGATTCCATCCTTCACAATATCATACACATTTGTCCTACCATCATGTAAGGCATACCTATCAAACTGCCAAACCCTTCCTAGTATCATATGACAATCTCTTATAGGCATTATATCACATAGTACAACATCATTATAAGGACCAATCTGAAAATCTACAAAAGCTTGCTCTCGAACCACAACATGCTGATTACTATTTACCCAATATGCCTTGTAAGGTGATTCATGTTTTAGCCTTGTCAAATGCAATTTTTCAACCATTTCCTCTGAGACAACATTATCTAATGAACCTGAATCAATCAGTACCTTACATATCTTACCTTTTCATTTGCATCTAGTCTGGAAAAGAGCATTCCTCATTTGTTCTTCTTTCTCATCCAACCTTCTGAAGTCCATTGTATCTTGTATCTTCAAATGATTCAAGCCAAATGCTCTTCTTCAATCTTCAATAGATCTACTTCCTAGCTCTGATACCACTCTGATGCAGAGCCAAGGTGAAGGTCATTCACAACAATGAAAATATCAACTTTGGAACAAAGAACTCTTCTTTACCATGCATTCAACTCACCCTCAATGCCAAGCAACCTTCCAAACTTGAAAACAAAAAGGAATAACTTTTCAAAGACACCTCACACCCATGAACCCAAACTCTTTTTGGATACCCATTATGGCCTATTCAAACATATCAGAAGTTCTTAAGCACTTGTTTCAAAAAGTATATGAGTTCTATGACTGGCCTCTCTTGAACTAGGCCTAAATTGGTCCAATTTACAAAGCAACTACCCTTCAATCATGAAATATTCACTCAAAACCTAAAAAAGCAGATCAACATGTTGTAAAACATCTAAATCAATGACCTCTTGAGTTAGTCATGCATTTTAAGACCCCAAAACTAGAAACCCTCATTTTGCTTACAAATTAGGAGGGTTTAATGAAAATGACATCTCCACACCACACAAAACCTTGCAACCACTTGGAATGCATCCTATTATACCTTTACATGCTCACAAAACCTTCACATGGGCAGCCATAACATCAATTGACAAAAACTCAACTTCTACACCTTCAGTTGCATTGAAAATGCACAAAAATTCGACTAGGGCATCACCTTGAAAAGTCACAAATGTCCACATCTGCATCCAAAACTTACACACATCTAATTTACATCATATTAGACCATTCCACCGAGTTACAGTGGCATACAATGGGTGGAATGGTCAAAAAATACATTTTTAGACTTTCAAACCCTCTAATGGCTGTGCACAGGCAGTTTTAGTAAAATGTCAATAAAACCTCTAAACTCAATGAAAATTAACCAAACCACTTTCAAATGAAATCTGACACTCTCCTCTTTCTAACCATAATAGGGTTGAGCTGTACATGTCGTACAAAGGTTGTACCACACGTTTTAGCAGCAAATTTACACAGAAATTTCTAGAAAACAACCACTTTTTTTATTAGAACTTCAAAAAAATTGATTCAACAACCATTGCTCGACAATGAGAGGCTTATTTAACATCCAATAACCCTTCCCAACATCCTCCAACTGTCATTTGAGTTAGGTGGATGTTGGAAACCAACTTTTTTAACCAAATAGACCCCTAATTGCCTAGTTTTTCACTTTTAACAATTTGTTGACAATAAGTACATTATTATGCAACCTTTTGTATTTTTTGAACTAACTAACATCAAAGACCCCTAATTACATCATTAATGGGCTCAAAGGCTTTATTAAATCATTAAATGACCCAAATACTCCCTAGTTTCCTAATGCTTTCCTACTAATGTTGAATTTTGAAAAATGTCTGTATTGGGTGCTCCTACACCAGAACTTATCTTTACCAAATTGTCAAAGTTTGCATGTCCTAGTCTTTTATGCCACATCCAATCTCATCTATTTGGCTAATTAGACATGTTTGGCCTTCCACTTCACATAGATTATAGAGATTACAATCAATCCTTATCCCTTGAGAAATTGTTTTACCATACATTCTTATCTTGCAGCCTTCAAAATCAAATACAAATTTATATCCATTATCACACATCTAGCTGACACTAAGAAGATTATGTTTTAGACCTTCCACATATAACACATCTTTAGTTTTGTTCTTTCCATCTATTCTCATAATTCCTTTACCACGAATCTTAACATTAGTATTATCACCTAGGCTTACTAAACTCCTTTTCTCACTTCAAGTTTAATGAATTTCTTTTTTATCTCCAGTCACGTGCTTGCAACAACCGCTATCAATTATCCATAGATCTTGTTCCTCTACATGCAACATTGTTTGGGAACTCATAGACTGGGTAGAATTCTACTTTTTCTCCTTCCACACCTTCTTAGCTTTATTTTTAATTTTTTCTTCCTTTTTCTCAAGGACATTAGTTTTCTTTTCATATCTTTGGGAGGTGTGTTTTTCTTCTTCTTAGAATAAGCATTCGGTCTTACAAATTTTTCTCTAAAATTTCTAGCTATATGACCAAAATTATTGCAATTGAAGCAAACTACATTCATATCAGCTAAAGGAGAAAATGGATTTTTTCTTATGAAATTTTTATTTCTCCTCGGAATTACTTTACACTCTCTAGCTTTGTGACCAAAATTGTTATAAGTATAGCAATACCCATTAAAATACGATGATTACATGGTCATGGTGTTCTCATTGGCCTTCTCTAATACTTTTCTTAAAGCAACTATTTCTGCTTCAAGTTTCATGCATCTATCCATCTCTAATTGTAGTTTAGATTTAATAACATCTTCAACTCTTTTGAGCTCTACTACATGAACTTTCAAACCAAATACCACATTATTGGATTCCTCAAGTTCTTGTGTCAAACTATTAATCTCCTTTTGAGCACTCTTTTTCTGTTTCTTGTTTTCCCTCTTAAGATCATCATATTTGTCTCTTAACTAATCAAGATCTTCAAGAGCACTAACTATTTCTCCCTCAATATCAAAATTCGCTTCCTCTTCTTCTTCAATTGAGTCCTTAACTTGTTCGTCCTTTTGATCCTAGGTTACATTGGCCATGAAGAGAAATTGTTTGTCAACTTGTCTCATAACTAGAGCTTGATCTTTATCCTCATCTGAACTATCACTAGCATCAAAAGCATCACTTTCTTCTTGAATGCATAGACTCTTCTTCTTCTTGTTGGAAAGAGACATTGCACAAGTCATTTGGAGTTGTCATTGATGGAAACCCTAGTCATTAATCCTATCTGCACTTCAGTATTTGCTCGTACCAGAAGTCAGATTGAAGATATGTGTTAACCATCAAGGCTAAAACAGGGCATCTGACAGAGTTGTGTTCATTGATTCATATGTAATTTACTATTATAATTTTGAGTTATGGATCTTAGGGAAGGTCTTTCAATGTATGAACTATGTTATCCTTGACTCATAGAGCCTTGTATTGATTGGTGTGCAAGTTAGAAGATCTAGTTTGATGATTTTCAGTCTAACAGTGCAAAAAGGCTAACTAAATGAACATAGAGTGTTGTGGATATTTGAGGAGTAATTGTTTAAGGTGTTTTGTGTTTGAAGCATGTTGTTTTGGGTCTTCACTATTTTCTGGTTGACTTTGTATGATTCACATTAATAATTACTTATGGATTGAGCTAACAGTTTGTACATGTTTTATATTTTATAAAAGTTGACATGTAGTTGATGAAATCTCTTAATGCGGATATATATAAGCAATTATTCATATCATTTTGGTGTTTTTTGTGATGTGTTGTGAAAGTAAAAAGGATTATAGATCAATTGTGCATAGTTTCACTTGTGCGGAAGAATATTGGTGTTTCGAATTAAAGTAGATAGGGTTTCAAGAGCAAAATCAAACAAAATGTGAAGAATGTGATCTATGAGCTTAACCAGAACTATAATTAGGAATTAGAAAATTCTAGTTTCATAGTTCATCCACTCTAGTTGTCTATCTATGATTCTTCTTTTGGGCAGTAAGACTTTTTGCATATGAACAGTGAGCTCTAAGTAGTGTGCCTGAATGCATGTCCATTCCCCATTTGTAAACACTTATTTTGAGTATACTCATATTGTGGATTTACCTCCACCGTGGTTTCTCTGCTAAAAGAGTTTCCACATAAAAAATCCTTTTGTTATGGTGTTGTGGTTGATTGCTTTGTGTCCCTGCATCTTTCTTTTGGATTCAATGCTATAAGTGGCTTAAAGAACAAGTTAATAAAGTTAAATTTTGCAGAAAAATGATTCACCCCCCCTCTCAGTGTTCTTTGATTCCAACAATTGGTATCAGAGCCTAGTTCCTCAAAAAAAATTTATAAGCTTGGGGAAGATCTGGGAAGGTGATTTAATGGATTTCGACAGTCTTCAACAACAAATTTTGGTGGCCATAGATGATATTGATTAGTCAAAATTTGAAGTTTGGGAATTGCAAGCAAGCCTCATGAATGCTGAGAAATTCATTCAATAATTGAAAGATCAAATCAATAAGTCCAGGGAAAAGAGAAGGGATCTATGTGATTAGCTCAAGTAGAAATAAAGTAAAAGCATGGAAGATGAACACCTGAGTCAAGCCTTGAAGGAAAAGATAGAAGAATGTGAAAAGCTTACCAGTATTAATGTTGTCCTAAAGCATGAGATGAAATCTATTGTGATGAGGATGACCAAGGAGATTGAATCTACAAAAAGAAGAATGAAGAGAATCTTACTCAGTCTTTGAAAGAAAAATTTGAAGAATGCAATAGAATTAATGATGGATTCAATCAGTTGGAGCTTGAATTGCAAAGATCTAGAAACAATGAAGAAGAGCTTGAAAGACATATTGTTACTCTTAGGGATGAACTTTCTACTGCAAATGAATACCAGGAGAAGTTCAAGATTAGCTCAGCTAAGCTTGATGAACTGATTGAAAGTCAGAGGACTAGAAGTGACAAGCGAGGTCTTGGATATGAGAAAGGAGAAAGCTCTGGATTTGGTCAAAGGAAATTTAGGCAAGGAAATTATGTAATGCCCCACCATGCAACCCTAGGGGAAGTTGCAATTTACTACTCAAACGAACTAATTTTTTATTTTTATTAAAAGAACAATTAACATGCAAGATCACTAACCAATTGCTAACAACCCCTAAGGTTACGAGACTAAGCTACTTAAACCCAAACAAGAAACATGAATTAACCATAACATTTAAATACTTAAAGAAATAAGAACGCATACATTCCATACATAATGATTTACATCAAGAATATGAGATACCACATGATTTCAATAATGATCAAATAGCAATAAGGTTACAACACTCATTCCCTGAATGAGATGAATCCAATAAGTATGATTACATATTACAACTTCCACCTCGATAACAATGAGGGGTAATGAAATACAATACACAACTGAAATGAACAAAGCTAGAAAAGATACTGGAACAACGAGCTCTCCAACTAGAAATCTCGTCCACACGAACAAGAAGACAACCCAATGGATTAAGGTGCACATTCCACCCAACCATGTGATACCTGAAGGCTCACCCCCCATGCTAGGAGATAGTAACTAGAAATTCCTAAACAAGACCATCTACCACTAGACACAGGAAAAAACATAAACTGAACTGAAACAACTATGACCACAAAACATTGATGCAGAGGTGGCAGCAAATTAAAATGTATTCAAACTCCCAAAAACATAGTTTTCCTCGAGAGAAACTTACTCCAACTAGCCAAACCACAAAACCTCATTTTAAGCCAATTTGAGGAGGGTTTAATGAAAATATGGGTTCCAAGACAAATCACAACATTCCAGTGCCTCACACCTTCATAAAATGACCTTAGAAAACTCAAAACACTATCACATATATAGTTCCAATCACATTTTTCCAAAACCTTACTTTAGTTCCTCAATTTCTCATGGAAACTCATGAAAACACCCTAGGGCATCACCCTAAAACCATAAAAGTTGCATTTCCTGTCTCCCAAACCATTGGTACATGTAAAATACCATGAAACAAGTCATTCCACCGAGTTACAGGGCTGGACAGTAGGTGGAATGGCTATAACATCACTTTTACACCAATCAAACCCTCAAATTAGTTAGAAACAGGCAGTCCCAGAAAAATGAAGAGATCTCCCTCAAAACTCAATATTAGAACCTCTAACTGGATTTAAATGAAAGCTATTTCATGCCCCTACAATATTATATAAGTCTCAGAGCATATGGTGGTGGTACAGATCCGTACAATGCTTGCAAAGTTCAGGAAAACAGAAAAAACATGGGGTTTCAGACCACCCGGCAGTAAAATGAGGATATCTCACTCGATTCTCAATGAAATAACACCATTCAAATGCCAAAAGAAAGCTTATTCAATTATCTATCCATCCATTATATGCTTGGAGTGTGGAACAATACGTACAGGTCGTACAATGCTCGTGATCAGCAATTTCTTAATGGAAAACACAAAAAACAGCAAATTTCTTATTAGAAACTCATTCCAAACTTCTTCAACAGCCTCCCCTTCAAGATATTACAACAATTTATTATGCTACCACCTGAAAACTACCTCTTGGGGCGTTCAACTTCCATAACCACCCTTTAATTAGATTCTAAAATGACAATTTTGCCAATTTTTTCCCTTAATCACTATCCCATTACAACTTGATCAACTTGATTTTTGCAAATACCACCTAACTGACCTATTAAGCCCTCCAATACATTGAAAATGGTCATTGAGACCTTATTTAACATGGACTAAGACCCTACTCCCCATGTCCCTTAAAACTCATGATTTCACATGGCTTTTGCATTATGAATCAAACTGACAAATTCAACTAAATGACTCAAAATCCTTTCAAATTACATTATGACTGGTCCTTTAGACCTTATTAAGCATAAAATAACAAAAGACACACCTAGGTATCAACTTAGACTTCACAAGGTGTAGGTGCTCCTGCACCATACACCCCCCCATAAAAAGGACTCTTGCCCCAAGAGTGGAAACTTGTTCTTGGCCTTCTCATTGCTGCTTCAAGCATCTTCAGACCTGGTACTAATCTCTTTAGTCCTGGATCAAAATTTGGTGTTGTTCTAGGCCTTAGACCTGTAGACAAACAAACATTAGAATCATATAAACCTGCTCTCTTCCTTGCTCCACCCATACATGGGTAGCTCCTCACCATTCCTTGCACATTTTGCCTTACTATCTCTCAGGATCGACTGCAGAAATCCAGTTAGAGGTTCTAATATTGAGTTTTGAGGGAGATCTCTTCATTTTTCTGGGACTGCCTGTTTCTAACTAATTTGAGGGTTTGATTGGTGTAAAAGTGATGTTATAGCCATTCCACCTACTGTCCAGCCCTGTAACTCGGTGGAATGACTTGTTTCATGGTATTTTACATGTACCAATGGTTTGGGAGACAGGAAATGCAACTTTTATGGTTTTAGGGTGATGCCCTAGGGTGTTTTCATGAGTTTCCATGAGAAATTGAGGAACTAAAGTAAGGTTTTGGAAAAATGTGATTGGAACTATATATGTGATAGTGTTTTGAGTTTTCTAAGGTCATTTTATGAAGGTGTGAGGCACTGGAATGTTGTGATTTGTCTTGGAACCCATATTTTCATTAAACCCTCCTCAAATTGGCTTAAAATGAGGTTTTGTGGTTTGGCTAGTTGGAGTAAGTTTTTCTCGAGGAAAACTATGTTTTTGGGAGTTTGAATACATTTTAATTTAATGTGTAGCATCTTCCTGCAAAATCATTAGAACCTCTACCAATACCAAACCTTCCTCTACCTCTAAAACCAAAACCACCTCTAGAATCATTGTGATCTTTACCTTTGTTTGCTCCTTGATCTTCATTTGGCTGCTTTGATGTAGAAGGTATTCCTCTTCCTCTTGCACTAGGACCACCTCTTCCTCTTACTGCTTTCTCTTGTCTCCTTTTAAGCTTCTCCTCCACCCTGATTGCCATTTGATAACAATCCTCTACACTCCTAGGGTTAGCCAAAACCAATTCATCCTGTATATTAAGCCTCAAACCACCAATATACCTAGCAATTTTTTCATCTTCATTCTCATGATGACTAGACCTCAAACTTAATTTATAAAACTCCTCAGTATAGGACTTAATATCCATTTCCCTTTGCCTCAAACTTTGCAATTTTTTAAACATTTGAATTTGGTGATCTTTTGGTAAGAATTTACCTTTGAGTTTAGATATCATCTTGTCCCATGATGTGATTTTAGACTTTCCTTGTTTCCTCCTCTCAGACTGAAAGTAATTCCACCATACCAAAGCATGACCCTGCAACTTAGTCTTTGCAATCCTTATTCTTTGCTCCTCAGGAACTTCTTCACATTCAAAATGGTTATCTAATGCAGCAATCCAATCAAGTAGTTCTTCATCATTTAGACTACCACCATATTTAGAAACATCAAGTTTTACCTTAGGCTTGTCACCTTTCACTGCCTTCAAGTTTTACCTTTTCCTCCAATTCTTATGAAGATCCAACGGTTGAAATGAAAGTTATTGTATTTTTCCCAAAACTGCAAACCCTAGGTAGGGTTCAGACATGCCCTCACAAAAATGGTCATAACTCATTCAATTCTTAATGAAATTTGATGAGAGTTGAAGCAAATGAAAGTAGATTCACATGGAAATAAAATCCAATTGGTTTTAGATCCAAAATATAGACTTTAAATTCCATACCATCACACTTCTTTAGACTGTAAATTCTGCACAATATTGTTAGAAAAGGCAGTCTCACCAAAATAATCATATCTTCCACAAAACTTATTGAAAACACCCTAGGGCATCACCCTAAAACCATAAAAGTTGCATTTCCTGTCTCCCAAACCATTGGTACATGTAAAATACCATGAAACAAGTCATTCCACCGAGTTACAGGGCTGGACAGTAGGTGGAATGGCTATAACATCACTTTTACACCAATCAAACCCTCAAATTAGTTAGAAACAGGCAGTCCCAGAAAAATGAAGAGATCTCCCTCAAAACTCAATATTAGAACCTCTAACTGGATTTAAATGAAAGCTATTTCATGCCCCTACAATATTATATAAGTCTCAGAGCATATGGTGGTGGTACATATCCGTACAATGCTTGCAAAGTTTAGGAAAACAGAAAAAACATGGGGTTTCAGACCACCCGGCAGTAAAATGAGGATATCTCACTCGATTCTCAATGAAATAACACCATTCAAATTCCAAAAGAAATATTATTCAATTATCTATCCATCCATTATATGCTTGGAGTGTGGAACAATACGTACAGGTCGTACAATGCTCGTGATCAGCAATTTCTTAATGGAAAACACAAAAAACAGCAAATTTCTTATTAGAAACTCATTCCAAACTTCTTCAACAGCCTCCCCTTCGAGATATTACAACAATTTATCATGCTACCACCTGAAAAATACCTCTTGGGGCGTTCAACTTCCATAACCACCCTTTAATTAGATTCTAAAATGACAATTTTGCCAATTTTTCCCTTAATCACTATCCCATTACAACTTGATCAACTTGATTTTTGCAAATACCACCTAACTGACCTATTAAGCCCTCCAATACATTGAAAATGGTCATTGAGACCTTATTTAACATGGACTAAGACCCTACTCCCCATGTCGCTTAAAACTCATGATTTCACATGGCTTTTGCATTATGAATCAAACTGACAAATTCAACTAAATGACTCAAAATCCTTTCAAATTACATTATGACTGGTCCTTTAGACCTTATTAAGCATAAAATAACAAAAGACACACCTAGGTATCAACTTAGAATTCACAAGGTGTAGGTGCTCCTGCACCAAACACTTAGCACAAGGTTACAATGCTTCTAGATAACAATGATTATGTACACCATCTATACACCACACAATATCTGACTGACTGCTGACGTAGGTAGAGTTTCATACATAAATTTTCATGAGTTACCCTAGCTCAACCTTCCTAGGCTACCAGACACCCATCTTGGGTTACCCTGGCTTGACTCTACTGGCCACCGGACCCTCATGCAAAACTATGTGTCTCGTCTCATCTCAAGCCTTAACAAACGCAAGCTTCCAGAGAGAGGCATTCCTTATCTTTATTAGTGTGAAAGTTCCCTATTAATTCTTTTAGATTATCACTTGATTAAACCCCAGGTGAGTTACCTTGGCGCCCCTTTGTGTGTCAGACCCCCACAAAGAGCCATTCTCCTATCGATAACACACACGGTACAAAACCACAATCCAATGGGTAAAATAGATAAGATGACCTCTCCAATCCAAGGAGGCAACAAATAAGGGAACCCACTCCAAATACTTGGAGGAACAAAGCACATAATCCACTCCTTCCAAAGGAGGCACAGACCACAAAAACCTCTCCTAAGCCAAGGAGGCACTTACCACCCCATTCAAGAAAACCAGGTGAACAATATGATACAGCTCAACACATTTCCCAAGGCGATTCACAAATTGAACCACTACATGAAACATCCCAAACTATAGAACTTCTCCAGAAGGCTTACTAGACAAATAAACCCATTTTCCCAATATCGAGAAAGAACAAAACCTCATTTAAAAAGTATTTCCAAAAAATCAATAAACTAATGTTCGGGTTTCCTAAACCCAAGTCAAGTAATGACATAGTGCAGGTAATCAATTAAATATATAACAATATTTACACACTCAAAAGTAAATTAGATCACTTGGCCACATTAAGGAATTTCAAATTAATAATCTAATTCTATTTGTTCAATCATAGATAAGGATTAAAATAATCTTTATAAATTATTTGACTATTAAAATTCAACTTTCTAAATAAAACATTAGATTTTCTAAACTCCACTCTTGCCTCTAATAACATGACAATAATCATCTTAATACAATCTATATTTAAATCATCTAATTAAAATTTCCATATTACAAATTATTAAAACAGATAAAGCATAATATATACATTATATATATATATACACAATATAAATATGTGCATGGTATATATATAATATAAATATATTATATATATAATATCAAATATTATATATAATATATATATATATAATATATAATAAAAACTTAAAATAAAATTTAAAACTAAAAAACCTGTTGCCATCACAAGCCTCCACAATAAGGGACACAATCACTGCGGGGACAAGCAGTGCCCACTATTTTGGGGAGTCATCGTCATGGGAGAGGCACCCTACCGCGCCTCATGGGGGGGTCATGGGGACAATCCCCACTCCCCCCAAACAATAAAAACAAAATTTATTTTCTTTAAAATATTTTCCAACGAAAAATTTCGTTTCCCCTGTCTGGTAAAAACTAGAACAAAAATTTTAACAGGGTGAATAAAAAATATTTCAATGGACATTTCCAGCCAACATAAGAAGTTAATATGCAAATTACATGCGCACTTATATATATATATGTATATTTCATTTCACAGCCCCAAATTGGGCAAATTATTTTAAAAAAAACACACAGTCAAAACTTAATTCCAAAAGAAAATGAAAATTTCTCAAATACAAAACAAGGTATTCTGATTTCTTTGGTTTCCATTCTATTTTCTATTGATGAATCTTTCCTGTTGTTTCATTTTCCATTTTCTACAAGAATCTATTTCTTTTTGTCTTCTATATTTCAACAGAGATTTTGAAAGTTCTCAAACAAGATTTAAACTGAAAATACAAATTTCTTACACAAATAAATGAAGAAAACTTGAGATTTGAAGTTTGAATGAAGAGTTTGAGAAGAAGATCAGTTGCAAATTCCAACTCCTCCCAAGCTTTTCCAAAATCCAAATTGCATCCAAGCTTTTCCAAAATACCAAAACTTGAACTCTTCTCCCAATTTTCCCACAGCCAAAAAAAATCAAGAATGCAAAAACCTCCCCAATTTCTTCCCCAAATTTGGTCAATATCCCCAAAATATCCCATCCACCAAAATTTATTGCAATTTTGGGGATATTTTCCATTTTTTAAATTTAAAACAATTTTACTTTCAAATTGAAATGTTATGCTTTTTTCAAAATTCATTAAAACAAAAGAATACAAATTTTGCAAAGCATTACTTTATCAATAATTTTCAAAAGTGAAAATAAAAACAAATTTTCATTTATTTATTTATTTATTTTAATTTAATTCTAACTATCCAAACAAGATTTTTACCTTTATTTTAATTAAATCAAAATATACAATAATGTCAAAACAACTATCTCATTTAATATATCACCATTAATCTAATTACTTAATAAACTCAATCTAATTTTATTAATTAAATCAAATTAATCAATAAAATAAATAACAAATCAACCTTACAACTAGATACATTTAATCATCCTTTTAACTACACCCGCCATTTAATAACCTTTATAATATGAAATTAAATAAATACTCAAGGTGAAAAGGACCAAATTAAAACAACTAACCCGACAACAACCTAACGACACACTATGACTAGGGTGACGACTTGGCACGGAAAACCTAGCTACTATCTCCCAATCGATTTCCATTGGTCAATGGACACGCTCAAACCTGTGAACTAGGTGGAGTCGATGTCATGTACCTATCAACCTACGAACAAAGAATACAATGAACATGCATATATATATATGATCAAACAAACTGTGAAGAGAAATCTCAGAATTGTAGGGCACTCGCAAGCGAGTGATACAATCCTGTCCCCTTCACCAATACACAATTACTAACTAACGCATCTAACATCAATGATATGATCAACAACATAAAATATTGTTAAATCAATTATCTTCTAAGTTAATTCAAAACATGCCATATAGATAACATCAAAATAAAATAACATCACATTAAAATATAACATTCATATCGCTTAACAGATAGCGGTCAAAAGTAACCAAGTTCCAAAGTCAAAGCATAATCAGACCCAATCATAACAAGGAAGAACACTGCCGATCAAAGAGCCAAAATGGAGGGGTGTTACAAATTAGATGAACAAAGCTAGAAGGTATTCAGTAAGATAGCCTAATACTCAAAAATTTAATGGATACTATTTTTTTTGCAATAAATTTGGTCATGTGGCTACTCAATGAAGAAGTAGAATGAATCCAAGTGATCCATCATTCTCAGGTTAGTGTCTCAATTGCAATAAGTATGGTCACAAGTCAATTGAATGCAAAAACATGTCAATCAACTCTTTCAATAGAAATGTCAGATGTTATGCCTACAATAGATTTGGCCATATTGCTAACTAGTATAGATTAAGAGAAAATCAATGGAATAACTGGTTTGGAAAAATAAATGTCATGTGCTATAATTGTAACAAATCCAGTCACATTGAAATTTTTTGTAGAAGTAGGAAGGGTATGGTAAACAAAGGGAAAAGGAAAAGTTACTACAGATGAGATCAAGAAGCAAATGAAGAAGACGTGGGTGAAGAAGAGTGCTTCTAATGCATGAAATGAGTCAGCACCAAAATTTGGTACTGGAAATTCCTCTGGGAATTATTTTGAGGGCTCTAGCCCAGGGGGAGCTCTCAAGAAAATCTTTAACCCCCCTGCTAGTAGTTGGTACCGCGATGTGGAAGATTGCAATGATTGCATTATTGATCTAGAGATGTTTTGGGATCTCTTTTGGAGGAGAATTATGCAAAATTGAAGGTTTGCAAAAGAATTTTCTTTCATAGACTATGAAAACGGGGTATCTGAAAGATGTAGGGAAAAAAAAATTTATTGCAACAAAAATTTAGGTGTGCGAGTGATAATAGGTTACTTCTATTCCTCATTTGTCACATTGCATTTTGATAAGAAGAAGTTTGGAGAGCTCTACAAGCGAATTTTGGTGAAGATACAATTCTAAAGGTGATTAAGTGATCAAGCCCTAATCCAATGAAAGGTATTTATTTGAAAACTTGTGAATTTGAAATTTTTGAAAATGGCTACTCCATTGGTTGTGGATATCAAGGATAGACCCCATTTGAAATTTAAATGGAACCCATTCAAATCCATTGAGACAAAACCATTAGGTACATTTTCTTTCATTCTGTATGGTGTTTTGCACATTGAAGATATTAGGGCATATATTCATATGAATGTTGAGGAGTTAGTAAGTTCCTAGTTGTTAAATCTATACATGAATAACATTGTGGGAGAAGATCTCTGTGTAAAACCTAAATTTAAGACTTTGGTGGAGAAGTTCTCACAAATTGTGAAGTTTCCCATGTTTAACAAAAAAAATGGGTTTGGTACATATTGAGTCAAGTGCATGCCGAGTTCATGTGGTTAAGTCAACCTTTCAAGATCACAAAGGAAGCTATAAGGATTGTTATTGGTCTAAATTCATCTAGTGGGTTGCTAACATTGAAATATGTGAAGAACCAAATAATCACTGAGGCAACCGGTTCAATTTTTGACAAGAGAGCCATGACAATTAATGACATCATTAAAGTGGATGTAAGATTTGCTTCTATGGTTATTGGTTGTAAAATCTATCACTGCAACTGGGATAACTTTGTATCTGGTACTGTAATCTATGTAGCTTATCAGATGGTCAGGGAAAATGTAGAATATGATCTATGTGAATTACTCAAGGGCTAGCTAATTGAAAATCTTGGAAAAAGCAAGAAGGATAGGAAGAACTCTTTCAAGTATGTCAATCTGTTGTTATATCTATTCTTCTACTTCATGAATGAAGTTTCGGGAGTTGGTAAAGTGCAACGGAAAGATGAAAAATTGGTAGTTGTTCAAATCAGAGACATCTTATACAGAATTGGTGACAACAAAGCAAGGAAAACTACTATCTGGGGTTTTTTTTAAAAAAATAGAGTGAAATACAAGCCAGGGAAAGGAT
>VDFB02000015.1:280198140-280386503 GCA_007258455.2 Sequoia sempervirens
CCATGACTAGGATTTCTCTTGAATCTATGGAATAACATTTTCCATAAGCACAATTTATCTTCAAACCCATATCTTTCTTGATCTCTAACGGAATGATGTTAAATGAAGCTCTTGAATCAATCATGCAATGTTTTAGAAGCTTACCATCAATAATTAGAGTCACATAAAAATGATCAATATTACTTGGGAAAGTTGTGATAGTGTTGCCTAAGTAAATTTGAAGGATTTCACTAATTTATCCCTTCACTTCTTCATTCACTTTATTTCCACTCACTTTAGGCTAAGTAGACACCCTTTATCATCACTAGTTGTAGTAGCACCATTGATAAGGGCCACTGCCTTTTTTTATGTTCTTCAATTCTCATCATCTCCATTAATTGGACTGTCATTTTGACTTGAGAAAGTGATTGAAACATGTCAACTGGATTATATTTAGGTAGTTCATAAGGCACTATACTCTATTCCTATGTTTTGTCCTTTTGTTGCTCACACTTCTTCCCAACCTCTTTCCTTTCTTGTTTATTTTATTTATCCACATTTGACTTTTGACTTTTTACTTTGACAATTGGAGAGAAAAACTTATCATGTTTTTCTTGGTTGTGATACATTTCCTAGCCCAAATCTTAGGCCCTTGGCTCTCCTTGGATTTGATTTCACCCTCTTTACCATCTACCTTAGTTCACTACTTTTCTACATTTTGTTCATTGATGAATATGTCACCTAGCTTTCCTTGATCACAATTCATAATTCTATTTCTAAAATTGTGGGTGTTCCTAGCTAGTGCAGCTAATGTGACTATCATCCTTTGGTATTCCTCATCAGAGGGTCTTCTTAAAGATACATTCATTTCATCTTTTTCCAAAGAACAAACATCATGCTCAACATTGTCATCTTCATAAAGAAAAAATTGCTAATGATAAGCATTAGATTTCTTGTTTGCAAAACAAGGACAAACAACTGAGAGGGGGGGTGAATCAGTTCTCACAAAATATTTAATTTTTTTTCAAACTTTACTTAACTTAATCTCAGATCTGATGAATGAATAGTAAACCATGAACAAACAACACATCAGAAGCACAAATAACACCAAGATTTTTTACATGGAAACCCTATTAGGGGAAAAACCATGGTGGATGTTATTCCACAATATTATACCCTACTAAAAGTATAAGAAAAATAATGGGAATACACATGCATTCAAGCACACTTCCTAGAGCTCACTAATCAAATACAAGAGGGATCACTTCCCAACAATACACAACAATATGGATTAGATCCGTAGGGTGTGAACTAAGGAAATAGCTTCTTCACAAGCCTAATTACAGTTCCGGTTAAGCACAAAAAACCTTCTTCACACTTCGCTCAAAAATCTTCTCACTCTGCTCTACAATCGAATGATTTGGACATTATTCACACATCTGCACTTTCTCTGGCATACATTCACTCTTATGCACACACTAACTTCACTCAAACAATGGCTCTTATATATCCGTAACATGGAATTACATCAACCTTGTTGGCCAAAATATAAGACATATTTTCAATGTCGGCCCAAATTTACAAATAAATTTTCAATGTGGATCAAATACTGTCAGCTAATATCATGATGTGACCCAAAAAAATATCCTTGAGCACAAAAAACTTTCAAAATTAAATCTACAAGGATCCACAACACGCCACAACCACCATGTTGGCCAAGAACATGAAAACCTGAACATATCTAGAAAAATATTCAACCATGAGCACACCAATCAACGCGGATGTGCAACAAAGATAGAGCATGATCTAGAAACATCCATGAGCACCAAGAAACAATAGAGAAACATTCACAGCAACTAGAATTACAAGAATCACACCAACTTTAATCAAGAATACTAAAAAAGACCACAAAAACACTGTTAGAACATAAATCTTTATAACTCAAACAAATCTTCATGCGAACCTCTTAAACTTTTGGTGGATGGACTAGATACACTCAGAAATAAACCCTTTATTCCAAAACAATTGATCTTCAATGTATAGAACAAGACAACTTCATGACCTTCACAGTTCCACTAGGAACTTGGAACTCTTTCTTTAACAATTTTCTCAATATCCTCAACATATATAGCCTTCAATATAGTAATGCTAATAGTGTTGACATCAATGACAACCACATATCAGCAATACAACCACAACATCCAACAATTTCCCCCTTTGTCATTTATGGCAGCACATGATGTGAAAAACACCATCAACCTAACTCTCAATTAGCACTTACTCCTCCGTAGATTCTGACTCTTCTTCCTTGACCTCTTTTGCATGATCTTCTCCCCACAAGACTCTTTACTCTAGATAAGCAGCAATTTTTCACATGAATCTTCTCCCCCTTTGACATCAATGGAAAATATAAGCATTATCTTCCCACATATAAGCTCTGAACCACATATCTGCACATCTGACTACTCCCCTGAGTAGCAGCCACAGAAACATCAATCTGAATCATGAAATATCTATGAAGCACATAGATTGATGCAAGTAAATGCATCTTTAGTTCATATCAGGAGGGGTAATAACCTCTAGCATCCCTCTAAGATACTCAAAAATATCCTTTGGCAATGGCTTAGTTAAAATGTCTGCAATCTATTCTTTGGTAGGCACATACTCCAGTCTGACTTCTTTCTCACTCACTTTTTCTCTTAAGTGAAACTTGATTGATATATGGTTGGTCTTAGAATGTAGCACCAGATTCTTTGATATGTTAATTGTACTTGATTTGTCATAGTATATGGAAATAGGTTCATCATATACTACTCTAATATCTTTCAGCCTCTATTTCATCCACATCACTTGAGTATAGTTATTTGCAATAGCAATATACTCTACCTCAACAGTAGATAGAGAAATGGAATTATGCTTTTTGCTCAACCAAGACACTAGCTTCTTCCCTAGGAAGAAGGAACCACCACTAGTACTCTTCCTATAATCTACATCTCCTGCCCAATCCACATCAATATATGCATTCAAAGTAAGATCATCATCCTTAGGATACCAAAGCCCAAAATCAATTGTTCCTTTCAGATACCTGAAGATTCTCTTAATAGTAGTCACATGAGACTCTTTTGGATCATCCTAAAATCTAGCAACCATACATACAACATTCATAATGTTTGGTCTAGTCTAAGTTAAATAGAGAAATCCACCAATCATTGACCTATATCTTGTTTGATTTTCCTTAGGAGAATGATCATTCTGTGTCAACTTACATCCGGCTACCATGGGAGTACCAATAGGTTTTGAGTCATCCATGTCAAACTTCTTCAGTAGTTCTCTCACATATTTGGACTGAGATATGAAGATCCCCTTGTCTAACTGAGAAACTTACAATCCTAGAAAGAACTTCATCTCTCCAATCATACTCATCTCAATTCACTCTTAATTTCATCAACAAACTTTATACATAGATTGTCATCTCCTCCAAAAATAATTTCATCAACAAAAACCTCAATAATTAACTCTTTGTCATGATCCAATTTGAAATATAAGTTGCTATCAATAGTACCTTAATTGAATCCATGCTTCAGTAAATATTTGTCCAGTCTAGCATACCGGGCTTTGGGAGCTTGCTTGAGTCCATATAGATCTTTCTTCAATCGGAAAACCATGTTTTCCTTATCAGTCAGTTGAAATCCATCTGGTTGTTCAATGTATACTTCTTACTCTAACTCACCATTCAGAAAAGCTGACTTCACATCCATTTGATGGACTTTACAATTTTTATATGCAGCATAAGTAAGAAATAATCTTACAAGTTCAATTTTGGCAACAGGGGCAAAGGTTTCTTCAAAATCAATACCTTCCATTTGTGAATACCCTTTACTTACCAGTCTTGCTTTATTCTGGACCACTTCACCTTGTTCATTCAGCTTATTTCAAAAGACCCATTTAGTACTAGTCACATTCTTATCTTTAGGTTTGGGAACAAGTATCCATGTATCATTCTTTTCAATCTACATCAGTTCTTCCTTCATAGCTTTCATCCAGTGTTCATCATTGCAAGCTTCATTGACATCTTTAGGCTCAATCTTGGAAATCAAGCAATACTCTTCTACAATCTTTCTTCTAGTTTGCACTCCTTTATTCTTGTCTCCTATAATTTGATTTTTAGAATGATTTAGCTTAACATACCTCAAAGTTTTAATATTCTCTTGAACTTCTAATTCTTTTGTTCTTTCTTCTACACTTGCACTTGTTTCTGCTTCTTGACTATCTTGATTTATTAGAACAAATTGAAGTTGTCTTACTAGAACATATGGCACAATTTGAAGTTGATTTTATGTCTAAACATTCTTCCCTTTGTTTGTATTGTCTTCATCTGAACCATACCCACAATATCTGGATGATCTAGCAGAATCCTCATCAACTCTAACATTTGCACTCTCAGCCATTTTTCTTAGTCTTTTGTTATAGCACCGGTAGGCCTTGCTTCTAGTAGAGTAACCTAGAAATATTCCTTCATCGCTTCTTGCATAAAAATTTCCTATATCATCATCTCTCTTAATGTAGTACTTTCTTCCAAAGATCTTGAAGTATTTAACAGTAGGCTTATCACCAAACCATAGTTCAAAAGGAGTCTTACTAGAATTACTATTTACATTTACCCGGTTCAAAGTGTACATAGCAGTGCTTACAGCTTCACTCCAGTAGATGTGAGGCACATTTCCTTCAATCATCATTGTTCTAGCAACATCCAAAATTGTTATGTTCTTCCTCTTTGCAACTCCATTATGTTGAGGGGTTCGGGGAGCAGATAACTGTCTTCTAATTCCATGCTCTTCACAGAAAGAATTAAACTCCCTAGAGGTGAATTCACCACCCCTGTCTAACCTTAGGCATTTGAATTTTAGACTTTTCTCATTTTCTGCCATAGCTTTGAAACTTTTGAACTTTCTAATGCTTCACATTTTTCTCTTAAGGCAACACATATCATTCTAGAATAATCATCTATAAGAAGCATAAAGTACCTTTCACCATGGAGACTTCTGACTCTGGAAGGACCACATAGATCAGTTTGCACCAACTCAAGTAATCCATTTGAATGATGTTGTTTGCTCTGAAAAGAGACTCTAGTCTATTTTCCCATCTGACACTCCTTGAAAATTGTGTTAGCAGGCTTTACTAGCTTAGGTAGATCTCTTACTGCTTGAGTGGAACTTACTTTGACTATGTTATCAAAATTCACATGAAACAACCTTCTATGCCATAACCAACTTTCATCTACTTGAGCAATTAAACAACTTTCACTGGCAACATTCAGGTGAAAAACGTTACCTTTTGTCTATTTACCTGAAGCAATTATATTTCCAGAACTTCCATATATCCTACATCTTCCATCTTTGAACTGAAGATCATAACCCTTGTGCACCATATATCCAACACTCAATAGGTTGTGCTTCAAGCCTTCAACATAAAGAACACATAAGTGTTATGCTTACCACCAAGACAAATAGATCCTTTTCCACGAATCACACAATCATTGTTATCTCCAAATCTTACAATCCCATTGTCATACTTCTGTAGACTTACAAATTTGTTTTTGTCACTAGTCATATGATGTGAGCATCCATTGTCAATGACCCACTCATCCTTTTCTTCAATTCAGGCTACAAGAGCTTTCTCAACTTTAGTAGATTCAATAGCCATAGGACTATTTTCCTTGATAGCAATGAAAACCCAATCATCTTCATTTCCATTTTCTTTATCATATTCCTCATCAATCACACCTTCTTTAGCAAAGTAGCATTTCTTTTGGAATCTAGATTTGTAAGGCTTAGATCTAGGAACTCTTTCAGGACACCTTGATGCAAAATGACCTATTTTACTGCAAGAAAGAAATTTGATAAGCAACTTTCCTCCATACTTACCTTGTCCTCTACCTTCTTTCTTCACAATCAGTGCTTCCAACTCTTCTACCTCTCTTTCTTCATCTTCAAGTCGTTCAATTTCTTCCTCATACTTGAATGTCTTTCTAGAACTCTCTCCTGGATCATATCTTTGCTTGTTTCTTCCAGATATAGTAGCCTTGAATGCAATTTTAGTCTTAGGAGAAGATTCACCAAATTCACTCAACTCAAAGGCAACAAATTTACCAATCAGTGTATCTCTTGTCACATTCGTCAATGATCTAGTTTCTTCAATAGCACGAGCCTTCACTTTGTAGGAGGGAGGCAATGATCTGAGCACTTTAGCCACAATTTCTTCCTCTTCCAAGGTACCACCGACACATCTAATACCCATCACTATTTCATTTACTCTTTGCATAGAAGAAGAAATACTTTCATTTTCACCCATCTTCAAATTTTCATACTTACCTTTCAAACTTTGTAGCTTAGCCATCTTCACATGTACATCTCCTTCATACAAAGTTTCTAGTTTCATCCACATCTCATGAGCTATCTTCAGACCTATCAAATTTGTCATTTACGAATCTGTTAGAGCATTCAACAAAGCTTCCATAGCCCTGATATTATTCTCATCTTCTTTAATCTCAGCAGCAATGGAAGGACCATTATGAGGAATAACATATTTTTTCTTTGTAATCTTCCAAAAGGGTTCACCAATACACTTCAAATGAGACTCCATCCTAGTTTTCCACAATGAGTAGTTTGTTCCATCGAATCTAGGACTATCCTTCTTGTATGACGCCATCTCAGATAACCTCAAGCTTTTAAACTTCTTCAAAGGAACCTGATCTGATACCAATTGTTGGAAAAACAAGGATAGGAAACTGAGAGGGGGGAGTGAATCAGTTGTCATAGAATATTTTTTTTTTTTGCAAACTTTACTTAACTTAATCTCAGATCTGATGAATGAGCAGAAAACCATGAACAAACAACACAACAAAAGCATAGAGAACACCAAGATTTTTTAAGTGGAAACCTTGTTAGGGGAAAAACCACAGTGGATGTTAGTCCACAATATTATACCTTGTTAAAAGCATAAGAAAAATAATGGGAATGCACATGCATTCAGGCACACTGCCTAGAGCTCACTGCTCTAATACAAGAGGGCTCACTTCCCAAAAATACACAACAATACGAATTAGATCCATAGGGTATGAACTCATGAAATAGCTTCTTCACAAGCCTGATTACAGTTCCAGTTAAGCACATAAAACCTTCTTCACACTTCGCTCAAACTTCTTCTCACTCTGCTCTGCAATCGAATGATTTGGACACTATACACACATCTGCACTTTCTCTGGCATACATTCTCTCTTATGCACACACTAACTTCACTCAAACAATCACTCTTATATATCCGCAACATGGAATTACATCAACAACCTTCTTGGCCAAAATATAAGACATATTTTGAATGTTGGCCCAAATTTACAAATAAATTTTCAATATGGATCAAACATTGTCGGCTAATATCATGATGTGACCCAAAACAATATACTCAAGTGCACCAAACATTCAAAATTAAATCTACAAGGATCCTTAACATGCCACAACCACCATGTCAGCCAAGAACATGAAAACCCAAACATACCAAGAAAAATCTTCAACCATGAGCACACCGATCAATGCAGACATGCAACAAAGATAGAGCATAATCTAGAAACATCCATGAGCACCATGAAACAATAGAGAAACATCCACAACAACTAGAATTACCAGAATTGTGCCAACTTTAATCAAGAACACTAACAAAGATGATAGAAACATTGTCAGAACACAGATCTTTGTAACTCGAAAAAATATTCACGCGGACCTCTAAAACTTCTAATGGATGGACTAGATACACTCAGCAATAAAACCTTTAGTCCACAACAACTGATCTTCAACATACCGAACAAGACACCTTCATGACCTTCATAGTTCCACTGGGAACCTGGAACTCTTTCTTTAACAATTTTCTCAATATCCTTGACATATACAACATTCAATATAATAATGCTAATACTATTGGCATCAATGACAACCACATATCAGAAACACAACCATAGCATCCAAAATTTCTCCCCCTGATTCTCAACATCAACCTCATGTCACTCTTCTTTTGAGGAACACTCTTCCTCAAAAAAATCTTATTTGTGCATAAGCACATGTATCTCCTCAATGCTTTTTTGAAGTGACTCATAATCATTAGGCTTGTTTTATCCTTATTCAAACCATTTTCCCACCGAACATGTTTGGGAAGCATGTGGCAATTGGAAAACAACACACCAGGGTGTTTAATCAACAAAATTGGTAGAATTATTCTATAATGGATCAGTGGTAAAGTTTCTCTATGTATTCTTTTGATTATTCTGAATTGGCTTTCCATTATGCCAATTAGTACTATAAGGATGATCTTGTAGCCTAGGAGTCCTTTCATTCCTTTGAAAATTAGACTTATTATTTGTCAGTCCTTTTTCTTACCTATCAATTCTATAACTTATGTCTTTCATGGAGCTCACAACTTTATCAATTTTGTCTTCAAGGGAAGATCCTTTCTCTGCACATTATTTATCTTCCTTCTTTGGGTTCTTCAAGATATTTACATCATCTCTCCTCCCTGCCTTGCTTGATGCTCTTTTATTATTTTCAATATGTACTACAATCTTGAACGCATCCATCAAGTCTTGAGGATTCTTGTCTCATAGAAGATAACTCACTTTTGAATCAAAGGCATTACAATAATTGACCAAGCATACTATAACTAAGGGTTATTTTTCAAGTTTGATTAAGGTTAGTAAATCAATATAAATCACAAAACCCAAAGTAATTACAAAACACAATGGAAGTAAACAAAAGAACAATTATACCTGTTAATCGTCGAGACCTCCATGATTCACTTTTGTAACACCTTCTAGCTTGTTGGCTGATGCATTGCCCTCATATTTGACATGCGAGCAATCGAGAAATACAAGTCTAAGTCCTACACCAAGCTTCGAAGGATTTGAACAAATGTCTACGCCTATGACTATGATTGACAATGCCTATGCCTAAACATGCTAAGACTTGATAAAATAAAGACAATAAATGCTGCAATTGCTATGAATAAATATAAGTATGTCAGTGCATAAGTATGTAATATGTCCGTGTCCTCCAAAAATGAGAGGAAAATGGCATTTTATAGAAAATGCCATTTTGAATGGACGGATGAGATTTACTTCTGACCAAGACCTAAAATCAAAGGCCCAGATTAAATCTGATAATCCCTATTCAGGTTTAGGGAAAAGTCATTAATTGAGTGGTCAAGATGCCATCCAAGAAGATCGAATCGGCGGTGGAGAATAAATGAGGAAATTAATTCAAAAATAAAGATTTTCAAAAATGAAGAAGATAAAGACCGGACTGAAGATTAGATTTGGAAAGATTAAGAATCTACCCGATCACTTGATTTCTGGAGGAAAGTTACCAATTTGGAATTAAATTAATTCCAAATGTGAATTTTGTGAAATAGTAAATAATCAATTTTCAGATTATTTACCAGAATGAGCTGACAGTTAAGAATGAGATGACATTTTAAATAATTTAATTTATTTAAAATGAGAGGTATATAAAATTTGGCAATTAAATAATTAAATTTAATTATTTAATTTAGTAGATAAGACTAATAATTAAATAAATTACTTAATTCATTTAATTATGACAGTTAGTGACATATTAAATAAATATATAAAACTTATTTATTTAATAATCAGGAAGAAATGACTGAAGAAGGGTGATTAAATAAATTAAGAAATTTATTTAAGGGAAGACTTAGACAATTAATGACGTATTTAATAAATAAATAAAATTTATTCGTTTAATAATCATGAAGAATAAAAGGACAAGAATTAATGAAATAATTATGAATTATTTAATCAATAGTCGAATGTGGACCAAAGAAATTAATTAAATGTCATAATTATGCTAGGACGAAAGTGGTAAAAATGAAGCTTGCAGGCCTAGGTCATTTTTAGGTGTTTACATTTTCCCCCTCTTTGTCATAATGTTGCATGTCACATTGTAACAAAGAAAATAAATCAAAGTCATGCCCTAGTGAAGGTATAAAGTATCAATGCCCCCTCGAGAAATTTTTCAAATTTTGGGTCGGCGGCAGAAAATTTTGGAAAGGGTCCCGATAAGCCAATTTGATGATGAGAAAAACAATGGCGCAACAGGTTTCAAATCTTGGCATGTTTAAGATGGCCAACAGGGTGGTCAAAGTTGGTTAAATAAGCCTCCAATAATAACCTAGTTGACAAATGTCATTTTGACTTTATAAATAGGTTAACAAAGGGGTAAAAGTCAATTCATTCTTACTATTCACTTTGAGAATTTCGAGAGCTCAGAGCGAAAAGTAGTGCAGTGAGGATGGTGATTCTAGTGTAAGAGCATCACGGCGAGCTTGTGCAGACTTTCAGGTGGCTAGTGGGCTTAGAGCCAGCGGTATGTACCCCCACCTCTCTTTGTAATTTTCTCGTTTTGTGTGCCAAAATTAGGTTTATAGGGAAAAGAACGAATGCACTGCGATGCATATGCGTTCGCGTAAGCCACATTTGCTTTTGCATTCGACACATTTGATGCATCGCGATGCAACTGCAATGATAAAATCAGCGAGGCTGGTGCTTTGTGCTGCATTCACCAAAAGTGTGACACATTCGCCGATTTTTGACGCATTTGAAGATTGTAATGCTGCATTCGCATTATTGCGACGCAATTGACTGTTTAAGCGACACATTTGTGTGAAACAACACAAGTACCAAATTTTGTGATGCAAATGCTCTAATGTAATGCATTTGAGAAGCCAAACAATGCATTTGTAATATTGAAATGCATTTGTAATACAAAACAACACATTCAAAGTTTTGCGACACATTTTCCGTTAACACGACACATTTGTAGTCAACTCGACGTATTTGACCTTGACTTTGACTAGGGCTGATTTTGATGTTTGTGAAACCTTAAATGCTTTTGATAGTACTAAAAATTTGTGCAAAAGGTATTGATGACTTGTTTGGCTTTGTGTAGAGGCAACTTGCCCCGATATACACTCAAGAGAGTAGACCGACGACCTTCAAGTTTGCTGACTAGTTGAGCCCACGAGAGCGGCAACGAGTGATGTGGCTCGGTTTGTACTATGTCACCTATATGCCCTCTGTTCGGGCTAATAGGGGACTTTTGACTACATTATGCGAGTGGTGGCACTCATAGACCTTTTCCTTTCATCTGCCGACAGGTGAGGCTACTATTACTGTTACCCAATTTTCACCTATGGGCTTAATCAGGCAAGACAAATTGTGTTTTAGATGTTCAAGAAGGTCAAATGGGATATTTGCATCAGGGATTGGATCACACACATGATGATATTCCTCAAAGAGTTCAGTTGGAAAGAATCTCCTGATCCAGTTTGGCATAAAATTGTTCTAAGGAAAAAGTCAGCAAGACTCTATAGTTGTCTTGCCGACTGGAATTTTGTTCTATTCAAAGGAGGCACATCAGTTGCCTAGACATCACTTTCACTGAGAATCTTTATGTGTCTCGCCGATTGGAAATGGGCTCGCCAGAGGATTCCGTGTTCGACATAACATCTCGCCGAAAGGAGTCAGGTCTCAGAAACAAAGAAGGTTGGCATCGGGGGTTTACTTCGCTGAGAAGTCTACCCGACAGAAGGAGGACCCCACCAAAGTTTCAGTTCAGCGATAATTTTTCCTTCGGTAGGAGGTCTAGCTGATAAGCATGGTGTCTCACCGAGAGTACAACAGATTCGATGTGATGTCATGCTGAGGAGATAGAGTTTGGCCGAAATGAAAAAGACTTAGTGAAATGTCTCACCGATGGTTGTTGGACTCCTGAAGTGCTCAGGGCTCGGCGAAAGAAAGCTTCAGTCGATAGAAGGTCTCACCGATCGAAAAGGTCTTGCCGACATGAGGTAATATCAGCATAAGTCTTGCCGATCCATTAGAGTCTCAATGAATGAAACAACATCGACAAAGCAAGATGAGTTTGTCAAGAGGTCCTAGCGACTAGTGGGGGTCTCCCTGACATAGATGATATTGATGTAGTGTTTGGCCATCGAATTGGTCCTGCCGATTGCTTATGGTGTCACTAAAGCAAAATGGCTTGATGTAATTTTGATGTCGGTGTGAGATGAGAACTTCACCATAAGGTCTCGCCGAACGCAGAAGGTCTCCCCGACATATGACATCGGCGTAACCTCACGCCGTCGGGGTAATGTCCTGCCGACATGGCGTGGTCTCAGCGATGAAAGCATGTATCGGCATGACTAATCGACATCGCTATGATGTCTTCCCGACTTGCTCGTGGTCTCGGCCAAAGAAAGTAGTTTCGCCATGATGTCTTGGCGAAGGCATTATGTCTCACCGATGGAATGGTGGGTCTCAGGGTAGCGTTTTGCTTTCGGTAAGATCTCTCACCGACGCTCAGGAGTCTTGCCGACAGATAAAGAAGCCTCGATAGGAGATGATGGTTTTGGTGAGGGATGGAGGAATCGCCGAAATTTCTCGGCGAACGGAGGTGTCTTGCTGAAAGATAAAGGGGGCCTCGATATGTGTTTTGCCTTCGGCAGGAGTCTCGTCGACAACAAAAAAAGGACCTCGCCGAGAAAGTTCGACATCGGCAAGGGTCTTGCCGATATAAAGATGTCTCCTTGACAGAAAAAGGAGCTTGCTGAAGAGTAATCTCAGCGAAGTAAAGTGGCATCGGCGTGGCAATTCAAGCTCGCTAAGAGGTCTCGGCGACCCAGGATGTCTTGGCGACGGAATCAAGTGAGCTCGGGGAGAAAAGGGAGAGATCGACAAGATGTCTCGCCGACGGCTTGATGTCTTCCCGAATGAAACGAGCTCACCGAAGTATTTTGCTTTCGGCAAGAGGTCTCATTGACCGACGGGGAGTCTCATTGAACGAAATGATAGAAGCTCGGAGAGAATGAGGCTGCTCGCTAAAGGATCTTGCCGAAGGATGAAGGTCTCAGCAATGAAAGAGATTTCTGCGTGACTCCAAGGGGCTCATTGTAACATCTTGCCGAAAGCAATGTCTTGCCGATGTTTTGGTGATATCAATGTGACTTCTAAAGCTTGCTAAGACGTCTCACCGACTGTCACATGTTGTGCCGATAGCTTCAAGGGGCATAGTCGCATCGGTGAGACACTTCCAGTTTCTCGCCGAGATGCAATTCTGATCAGAGGAGCTTTTGACCGTTCGAGGGATCTACGTGGAATGAACTAGCCAATCAGAAGGAGCCAAAGATGAACCATTGACGCTTTGACCGATTGATACCTTGGCAAAGAAGATCAACAAAACAAAGGCAACGTGATTATGCTCTGAAGTCAGAGGCATTGAAAGGTGCTCGGTTGAGGAGGCTCAAGGAGGACACGAGGACCAAGTAAATGCGTCTGGTAGCTACAAAATATCTAAGAGCTTCCCAGAAATAACTCTTTAGAGCTTTTGACCTGAGGGATCCACGTGGAATGAACCAACCAATCAAAAGGAGCCAAAGATGAACCATTGACATTTTGACTAATTGATACCTTGGTAAAGAAGATCAACAAAACAAAGGCAATGCGATTCTGCTATGAAGTTAGAGGCATTGAAGGTTGCTCGACTGAGGAGGCTCAAGGAAGACACGAGGACCAGAAGTAAATGCATCTGGTAGCTACAAAAGATCTAAGAGCTTCTCCAGGCAATAACTCTTCACCAACATAGACAACAAGGACATGTAGGAATGCAACATTAATTTCATTTGAAAATATCTAGGGGAGATCTTTTTGAAGACTGATATTTTGTCACCTGAAATGGGCCACACTTTTGTATATAAGGAATTTTTTCCTCCTTGTAAAAAGGGGTTCTCCGATGCTTTCTCTCAAGCCTGACTTTTGGCAACTCTCGGATTAGAAGAATTTTGTAACTTGTTTTGGAACAGTTATATAAAATTTACCTTGATTACCATTGATGGTTCATTTTTTTCCTTCTAGTTCTTGTGAAGTATTGTGCATTTTTAAGTGATTCATCAAGCTACTTAGTGAAATCTTTCTTTTCCTTATAGCTTTGTTTCATGTTATCATGCCTTTCTTTGCAGAAGTAGTATTATGTAGGTTACAAACTGTGTTTACTCAATTACGCATGAGCTTTTAATTTGTGAAAATCTACTTTCCCTTCTTAAAAGTGTGCATGTCGAACTTGTTTGTATGCATAATCTATAGAATCTTGTTGTGCAGTCCCATATCCATCATCAGTTTTCAAGTGTAAATTGAGTATCTCATTGTTCTTATCAGTTTGGTGTATCACCTTAATTAGTTTTATTTACATGTACTCCTTCCCCCTTTCCCCTTACAAAATCAGTAGTTTAGGTGACACCAAAGGAAGCCGGCCTTCTCCAGAGGTTCATTTCAGTCTTAGGTGACCCATAGCCTTGAAATGATCCCATGTTTCTCTAGAAAGCTTAGTTTTCATAACTTCGCATAGGGTGCAATTTCTAGGTGACAACAGTTTCTGGCACGCCCGGTGGAACTGATAATTACTTATCAGTTTCATTGTCCTCATGTTATTGTTGTTTGGTGTGTACAGCGGTAGTTTCAGCCTCTTGGAGGAAAGTTCAATCACATACTTGGTGACTCCAAGTGTGGAAATTTTCTAGTTTTAGTAGCTCAAGTGCTCACATGTTTTAAATCTTTGGAAGGAAATCTAATTCAAATGGAAAAAAGATGTCAGGTTTTTAGGAGAATATAGCCTTTTACCCTCCATTCCATGAAAACCTTGCATATATATCCTCTTATCAACCATATTATACAGAACAGTCTGTTGTCATTATTCCAAATGACCCTATAGCAACAGAGTTCCAACATTTTTATCATGCTTCCCACCCTCCCACTCAATCTCAATGTTGCCCAACATTTGATCAAAATCAACCCCAAGAAGAGTTTTATGATGTTAATCAGTATGATTATTTACATAATCAGCCTCAAAAACATCCATACCAAAGCATATTGGACCTGTTTTAATAGATTGACCATATGTTGTGGAATCTAAGTCAAGGTCTTCAAAATATGGAGATTAATGATATTAGTACGGTGCTTGCATGCTTATCTAGGTTGTTGATTGATGTCAAGGTGCAGAAAGGTATCCTTATGCAACAGCAAGAAGAGGCTGAACAAGTATACTTTTATGATCAAGAGAGAGTGGCAAAAAGAATCCAATTCGAGGAAGGCCTTGAACAAGAAATAGATGCTAAGGAAGAACACATGAAGCTACTCTTTGCTCAGGTGCAGAATACTCAAGCTTACTCAGATTATCAGCACCAACTAATGGAGGAGTTTCAAAAGAGGCAACTTGAGGGGAGTTTCAAAGAGCAGAGTGTTGCAACTAAAGAGGAGCAGATCCTTGATCAAACTAACTCAGGATCATTCACCATGGAGGATATTAGAGCTCCAAATCTGTTACATCTAGCTATGGAGGAATATAGAAAGCAACAACATCAAATGATTGAACAACATGAAGACATTGGAGAGTTGTTGATAGATGATAATCAGCGAGACAATGGGGCCTTAATTCAGGAAGAAAAGCCTAAAATTAAACCTAATACTATCCTCCAAGGTGAGAGCTTTGATGTTTTCGAATATGTTCTGGATGAGGAAGCTAATGTTGAGCTTTTTGAAGAATTGTGCACATGTATTATTGAACAGTTTTGTTCAAAGTTGGATGCTAAAGAATCAAAAGAATCAGAAGAAGTTGTCACTCATGGTAAGTTGGAACAACAGGTTCACAAGATTGAAGAAGTAATGAAACAACAAAGAAAACCTCATGAACCTGATTTGCAAAATCATAAATAGTTGGAGGAACTTCCATTCCATTATATAGAAGAACTTGAGATTTCATCACCACTTGAATTGTTGTCTTCCTTTGTAAAAAAGGACAAGTTTGAATCAGAATGTAATTCTTCCAGTAATTATGAGAATTATAATTAGTTTCCATTCTGGTCTATAAAAGAGCCCGAGGTTAATGAATTGATTGAGAGTGTGTCGGAGGAAGCCATCTCATTGTTCTCCATTGAAGAAATGAGTTTCCATTTGGGAAAGCATGAACATACTGAGAAGATTTATATCTCTTCACCAAGTCAGCCACAAGGATTAGGCTTTTCCAGCTAGTAAGGCAATAAAGTGGCAACCCATGAGCAAGAAACCAGCAAGGAGAGCTCATTTTTTGTCTTTACAAGGGGCTGTCCGATTAGAGATTTAGCCCAGATGGAGTTTGATAAAGCGCCAATGGTTAATCAAGCACTCACACAAGGAGCCACAGCTGAAGGTGGCATAAAGGATGTACTTGTAGTTGAAAAGGAATGTGTTCAATTTACTTATCCTCCTATGAATACAAATGCATGTGATCAGTTTAAGGAGGTAAGTGAGCTTGTTACCCTCTTTCATGAGGCAGTGCATTTCTTTTTTAAACATTTTTTAGTGTACCATCTCTATTCAGCTACCATTAAGCTTAAGAGCCATTGCATATTGAAGAGAAAGGGAAGTTATTTTACCCAACTTATCAATGGGTTTTTTTGATCAATTTCTTACTGGTTAGTGTAGGGTAGGTTTAGATGTAGTTTACATTCCCTAAGTGCTGTCCTAGCACAGTCAAATAGGTAGTTTCCATTCAGCAGTTTTTCCGGTTTTCAATAAATGTCTGAGTGATCTATTCTTGAGTTAAAAATATGTTATGGTCATGTACAAAGCTGCTCTTGGTCTGTTCCTCAGTTTTCCCTAGTGACTCCATGCCCAATGGATAGGCCTAGGCTACTGGTTTCTATATTTAGTAGGCAAACATCTAGCAAAGGTCACCAGAAATGTTACCCAATTTTCACCTACGGGCTCAATCAGGCAAGAAAAATTGTGTTTTAGATGTTCAAGAAGGTCAAATGGGATATTTGCATCAAGGATTGGATCGTGCACATGATGGTATTCCTCAAGGAGTTCAGTTGGAAGGCATCTCCCAATCCAGTTTGGCATAAAATTGTTTTAAGGAAAAATTCAGTAAGACTTTGTAGTTGTCTTGTCGACTGGCGTTTCGTTCTATTCAAAGGAGGCCCATCAGTCACCTAGACATCCCTATCGCTGAGAGTCTTTATATGTCTCGCCGACTAGAAATGGGCTCACTAGAGGATTCCACGTTCGGCATAACATCTCACCGAAAGGAGTTAGGTCTCGGCGACAAAGAAGGTTGGCATCGGGGGTTTGCTTCACTAAGAAGTCTGCCCGACAGAAGGAGGACCCCACCAAAGTTTTAGTTCGGTGATAATTTTTCCTTCGGCAGGAGGTCTAGCCGATAAGCATGGTGACTCGCTGAGAGTACATGGGATTCAATATGATGTCATGCCAAGGAGAGAGAGTCTGGCCAAAACAAAAAAGACTCGGTGAAATGTCTCACCGATGGTTGTTGGACTCCCGAAGTGCTCATGGCTCGGTGAAAGAAAGCTTCAGATGGTAGAAGGTCTCACCAACTGAAAAGGTCTCACCAACATGAGGTAATATTAGCATAAGTCTTGTCGATCCATCAGAGTCTCAATGAATGAAATGGCATCGGCAAAGCAAAATGAGTTCGTCAAGAGGTCCTAGCGACTAGCAGGGGTCTCCCCAACATAGATGATATTAGTGTAGTTTTTGGCCATCGGAATTGGGTCCTATAGATTGCTTATGGTCTCACTGAAGCAAACGGGCTTGACGTAATTGATGTTGTCGGTGTGAGATGAGAACTTCACCATAAGGTCTCACTGAATGCAGAAGGTCTCCCCGACATATGATATCGGCATAACCTCATGCCGTTGGGGTAATGTCCTGCCGACATGGCGTGGTCTCAGTGACGGAAGCAGGTATTAGCATGACTAATCAACATCACTATGATGTCTTCCCAACTTGCTCATAGTCTCAGCCAAAGAAAGTAGTTTCGCTATGATGTCTTGGCAAAGGCATCATGTCTCGCTGATGGAATGTTGGGTCTCAGGGTAGCATTTTGCTTTCGGTAAAATCTCTCACTAACGCTCAGGAGTCTTGCCGACAGATGAAGCCTCAATAGGAGATGATGGTTTCAATGAGGGATGAAGGAATCACTGAAATGTCTCAGTGAACAGAGGTGTCTCACCGAAAGATAAAGGGGGCCTCGATATGTGTTTTTCCTTCAGCAGGAGTCTCGCCGACAACAAAAAAAGGACCTCACCGAGAAAGTTCGACATCGGCAAGGGTCTTGCCGATATAAAGATGTCTCCCTGATAGAAAAAGGAACTCACCGAAGAGTAATCTCAGTGAAGTAAAGCAATATCGGTGTGGTAATTCGAGCTCGCTAAGAGGTCTCTGTGACCCAGGATGTCTTGGCGACGGAATCAAGTGAGCTCAAGGAGAAAAGGGAGAGATGAACAAGATGTATCATCGATGGCTTGATGTCTTCCTGAATGAAATGAGCTTGCCGAAGTATTTTTCTTTCGACAAGAGGTCTCATTGACCGACGGGGAGTCTCATCAAACGAAATGATAGAAGCTCAGAGAGAATGAGGCTGCTCACCAAAGGGTCTTACCAAAGGATGAAGGTCTCAGTGATGAAAGAGATTTCTACGTGACTCCAAGGGGCTCATTGTAACATCTTGCCGAAATTGATATGTCTTGCTGATGTTTTGGTGATATCAATGTGACTTCTAAAGCTTGCTAAGACGTCTCACCGACTGTCACATGTTGTGTTGATAGCTTCAAGGAGCATAATCGCATTAGTGAGACACTTCCAGTGTCTCACCAAGATGTGATTTGATTAGAGGAGCTTCTGACAGTCTGAGGGATCCACGTGGAATGAACCAGCAAATTAGAAGGATCCAAAGATGAACCATTGATGTTTTGACTAATTGATACCTTGGCAAAGAAGATCAACAAAACAAAGGCAACGTGATTCTGCTATGAAATCAGAGGCATTGAAGGCTGCTCGGCTAAGGAGGCTCAAGGAAGACATGAGGACCAGAAGTAAATGCGTCTGGTAGCTACAAAAGATCTAAGAGCTTCTCTAGGCAATAACTCTTCACCGCCATAGACAACAAGGACACACAAGAATGCAACATTAATTTCATTCGAAAAGATCTAGGGGAGATCTTTCTGAAGATTGATATTTTTGTAAGCCCTGAGGGGCCGACACACTTTTGTATATAAGGAATTTTTTGCCTCCTTGTAAAAAGGGGTTCTCCTGATGCTTTTCTGAAGTCTGTGACTTTTTGCAGTCCTCTCTCAAATTAGCAGAATTATGTAACTCGTTTTGGAATAGGTTATATAAAATTTACCTTGATTACCATTGATGGTTCATTTTTTTCCTTCTGGTTCTTGTGAACTATTGTGCATTTTTAAGTGATTCATCAAGCTACTTAGTGAAATATTTCTTTTCCTTATAGCTTTGTTTCATGTTATCATGCCTTTCTTTGCAAAAGTAGTATTATGTAGGTTACAAATTTTGTTTACTCAATTGCACATGAGCTTTTAATTTGTGAAAATCTGCTTTCCCTTCTTAAAAGTGTGTGCATTTCAAACTTATTTGTATGCCTAATCTATAGAATCTTGTTGTACAGTCCCATATCCATCATCAGTTTTCAAGTGTAAATTGAGTATCTCATTGTTCTTATCAGTTCGGTGTATCACCTTAATTAGTTTTATTTACATGTACTCCTTCCCCCTTTCCCCTTATAGAATCAATATTTTAGGTGACACCAAAGGAAGCTGGCCTTCTTTAGAGGTTCATTTTAGTCTTAGGTGACCCACAACCTTGAAATGATCCCATGTTTCTCTAGAAAGCTTAGTTTTCATAACTTCACATAGGGTGCAATTTCTAGTTGACAACAATTACCTTGGAGGATGTCTACCGGATTTTACGAGTGTCGATCTGAGGAGAGCAGATCGTCTACAACCCTCACCATGATGAGTAAAATTTTAGGGACTATTATCATGATGAGGGCACTGGGCTAGGTATCCAAGGCTATGAGATTCGATGGGAGTTCATGGCTGAGCACTATGCTCGTTTTGATGCGTTCCTTGCAATCTTGATTGGAGGTATTTTGATTCCTGACCATCGGGGAAATGGATTTCCTATTGGCTGGGGAGATGTCCTAGTTGGGATGAGATGAGACTGGATAGTTTATGCTTGGGGTCCCTTTTTATTGGGGACACTCTACCATCAGTTGCACGATGTTTTTTACTGGAGGGCAGAGAGTATCTCCTGTAGGACGACAATGATGATGATTTGGGCCTGGTAGCACATAGCCATATTTCGTCCTCCCATTCAGAGACCATAGCTGGCCTAGGGGATTCCCTATGCCTATTATTACGTAGGTGCTTTACAGTAGACCCGAATGGGCAAGACAGGTTGGTGGCGGCATCAGATTGACACGATGGTGTCCTTTATCTGGAGGTCATACAGAGACTGCGAGCAGTGGGATGATGAGGTAGATCATCTTAGTCTATGCAGATAGTACCGATACTTGATTGGGAGGACCGTGCAAACCTTATTGATTATCAAGATGTATTTTTCACAGCATGTCCTTAGGTAGTTCGGAGAGCAGCAGGGTGTACCTACAGGGATAGCTGAGTACACCTGATTGTCTAGAGAGTATGCTTGGGGACCAGCCATTCCAGTGGCCTTTGCAGAGCAGCAGATTGATGGGCTAGGAGCCTAGCCATGGGGATGGAGAGGTGGGATGGTTCATCCCAGGACCACAACAAACTATGATTTATGGTGGCAGGCACATAGACCAGTGCCATTGACAGATCCGGATGGGCTAGCACCGGTGGATAGGAGGTCAGTGATACCTCGTGTGCCGAGGGCCAAGAGAGGTGGCAGGGATGGTGACAGGGGCAGAGGCCGAGGGAGAGACAGAGGCCAGATAGAGGCAGAGGGAAAGATGGAGGCTGGGACAAAGGCAGGGATGGAGGTAGAGACAGAGGCTGGGGTGGAGATGACGGAGATGATGGGGATGATGGAGGAGATGGCCGGAGGTGGAGGAGAGATGCTCAGAGACAGGGCAGGTGGGTATGCCCACGTGTGGCGAGAGTAGCATTGGATGCTATTCTAGAGGTGGCGGAGGAGGGAGAGAGGGAGGAGGCAGAGCAGTCAAGACAGGAGGGAGAGGGTGAGGAGAGATAGGAGGAGGGGGAGAGAGGGGATGCAGAGGTGGCAGAGGCTAGATAGGAGGGTGTGACAGAGGAGGGGAGATAGGAGGAGGAGGCGGAGGTGGGAGAGGTCAGACAAGAGGAGGATGCACCCCATGATGAGGGAGTCAGTGGAGAGGATGCGACCGAGGATGACGATGATGATGATGATGATGCCATGGATGAGGCTGAGAGGCTTCTCAGATTAAGGATGGTGGAGGGAGAGGAGGAGATACCGTCCTCAAGATTGCCCCCGGATGCCATGACATATCAGAGGGTGGGCGATTTATAGAGGAGGCTAGATGAGAGAACCACATATGTCAGAGCATTGCAGTTAGAGCTAGAGGTGGCTTGGGTAGAACAAGATCTAGAAATGATCCGCCAGCAGGACTCAACTCAGTGGTGCGTTGAGTTTGCTACATTATCCACAAGGCCTACAGGGGATATTTCTCATGAGCTAGCTAGGGTGAGCATGAGGCTGGGGCAATACATGACATTATATGAGCAGGAGGTGCCTCCCAAGTGGTGGGATCCTACATTGTCACAGTCTTAGACAAGGACAGGTAGTGGCCATTGATTAGGGAGTGCTAGTGGCAGCAGGAGTCATACCAGTGTAGGAGGGTCTACCTCATTAGGGCACAGGTCCCACCACTCACACAGGCATATGCCTCGAGTCATCATTCGAGCCACAGTCATGGGTCAACTAGTTTAGGGTAGAGATCAGCATAGAGGTAGCCACCAGCGGTAGATCCGTCAACATCACCGAGTCAGGCTGCAGTGAGACGACTGATGTCCATTGCCATGGAGATGATTCCATCAGTGTCAATTCCACTGGTTGTGTAGACAGAGGTTGGTACAGGTCCGCCTATCATTTCAGCGCCAGTGATAGAGCTTCTGCCTCCACACTCTTTGCCACGAGGGGATGATGAGAGTCTACCCTAGGGGCATTGTTATTATTATGACACATTATGTATAGACCATTGAGCCTGTGAGCTCCATTTTTGAGATATCTCTTGACTTTATCCTATGACATTATACATTTTTGAGATGGTATTATATGATGATACAATTTTGATGCGGCCTATATGTTTGTTATGTGATGTTCTTTGATTTATGCATTATGATATATATGATGTATGATGCTTATTTATGATTATGATGCCATGATGATGTAATACTTACTTATATGAGATGATGATGATAATGATATGCATAATGTATTTATTAAATGGATGCAATGTTGATGGTTATGTTAATGCAATGTTTGTGATTATGTATATGATTTAATGCTATGGATGATGTATGTATGGACCTAATGCAATGTTTATATGATCATGGATTCACTTATGTTTTTGGATGTCACAAGATATCATCATGAGATGGACGAGGTAAGATTACCAGACTGACGAGAGAAGATGACCAAACTGAAGAAGAGAAGATGACTAGACCAAAGAAAATGCATGTTAGTTCCTAGACCGAATCCTTCAAAGCTTGGTGTAGGAATTTAATATTTATTGCTCTTAATCATCATTGGGAAAACTGTTGTAATGGCCAACAAACACCATGATATGATATAGATCAAGGTGTGTAAGGTGGTACCATCACGTAAGATAAGCAGTCACAGTCAAGGATGATCATGACACATACTAAGAGCGTGACTGCCCCAGTCTTTTTGTCATAATCAACCACAAGCAAAAGAAGACAAAGACAATTCATGAAATGTCGTTGCTTCTCTAAATCCTGTTCCTAGGACATCCTTGAGAAACTAGTAGCATGATTGTCAGAATACAAAAATAGAGCCCTTATCATGATACATCACTATTTTTCTAAATCCTAGAATCAAGACCTCACTGAGAAACTAGTAGTCATGTGTGTCAATTGTCATGATACGTCACTGCTTCTCTAAATCCTGTTACTGGGATCTCGCTGAAAAACTAATAACATGATAAAAGCCAAAAGCCAAGTGTCAAGTGTTTGCCAAGTTTGTCTGGATATCCATTGTTCTGATGTCAAGATGTCAGGTTTGATAATGATGAGATTCCAGAGTGTCAAAGCTTTGATGATGTTCGGATGACAAATGTCCCAAAATTTCCAAATTCAGGAAGGACACTTCCTGAATAATGTTGGTGTCAAGAGGATTGATCCCTAAATGTCAAAAGGGTTCCCTCAAAATTCCATGTGATAGTGACGATGATGGTGCCTAGGAAGGACACATCCTAAGGCATAAATGATAGAGTTGGTTCTTCAGAAGGACACATCTGAAGAATACTGATGTCAAGGGGAGTGATCCTTAGATGTCAAGAGGATCCCTCAAAATGTCAAATGACAGTGACAATGCCTAGGAATGACACATCCTAAGGAATGAATGATAGAGGTTATCTTTCAAAAGGACACATCTGAAGGTTAACCAAGAGTTGATAGTTTGATAGGTTATGATGATTTGACTTGCTTTGACTGAGTTTGACTTGTGTTTGACTATATGCTGATATTGTCATGATGATATGATTGACCTATTGATGAGATTGTCATATTGAAATAATTGATTGCCATGATTTGTTTTTAGGAGTTTACCCATTTGGGAATGATTCACTTTGTCTTGAAGATATTTTGACGTGTGTGCTAGTGTAGTGCCATGAACCCTAATGGACCGACCTAGTGCGGCCTCGGGGGCCCATCGACAGATGGCCTTGCCTACATCATACACTCAGAGACCTCGTAGTTTGACACGACCAATGACTTTGTATTGATGACCAAATATTGTACCATGATTTTACTTTGACTAACCTACAAGGATTGACCTAATGTCTCGGGGACTCAAATGTGAATCTTGCCTATGTAGCAAATGTGCAGAGACAACATAGTTTGGACAAATGACAAAGACTGATTGATTTGACATGATAGACTTTTAGAAGAGATGACTCTATGTTTGTGTTCTTCGAGTAGTCTGATGTTTTGTTGTGGTTTTCTTGAGGACATTTTATGGTTTTTAGGTATTTTCTCAGGGCTTTTTGCGATGTTTTTGGTCTTTTTTCAAGACTTTTTGTGATGTTTTTGGTCTTTTTTTCAGGACTTTTTGTGATGTTTTTGGTTTTTCAAGATTCTTCTTTGTGATGTTTTGGTCTTTTAGGACTTTTAGTGTTTTGGTCTTTTTAGGACTTTTCTCCAATTGTCGTAGATCATGTGTGACATCCATCAAGTAGCTTTCATGATAAAAAATTTCAGGTCCAAGACTTAGCCATTTTTACGGGACATGGAGGGGATGCTTCTGGTGTACCAGATGGACAGTCGTCAGGATTTGATGTCAACCGTTTATCAACCATGAAAGGAAGGGTATAATGTCATGGCGATTTGCGTGATAATGGTAGGAGATGTCTTTTGTCCTAGGCTAAGGAAGACAAAGTAACAGTAGATGGCAGAACAATGATTGATTATGCATGGTGCCTATTTACCGTGTTTTCACCATGGTACTTATCCAAAGCACCTCGCTTGCCGATTTCTGCTGCTGGAAAGCAATTTCTCTTACTATTTTGTCATTTTTTCTGCGGCTGCTAAGATGCCTCGCTTGCCAGCTTCTTTCGTTCAAGCAACAATTTTTTTATCATTTTCCACTTCCTGATACCTATTTTCTGCTCATCTCCTAATGTTATGTATAGAACTTTCTGAAGATGTGTCCTATTGATAGGCTCAAGTAGTTGTTCTCCATCTAGTGTGGCTAGCTGATAAGCTCTAGAACCGAAAGAAGATATGATAATATAGGGACTCAACCAATTTGGTTCAAACTTTCCCGACTTTTCTCTATCAGCTTGGTTCTTGGGGTTCTGCATGAGAACTAGGTCGCTAATGTCAAATTTTTTGACCATAACCTTTTTATTGTAGGTGTGACAAAGGCGGTTCTGATATGCTTGGAGATGATTTAGTGAGTTTTGTCGTCTTTCATCTAGCATTTCCAACTCATATAAGTGTGATTGTCTATACTCCTCTTCATGAGTTAAACCCTTCAGGGAGACTCGTAACAAAGGAATTTCAACCTCAATGGGCAAGATGGCCTTAGCACCAAAGACTAGGGTGAAAGGAGGGTCTCCGTGAGGCTTATCGCACGCTAGTTTGGTAAGCCCACGTGAAAGGTATTGAGTTGTATACGCCGCCACCATCAGCCATTGATAGTCTTTTGATATCGACAATGGTTTTTATTTGATGCCCCGCCTTGACCATTTCTTGTGGGCAGTACCTATGGCGAAAATGCGTTGATGCAAATCGCCACATAACTCATGAACGCTTTGGTTTTTGAACCATCGTCCGCTGTTAGTGATGTGATGGACGATTAAGGGCCATACCCCATTAAATGTGATGTAGTTAAGAATGAACTTGGATATTTGCTTATCGCTATGTATGTCAAAGGGATGGCTTCGATCCACTTCATAAAATACTCAATGGCGGTGATGATGAATTTGTGACCATTGGACGAGGTTGGATGAATCTTATCCACAAGGTTGAGTCCCCATTGAGTGAAGGGCAAAGGAGAAGTGATCGGCCGAAGTTCCTGTACTAGAGCATGGATCAAATCACTATGAATCTGACATTTGCAACAAGTCCTTACATATTCTATTGCATCCTTTTCAATGGTTAGCCAATAATACCCAAGTCTCATTAATTTCTTGGCTAGAGTAGGACCACTCGAATGGGACCCGCATATACCATCATTTACTTCACGTAAGGTTGTACATGCTTCATTGGTGTCGAGACATCTAAGGAGGGTGTCATCAAAGTACGGTGGTAAAGGGTGTCACTGACGATGGCATACCTTGCGGATTTTTGGATGAAGGACTTCCTTTGGTTATTAGACAGGTTCGGTGGAAGGGTTTGGGACTTAAGGTAGTCATAAATATCCTGGTACCAAGGAGAGTCAGGACCAACAAGTTCACAAACCATCTCTGACTCTGGAATGTCATAGGCAGGGACCAATAATTGCTCTATTAGGAATTCCAACTGAGGCAGATTGCTTGGTATGTCAAGGAGAGAGCCTATTGTAGCCATAGCATCTGCCGCTTTGTTCTGTGCTCTCAGAACTTGTTCAAAAGTTACCATATGAAAGTATGTGTGGAAACTGTCAACCATCCATTTGTAGGGCATTGAATTCTCATCTTTTGATTCATAGTCATCATTAACCTGGTTGATGACAAGCTGAGAATCCCCGTAGACATGTAGTGCTCTGATTTTCCATTTTATTGCCATTCTTAGTCCTATAACTAATGCCTCATATTTTGCCACATTGTTTTTGCATGGGAAGGCAATGCAGAAGGACTTAGGAATGGAGTCTCCTTGAGGGGTGATGAACAAAATTCCTGCCCCCTGAACCATGATTTGTGTGTGATCCATCAAAGTAGAGTCACTAAGGTGCCTTAGGTTCCGTATGGAATATCGACTCATCTGGAAAATCTGCCACTAACGAGTGATCACTTTGCAAAGGTGCATCTGCCAACTGGTCCGCTGTGGCTTGTCCTTTTATAGCCTTTATTTTGACATATTGAATGTCATATTTGCTTAGGATCATGACCCATTTTGCTAGATGTCCTGTTAATGCTGCCCAACTTAGCAAATATTTGAGGGGGTCGATCTTTCCTACTAGTTGTGTCTAATGACTTAACATATAATGTCATAGCTTTTGTGCTGCAAAGACCATGGCTAGGCAAGCTTGTTCAATTGGTGTGTATTTCAGTTCATACCCGACCAATGTCCGACTGATGTAATATATAGCTCTTTCTTTTTCTTCTTGGTCATTTTGTGCTAGTAATGGCTCCAGTGTTGAACTAGTTATCGAGATGTATAGGATCAATGGCTTTCCATGAATGAGAGGCATGGGGACTGGTGTTGACAGTAGGTAATATTTTATTTGTTGAAAGTATTCTTGACATTTATCTGTCCACACAAAGGGGATACCCTTGCGCAACAGATATTGGAATGGGTGACACTTGTCTACCAATTGGGCTATGAAATGCCGAATAGATTGTACCCTGCCTTGTAGAGTTCTAAGTTCACTAATTCCTCTGGGCAGAGGCATGTCTATGATGGCTTTGACCTTTGCTAGATTGACCTCAATGCCTCTTCAGAAAACTATGTATCCCAAGAGTTTACCCGATGTGACCCCGAAGACACACTTCTTAGGATTTAGCCAGACTTTGTACTCTTCCAGTCTCTTGAAAATCATGTCTAGCACCTTCAGATGATCTTTCCTAGTTACTGATTTGGCCAATAGGTCATCTACATAATCTTCCATTATTTTATGCATCATGTCATGAAAGATTGTGGTCATATCTCTTTGATATGTGGCACTTGCATTTTTTAGACCAAATGGCATGACATTCCAACAGTATGTACCCCATGGGCAAGTAAATGTCATTTTGTGCTAGTCTTCAAGAGAAATGCAAATCTAATTATGTCTAGAGAAACCATCCATGAGGGATAGCATCTCATATCCTACTGTGAGGTCAACTATGATGTCAATGTTCGACAAAGGAAAGTTATCTTTTGGGCATGCTTTATTTATGTCTCAAAAATCTGTACAGATGTGGATCAGCCCATTTGGCTTTGTTACTAGCACCAGGTTAGATATCCATTCGGCATAGTCAATAGACCGTATGAATCCGGGCGCTTCCAGCGCATTCCTTTTAACCTCGACCTTGACCAATAGAGCAACTCGAGGTGCACTTTGTGTAACTTCTGCTGAACGTCAGTGTTACAGGCAACAGTGGCGATGGTGCGCAATCCAGTTTTAGGTCCAATCCTAGCATGTCACGAGCAGGGGAGTCCATAAAGCGGTTGGCTTTTACGCTTAAAATAATTTATGAAATTTCAAACCCTCTTCACCAATCAATGATGCAGCAGTAGCGACCATTCTAGATCTTTTGGCAGCTTGGATATGTTATCCTCTATGGTGTCTTCTATAAGCATAGTCGATTTCTCTTGTTGTACGGGAAGAAAGTCCAGTCCTCCATATTTGGGTGCCTCAGAGAGGTTTTCACCCACAGATAAGTCCTTTGTTTTTACTTTTTTGTCGTCAAAATGTCTTTCTGCCACCTAGAGGACGCTTTATTTCTTTTATTTTATTTTTATTTTTTACTTTTGTGACTGGAGGACGGAGTAGTCTCGCCGAAGTATGTTGTGTAGTCTAAATCAATGGTGAATCCTAACTTGTGGTCCCCACTGGGTATGCCCTCATGTAATCCCATAAACTCTTCAATTTCCTTATCATTCTAAAATGCCCAGACTACGGCCCTCAGAAGGTCTCAATTAACAATGAGGGTAAATCCAAGGGAAATACCATCGCCAATGTTGGTGGAATTGAGGGAAGGGTTTAGACGCATTTAGCATGTTGTAGGGATGGTGATTATCAATATAATCCAACTCCCACATCAGACTCTATCCAATATTCCCCTTCACTATTATCATATTCGTTGTCAAAAAAAGGGGTGAAGGCCTTAGAGTCCTAGTTGTTAGTGTCGTCTGATACTTCAGATGGATTGGACTAAAGGGGTTCAGATGGTGGGTCTTTTATGTCATAGTGAGTGGTAATGGAATTTTGACTATTTGGTTCTTGCTCAATTTTAAATGTTTGCCAAAATCTTTGTTCAGAGGTTAGTTCCCCTGGTTTGACAAACAAATCATCAAGACAATGTACTACTTAAGGATCGCTTCAGCCAAATTCCCACTCTTGGGAGTCAGTTTCAGTGAGGGTTTCCTTAGTGATCTCGACACTTTTCAAAGCATGTACCCACTCACTCGAAAGTCCAATGGTATGTCAATCATCATTGTCGGGTGATCCAAACCCTAATCCAAGATACTTTGGAATTTGGAAAGGTTCTATGGGCTCCCTTCGACCAGTTTTATTTCATCCTAGGCCACGTGAAGAGCGTTCTTTGTCATCATATGCTTTGATCACTATACTCTTTGTTGGGTCTACACATGCATCAGAGAATCCTAGAGCCTTAACTAGTTTGAGGGAGCATATGTTAATCCTGCACTGCCATCTACTAAAACCCATCTAACTTTGTGCTTGTGGACAAAACTTTCTATGTGCAATGCATCATTGTGGTTATTTAGGTGATGAGTAGCCTGATCCAAGAAGGTGACGGGTGAGGCATAGTGAGGCATCCCACCATGGTCTCAAATTGATTGACATCAATGTCCTTAGACCATGACCTTGCGGTTTTATCTAGGATATCCTTGTGTGGGAGAGACACGAACAACCCAAGCATAGAGATTTGTGCAGGGTCTTGCCTAGCCAGTCGATAAGGTTGAACTGACATTTGGGTTGCCACCACTTTATGGTCGGGACAAGTTTTGACTGTTTAGTAGATGGGCCAGGTATGGTTATTTTGGGTTGTCTAGCAGGAGGCGGACCAGCTATGGTGACCTTGCCACTACGAGTAATAGCATTACATTAGGGTGTTCTCTTGACCGTAATGGTATTGATGTATTCATTGTCAGTTCAGACATTATTTATAATTGGTCCACCAGAATAGTCATACTTGGCTCAGGTGAAGTTAGCTTGATTATTGTTCATCTATGGACCTAAAGTGGAAGCCTTATGAGAACCATGGTCCTGCAATGGATTCTTATGGATAGTATGATCTGAATTGGAGCCGAATTGTGATCCACCTACTTCAATGACATGACTTTCAATAAGATCTTGTATTAGGTTTTTCAATTGTCAACAGTTACAAGTTGTATGTCCTTTTGCTCGATGGTACTCACAAAATGCATTATCATTCCACCATGCCAGTTTGAATTGTCCTAGGACATACGGTTTTGGTTCTTGAAGTATGATGACCCCATTATGGAGGCATTTCAAGGACTTCTTGAATGGGTTCACCCAAAGAAGTGTATGTGCAACCTTAGAAATTGTCTCATCGACAGTATTGTCCCTGATTATTTTGACTGTTCTAGTTGTTTGAAGGGACATTAGTGGGGTGCCAATGTTGCTGGTTTGTTTTGTTGTTGAACCCTTTAGGGACAACACAGACCCACAACGCTTGCATCTTTGCATCCACAACACCATCATTTGTAACGTGTTTATTTTTTATCCAATATTTATTCTTGTCGGTGGGAGGATTTGCATTTGCATTTTTGGGACCGTACCTTAGTTCTCCCTTTTCCATAAGGGATTTTTCAATATGGACCCCTTTTTTGACTAAATCCATGAAATTTGTGCAGCAATGTATTTGCAATGCATATTTTAGGGGCCCCATAAGTGTTTGCACGAACATGTCAACCTTTTCCCTTTCAGGTATGTCAATGTGACACCAACTAGCTAGACTTCTCCATTTTTGAAAGAATGGGATGAATGTATCACCGACATCCTCCTGTGTGAGATTACACAAGCTAGTGATAGAGGTATCCATGTCAATGTTGTACGTGTAATTTTTTATGAATTTTGGTTTAAGCTCATCCCATGTTTGGATATCCTTTTGGGTGGAAAACCATTCAAGGGCAGGACCCACCAAACTTTTAGAAAAAAGTCTCATCAAGTATGTTTGTTCATAGGCAACGTCCATACAATTGATTGCAAATTCGCGAACATGTTCAATGGGGTTTGTCTTGCCTCTATATTTTGTGAAATTGGGTGACACATATCCCAGCAGAAATGGAGGCATGTATAAGCTCATGTCGAATGGGTATACATTTAGATCATATGATATTTCTGATTTCTTGCCTGAAATGTATATGTTTTGGATAGTTTTCTCTAAACCCATCAATCTTGTTTAGAAGTCATCCATAATAGGGCCATTTGTGGTCCCGTACGTTGGATTGCTTGGTACACCATAAGTCCCCATTTGTTGTGCATGAATATTGGTGTATTGTGGCAATATGGATTGTTGTGACATGTATGATGTGTTCAGATTGGCATGTTGTTGGTGTTGAAAAGTTGGATTAGGTGTATGTTGATGAGTATGAACATGAGATGAGTAGGTTGGGATGTGTCCCCCAGCCATGTGTGTCATTACATAGGGAATATGGTGACCATGAACATTGTAGTGTATTAGTGATGTCATGGGTTGTGTTATTTGGCCACCTTGCCAAATTGTTGTGTTTGCCTGAGGGGAATGTTTGTATTTGTACCTTGGGAGGCAATGACATGTGATTGTGTTGTCATGTTAATGTTTTGTTGTTGACCTTGGATAAAGATACATCTTTTGCCTCCTCCCAAAGGATTTTGTGAAATACCAATGAGTGGATATGTCAAAGGTGTGCTCATGGTAGTAGATGTAGCTATCAAGGGGGGATTGTTGTGACTTGATGGTGCCCTCGTGGTGTTTACTGTCATGGTAGAGAGAGGGTTTGAATAGTTTTCCAACATTGCCAAGGAGCCAAAGGTGGTTCTAGCTGATTGTGATAGTGTTGTGAATGTTGTGGGTGTTGTGGCAGATTGTGATCCTCCAATGGATGTAACATGTATCATATTGGAGGTGTTTGGGATGTGAGAGTTGGCATGCACTGTCATTGTAGTGTCGAAGAAAGTATTGCTCGTAGTGTTTGGAGGTTGACCATTATGTGACATGTTATGTGCGTTGTTGTCATTAGGGTCCAGAGATGTTGGTCTCAATGTGTTGATGTCGAATCCATGTGGTAACTTAGCTCCTTGACTCAAGAGTATGGCTAAGTATCTATCTCTATTGTATAGGACCATTTGTTCGACGAATTGAGAGGCCTCTGGATCTTGTGCCACTACCTCTAGGTTTTCCTCAAGTATTTGACTGTATTCATCTTTTCCCAAGAATGTTTCAAATGGACTGTTTGATGAGGATGGTATTGTTGTGAGAGGTTGATTGCTTGTATTGCCAAATGGATCATCGAAAGTCCAATTTGGGTTGTATGTTGGATTATTGACAGTGGAAGTGGGGTCTTGTCGAAAGTTTTCCATTTACATGGATTTATTTGTTTTGGAGTCTAGTTTCCACCCATAAAATGAGATTGCTCAAATGAAAATGACAACTAAATGCAAGGGGATGACCCTATGCAAGGTCTAAGTTCAAAATGATGACTAGGATGACCCATGTTTTTGGATTTTTAGAATGGAATCTGTAATGTCTAGACTTATAATGAAATTTGAGACAAAGGAGGTACCTAAAGCACTTCTAAACGAAATGCTTTATTTTTTGATTTTGGTTACTAAAGGACTTTGTTGAAAATGATAAGATGACAAGGTATAAATGACTAGTGAGTTTCTAACTAGGCTGTTGAGTTAAGAAAATCTCACAAAAGGACAATGACTAAAGGGGTTGATAACTTAGTCCAAGAGAACCTAGTTTCGAAAGCAATGACATTCCAAATTGTGCTGAGATTTGCCTAATCCAAATTATGCAAGATTTGAGACTTAGGGACAAACTAATGCCTAATGTATGCAATTAACAAAAATGAAGGGTGAAACCTATGGTGAAGAATGCAACTAATGGTCGAAAGTTTGAGCAATTTCAAAATTGGTTTCTGGCAGAGTCTCCTTGGAAAAAGTGTTTGACAAATGATTGACAAGGTGAAGACTTTAGATTTGACTTTGTATGTAGTTTTTAATTGTGATAGGAGAATGTTTCATTTATGCTATGAATGCATCGTTGTTTTGCGAATGTGGCTCAGTTTGGGCAAATGCGGCTCAGAGACTGAAAAATGTGACTCAGTTTAGCAGATGTGACTCTGTAAGGTTCAGTTGCGTCATGACGCATGCATATACGGTGTTTGAAATTTTGAATGCGGTTTGAAAGAGTGATTTGTCTCTCATAAACTCGAATGTGGTTTAACAAATGTGACACTGTTTATGAAAAATGAGTTTCTTGTCATTTTGATGGAAAATTTGATCTGTCTGATATTGAATGTTTTGTTCATAACTATAAATGTGATAAGTCTAGAAAGAACTTGACAAGCACAATGTTTTGAATGTAAGCAAGCACACATCAGATAAGTACAATCCTAGGTTAGGCCAAGATAATATCCGCTAGATTCCACATGGGTTTCCCCAACCGCATATCTATAGTGTGTGAATTCAGAAGCTTGGCTGCACGGGCTCCCCCTTACAGTGCACTCTCTTCTCAGGACAACCAAGCTTCCAACCCCCATGAAACTCCCATGGTAGATTGATCACCTCTACTACAAACTGTGAAAGTGTGGATTCCTTCACACCGACTGGTGTTGCGCTAGCAAATAGAAGGTTTTTGGCTTACTACACAAAGGTGTTTAGTTTAGGACCCCCGTTTGAGTTGCCATACATGGGGCAAGAGATTAATCACCAATTAGGTGGCACTCCAGCCTGAAGAGGTTAAGCTCAACAGGGTTTATGGGAGTACTACTCTATTTGTATGACACATCCGCACTTGTAATCTTAGGTTTTCCCTTAAGATTCACATTTATATACTAGTTGGGGGTAGCTTGGCTTTAGCTTTGTTTCTAGTTTGAGTTGCATTGGGGTGATGAAATCCCCAGGTAGGCCCAATTTCTAGAGTTGGTAACCATTTCTCTTACACCCAAGATCGCCCGAGAGTGCAAGGGGAGAGGATACTTTGATATACCAAATCGTGAGGGTAAAAACAGATAAAAATGGGTCTAGTTTTTTGATCACCGAGTTTTCACAAGGTGAGAGCATACTCACCTACCATTTTGCAAACACATTCATACATAGTAAAAACACAAGTTCATTTTAATTGCACCAAAAGAAAATGTGTTTTATACTAAGAAAAAGATAGGCACATTATTTTGATGTTCATTCTTCAATGATCGAACCTTCAAGACCACACGTTAGTAGTTTTAATGTTTTCCTTCGACCCTCGAAAAGTAACTGCCAAATGCTGCAAATCCTGATTAGTATCACCAAACCTATGCTAGGCAGAATGCAGGAAATAACCAAAATAAAAAGAACATAGAAAATAGTAAAAAACTGAAAGCAGATCAAGAGAAAACATTACCAGTCGAATGCGTCACGACAGAGAGATTGCATCGCTCTGTGTATCAAAATCGCGGCTTAGTAATTCAAGTATGGCTTTCTCAGAAGCCGCGATGCAGCATGGCCAGGCAATTGTGGTGTTGGGGTATGTGAATGCGTTGCGACGCATTAGATGCGTCACGATTTAAAAAAAATAGTTGCGTCGCTTCGTACCTGTACCTACAAAAATGACAGAAAACACACGAAAACCATACGGAAATAACAAGAAAAATAGAGTCGGGTTCACCAATGTAACTAAGGGTTATTTTTCAAGTTTGATTAAGGTTAGTAAATCAATATAAATCACAAAACCCAAAGTAATTACAAAACACAATGGAAGTAAACAAAAGAACAATTATACCTGTTAATCATCGAGACCTCCATGATTCACTTTTGTAACACCTTCTAGCTTGCTGGCTGATGCATTGCCCTCATATTCGACATGCGAGCAATCGAGAAATACAAGTCTAAGTCCTACACCAAGCTTCGAAGGATTTGAACAAATGTCTATGCCTATGACTGTGATTGACAATGCCTATGCCTAAACATGCTAAGACTTGTTAAAATAAAGACAATAAATGCTGCAATTGCTATGAATAAATCTAAGTATGTCAGTGCATAAGTATGTAATATGTCTGTGTCCTCCAAAAATGAGAGGAAAATGGCATTTTATAGAAAATGCCATTTTGAATGGACGGATGAGATTTACTTCTGACCAAGACCTAAAATCAAAGGCCCATATTAAATCTGATAATCCCTATTCAGGTTTAGGGAAAATTCATTAATTGAGTGGTCAAGATGCCATCCAAGAAGATCGAATCGGCGGTGGAGAATAAATGAGGAAATTAATTCAAAAATAAAGATTTTCAAAAATGAAGAAGATAAGGCAATTTGAAGATGGATTTGGAAGATCAAGTCACGCTTTGATCCTTGATTTATGGAGGAAAGTTACCAATTTGGAATTAAATTAATTCCAAATGGTAGTTACTATTGAAATAGTAAATAATCAATTTTCAGATTATTTACGAATGGTGGCAGTTAAGAATGAGATGACATTTTAAATAATTTAATTTATTTAAAATGGGAGAGTATCATTGTAAATTAAAATGCATTAAATTTAATTATTTAATTTAGCAGATAAAGACTAATAATTAAATAAAATTACTTGAAATTAATTTTGAGTATAGTAAGTTAGATGCCATATTAAATAAATAAATAAAACATTTATTTAATGATAGGAAGAAGCATTTGAAGAAGGGTGATTAAATAAATTAAGAAATTTATTTAATTAAGGGAAGACAGACAATTAATGGCGTGTTGTAAATAAATAAAATTTATTCATTTAATAATCATGAGAATAAAAGGACATGAATTAATTAAATAATTGTAAGTTATTTAATCAATAGTCGAATGTGGACCAAGGACATAATTAAATGTCATAATTATGCTAGGGCCGAAAGTGGTAAAAATAAAGCTTGCGGGCTTGGGTCATTTTAGAGTGTCTACACATGCATTATCATTCATCCTCAAGTCATCAGGCAACCTATTCATAGCCTTCTGAAATCTAGTATTGAAATCAGCAACCATTTCATTTGAACCTTTTGAGATATTATTAAATTCACTTAGCAAGAACCTTGCATCAGTCTTATCACCATATTTTTCTCTAAATATCCTTTTAAATTCCTCCCATGACCCAATACTTTTTTTTGACAAAGATCTATACTATTCCTTTGCATCCTTAGTGAGTAACTACATAAATATTTTCATCATAACATCTTTAGCCCCAACCTCAAAATCATCCATCATGTTTACAAATGATTTTAGGTGATCCTCACCACTTATTGCATTATTTATAGAGAATCTAACCAATACATTCCTTACATCATTGGGGAATTGGTTTGGGTAACCTAGTATTCCACTAAATCACAATTGCTTGTACCTATCCACTTGCATAGGCCTTCTAGTGAACTAATCTCTTTGATTATATTATGGGGTCCATTATCATCTCAATCACTAGACTATGTATTGTCCTTTCCAATTCCACCTCCACCACCACTTCCACTTCCATTTCCACCTCCAGATTGGGTGTTCTTATTTTTTTCCACCTCCACCTCCACCACCTTGACCTCCATTGCCACTACCACCAAGGATATTTCCACTTAATTTAGTGTTTTGTGACTGGGGACTAGGAATGAAGTGAATAGAACTTGAAGATCCTGGGTTTGGGATGAAGGTTTTGAGAAATACAATCTTATTTTTATTTCTGCATTTGCAACAATAATTTCCTTCTTATTAAGCTCTTGTTGCAATTTTTCATTAGCTAATTGCAACCTCAACACTTCAGGATCAAGAGGTGCATTTGATGGAATGAATTTATTTTTGTGCACTTGTGGTAGAGGTGTTAGTAGATGAGGCACTTGTGTTTGCATTTGTAGTTTCTTTCTTAGACCAACTTATAGGTCTTTTTCCATTATCTATAGGTTGGAATTTCTTGACAGTAGCAGAGGGGTCTGAAACTTTAGTTGCTACAATAGAACTAGTATAGGTGCTTGTAGCAGTGGTTCCCATAAGAATATTTACGTTGGCTGATCAAAGGCTTCCCTAACAATAGGTTTAGAGGAATCTTCTATAATTGGTTCTTCCTTCACCATTTCTCTCATCTTTTCTACCCTTCTCCTTAGTTGATCCCTATTTATCATGTCAGCCTTTATTTTTTCTACTCTCTTTTTCTTGTTTCAATCCCAACTCCTTGAGTCTCAGCTCCTCTTCTTGCAGAGCTTGCATATCCTTATTTATCTCTTCTTCATCCTCCAGAGTAACCTCAGATTCACTAGGTTCCGGGGTATAATAGCTAAGGTTCAATGGTTCTCTTTCAGAGGAACGGTGTGAGGTTCTACTATGGGACCTTCCTCTTGGATTGAAATTATCATCATTGAAAATGGAGGTAACCCTAGGATTTGCATTTTTGGCTACGGATTAAGATCCCTTATCCTATAATTTACACAATTCAGATTGCTTTAATGCTAGAGGACTAAGACTAGGATGACTAGTTGTAACAAGAGGTTCATTGGTAGCAAGATTTACCCCATTACTAGGGAGCATACCATAATCAAACATTTCTTCATGAGTACTTTCATTTAAAATTTTAGATGCATGATCAATATTATTAGTAGACTTACTTTTGTATTCTTTTCTATCCATGATGACTTTTTACTCTGTGGTAGTTCAGATTCCAGCTTTTGCTCAAGATTCTTCTTCATATTGCTTCTATTTCCTCTCATGGTTTCAAATCTCTCATTACAAGTCTTCTTCTCTCTCTTTCTTTGAAATTTTGAATTTGCATTGGCACAAGAGACTTCAGAGTCACCACCCACTAGATGGGGAAAAGAAAATATATCGTACTATTGAGAAGCCCTTGCAATTTTAGAGAGAATTTTTAACATACCTCGATAGGAAATAGAAATGAAACTAGACATATCCTACGCTAATAATTTGTATGAATTGTTCTTTAAACAATGAAGAACAACGAATTTTGTTGACTTTGATTATACCTAACTTGACCTAGATTCATTGGACCAGCTTTGTCCCTACTAGAGTCGCTAATCTGTTGGTTATTTTTAATGAACCAAACTTTACCTCATCAGTTATCTATGGATTTTCCATATTTAATTGTCAATATCTTTGAGGGATTGGCCAAAAAATAGGTGAAAGATTTTTAGGATTTCTCTCTGCACTTTGGGTTCTACAAAACCCGAGAGGGTGATCCCTACAATGTATCATTAGATGTACTCTTGTGCCAATTATCATATGCATTATAAATTAATAGATAAATTCTCCTTTAAATACTTTAGATGAGATACCTTAAAGATCTAGATAATCTTCATGGTAACATCATATTTAAGCATGAGAAAATGTTATAATTTAACTCAACATACATTCACATAGAAAATGTTTTTAAAATTGATTTTGAATGTAGTTGCTATGAAAGATCTAGGAAATTGTAACATAGCATGACCAATGTCTTATCCTAGGGTGGAGAATTCTAAATCACATAATTGAAAACATGAAACAAAATTATTTATGTCATAACAAACCCTATCAATGATTCCTTTCACCATTAATACTAGAAACTTAACCAACAATACTTAATTATCCATGCATACATTCACATAAACCTTTCTCTCATGTTAATAAAAATTTAACTCATTCTTTGAACAAGTGTAATAACCATTCTAGGAAATACACGAAGATGAATAGAATTAATCTTTGATTGATTTATATTCAAAATCTATGCAAAGTATATAATGGAGAAAACTGGCCTTGAATATTTTTCCATATATTTCCAAAATATGACAAGATTGTTATCATATTCACCATTACAAGACTCAAAAGACTCTTAGAACCTAAGAAAGACTCATATTCTATTATCTTGACCTAGTTACAAAACTACTTTTAGATCAATCCATCAACAACCCCGTACAATTGGCCTTGAATTCCCTTTTATAAGAATAATGGATAAAAACAAGCTTCAAGCCAAATTGTACACATGTCTTGTTTTCATTTGACAATCACATTTACATTCAAAGGTAGTTATATTTTCCAAAATTTGAGGGATAAGTCCACATAAGAAAAAAAAAATCTCATTTGTTGATGAAGATTTTCTTGCCTTCCAAAAGACTCTTCAGTTGGTGCAAATTATTCCTTCCACGACCTATACACCCTTTTCCACATGCTCCAAAACTTGAGGATGAAAAACCATAAAATGAAGAAAGTAGAAAACACCAAAGCACTTCCATGTATGTAATCCATGTCATCACATTTTAACCTAAGAGAGTACAATATCTAAACATTGATTTATCTAAGTCCTAATTTGTACTATTTCTAGGCCATGTATTCTACTTCTCTTGTTGTAACCTTCATCATTGTTGTAGCGATAAGGTAAAAAATTTAGTTACCATGCCAAAATTGCAGTAGCCTATAGGTCCAAGATATCAACATATTTGGACTTCTAGAGCTCAAATTCTTCCTCAATAGGCCAATCAAACCCGATAATGTCATTTTCTTTTTTCCTGTATGGGCTATATTTGACCAACACCTGATTTTCCTCTTTGTAAAACTCTTCGAGGAAGATTCCTATGTGGGTTAACTTATCCATACTGCTTTTTAACATCTCCTCATCTACTCCATCACAAATTAATTTATCTTGAGTGGCTATCACCTTATTTTCTTGGTCCTCCCATTCTTGCAAAGGTTTAACTTCATCGTTTTCATTTAAAATATCTAGAAGTAGATTGAAGCTCCACTCATCAAACCTCTTCACCAACTCCCTAATATTCATTTCCAAAGGCTCAATCAAACCTTGAGGTTCCTTTATTGCATTCACAAAATTAATGGTTGGGATAATGTTGAAAGGCTTATTAGCATCATGTGTTGACCCAATGACCATATCCCTCAATATTTGTGCTCTTAGGATCCATTTATCCATCAATGGGATAGCAACCTCCTTATCCTTGTCAAATCTACTTATTGCATTAAACATAGAGGATTAGTTTGAATGAATGCTAATCAATTTCCTCTAAATCCCTTTACTTACGTGTTCTAACACCACAGTCACAATATTTAAGTTGCTTGCATGAATTAGCTTGTCTTGATGTTGAATATCTCCTCATAACCTTTGAGATTTTCCATTATCTTCTCCTTGGTTATCTCCTCTATTTGAGGTGCATCTGATGTATTTTCAGCTCATGGTGCAATGGGAACATTCTTAAAATCATGAGGCACAACCTTAGTTGGGATTGGAGGTGGTGAAAGAATGGGAGAAGATGAAAAATATTCTTGTGGGGAAGAGGGAGGAAAAATTGTTGCTTGTGATGGCCCTGGGGCTTGCATGGACTGAAACTTTTCCTACCATAATGCAATTTGCAATTACATTTCTGCTATCTTTTGTTGGCTCACATTATATTCAACCATTATATTATTGAATTGTGTTCTGAATTTTCCCATTTCTTATTAAGGACTCAACTATGGCTTTGGTGAACTGAGCTACATTTACATTCATTGTAGCTACTCTAATGGTTGATGTGTCTGAAACCATTTTAATGATCAGTCCTCCTCTAACTCTAGTAGTTGGTTCTGTAACCTCAAGGTTCTTTGTGATTGGAGCTAAAGACCAAATGGCTAATGTATCCCATTGGGAGCTAAAAGTTGATCCTTGTAAGGCCAAAGTGGCCTCCTCTTCTGTGTTGAATATGGGAGAATCATGTCTTCTGGCTCTATCAAATGCTATAGTTGATACCAAATCCCATTCTGGAAGAAGTAGTACACCACTCTTTCTGACCAATTCTCTTCCTTTAGCTACAGTGATGTTTAGATACTTAGTTCTCATTTCATTGTGGACCTCAGCCACTATATAAATTTTAGGAAATTTAGGGCTCTTACTTTCCTTCATTTGTACATTCATCACATACTCATATTTCATCACCCTTCACACATATTCTTGGAATGCTTGTGTTTTCACAAAGGCATCATCATCCATGAATCTCTCACAAGCTTCAACCCTAACATCCTTTGAACTATTTATCCCACTTAAGTCTACCTTGCTCAATCTAAAACTCAAAGTCTATGGAACTATGTCTCTTTGAGGGGATGACATACCTTTCCTTATTTCATCTTCTATAAAAAAAACTTCATCATTTGAATCATCAACTGGGTAACAAGGCCAGTTGGCTCAACCCTTGGTCTTTTTATTGGTGGCTCCATAGGAGGAGATGATCCCCTAGGTGGTGAATCAATCTCAATTATTTTAGGGGTCAAAGAATGTGGTGGTGAAAATAGTGGTAGTTGTTGCTAGGGAGAAGGTTCCCTTGACTCCTTTGATTGTGTGGGAATGGCAATTGTCAATTGTTTCTTTATAGTTCTCTTCTTCCTTGCATATATGTACATCTTCTTGGGAGGCTGATAAGTTGGTATCTCCTCTATCATGGTGGCTTTCCCCTTATTATGCTCTTCGATGACCATATATTTACCCTTATCTTGCAGTACTCTTTCCTCTTTTAAAGTTACAACAATTTTATTAAAAAAATTTATAACTATCTCCACCTTCACAATTCCATCATCAATATTAGACAAAGCTTTAAATTGAGGGTCTTTCATCCTTTTTTCTTTCTCCAACTTCTCAAAAACAATCCATTTCTCATCTTTTCCTCTTAAATCTGAAGGTCAAAAACATTTATGATAAACTCATCAATGAATGAAAAAGAGTATGAATAAACTTTCCTCCCTTTATCCTATCCAACAACCACACCATAAAACCCTCTAGATCATAACTTCTATATGCTTGAATTTTCATCCCATAGGTCCTAAGATGATGATGAAATATTTTCTTCCATCCATTGGTTATCATAACAAAATTAGAGAACACCTTGTATGCAGGGAAGAAAGTTCCTTTCCTCTTCTCAAATAAGTAAATATCTTCAACATCACCTAACTACCACATGACCTCAAGGAAACCTATTCTCAATGGTACATCCCTTGGAAGTACATGAGAATTTTTTCTTGTTCCATATACTCTAATAATTGTGTAGTCTTGATAAGGGATTACATCCCCCAGATTATGATAAATATTCAAATTAGGACTCCTCTCTACAGGCCTCAAGAAATCATGTGATTTAGGTGGAGTCCTAGGCACATCCAGAATCAAAGCCCTTCTCAACTTGGAGGAAAAAATATTTATAGCAATCACAAAACTATTTTTCTATTCATTCATGTCTAGAAATGTATTCCATGATTGAACATGCATCACAACACAATCCTCCACTCTCTTCAACTCCATATCTTGACCAAAATAATCTCCACCCTTGTACAAGAACATATGCATGAATAAAGAATACCACCAAAACCTGACTGCATATTGTCCATTCTTCAATGCTACTAGACCCTTATGTATCTCTTCTGACAAGTAGAAAAATATATGAGGTATTGATGTTGGGATGTTGAATATTTGCAGCTATATACATTGATGCAATCAACATGCTTGAAGATGGATCAAATCTTATAATCTGGAATAGGGAGTAGAATGTTTTTTGAAAGTATATGATAAAGTACTTGATAGGGAAGGGTTCCTTATAAAATGGTCCAAGTACAATTCTAACTTTTCCTTTTCCTGTTGATTCAAAAAAGTGAGCCAACAATGAGACTTTGAAGGTAGGTCTCACTTTTTCATAATCTTCCCTTAACTTATTTTCATCAATATCTACCATGTCTCTATTCCATTTGTTCAATTTAAAGACTTATGCAATTTCCTCCTTTGTAACATAAACCATCTCCTTCCCAGAATGGGTTCTAACTACCCTAATAATAGATTCCTAATTAGCAGTAATGTCCTTGAGAAGGTTAATGTCCAAAGACATGTTTGGGAAAATCAATTTAGCCATATATAACCTCTAGAAGTTATAGATTGGAATGTGGGCATTCCTATTAACAAACCATATTTGGAAGAGTGTCCACCAAATGTACGGTAGTGTAACATCTTTAATGGTACATTGTTTATCGACAATACTATCTTTAACCCATGAAACATGGGTTGCCCTAACCTCTTCTTAGATGTTGAGGGTGGAAATTGGTCAAGCAAGTCTTAGACCAAGGGTCTTACCTTTGGTTTCAAACCAAGGAGTTGGACCTTTGGTGCCATATCTAATGAGTAATTTGACCTAGGCTTGATTGGTTTAGGCTAGAGATTTTTAGTTTCAAGTGAAAACTTGATGCAAAGACTAACAAAATTTTGAAATATGTAGCAATTCTAATGAATTTCAAACCTTAAAAGAAAACCTAAAACCTAATTCAGATGATAACAACAATAATTGAATGAAAAATCAAAGAGAAATTAACTCAAGAAGCATAGTTTGAACTTACTGGTGTAGATCACAGAAAACCCTAATTTGAAGATGCCAAATGCTCAAAATACACTACAACAGCTTTTGAATGCCTTAGAAATGTTTTTGTAATGAAATATAGGCTTTAAGGAAAGATTTTATGGAAAATAAATTTCTCAATTTGACAAAAAAATGTCAACTCTAGCATTACTACTTACTCTTGTGAACTAGAATGGATCCATGATGTCCTCTTTAGTAACTTTGAATTCCTGTCATTGATCTCATCATGATTTGGATTGATGTGTGGCTTAGATGGAGTCAAAGAAGTTTGAAAATTTTTCTTTTTCCTAGCTCAACATTTACTAAGAAAATTTCTCTCCATGTGTTCACTTTCCATGTTGGCTTGACAGTCCCACAACACTGTGCAAGGCATAGGATAATCCACATGGTAGCCACCCACTAGCCCTCTAAAATCTGTAGGGTTTAGATTTATAGTCGCAAGCTAGCGAGTAGTAGCCTAGATCAACCCATCAACCATTAATATGTGCTCATTTTAATTTCTAAGCTAATGCTCAAGCTATTAATCTTCATTTGTGATGAACGGTCATGATTAAAACATCTCAGAGAGCAATTTTGCACGTGCATTTATATCTCTTTAGTAGCATGCATTATAAGATTACCATAGTCACTCAAAGTATTTCACAAAATATTTCAATACTTTCTATATTCCTATAGATGGCGGTGATAATGCCACATGACACTTGCGTACCATCCCTCTAAGAGCTGAGATCTGACAGTGGGTCTGCCATGGGTTGGCGGGGAATAGTCAAGATTCATTCTTTTGATTGCTTCACAGTTGTTGATTTCAATGCCTTTCATCATCAATGCTTTGAAGAGTTGGTAGGACCCACCACAAGGATGGGCAAGTGTCACTAGCCCATTGTTTCTCTCATTTTTTTATCTGATTATTTTATTCCCATGGGCTAGTGGGAAACCAATAGAATGCACTTGGTGGGACCCAATGACCATTGGTTAAAGGCTTTTAAGGACACATGCATCAATTGATAACTAAAAGGGTCATTTTCTAGGCCTCAATAATAAAATATTTTAGGCACATCATAGATTTAGAATTAGGAAACATGGAAAATATTAAAAGATTGTCAGACTCACATAACATTTGAAAAAATTTTAAAAAATCAATGGGTGGCAACTGATAAGCTAGGCATAAGGGGCCGGTAAATAAATGAAATTGATGGATCAAGAGGTAACTTGAAAAACCAAGAATGGGCCAACACGAATCAACTGTAAATTAGAATGCATACAAAGGGTTTTAACACTTAGGATTTTCAATGGGTTTAGGGCATAGACAAAACCCTAGAACAAAGTAAAACTGAAACCCTAAGCCATGGGACATATTCTTGACCAGAAAAGGTAGCTAAATATGCATCTAATATTAGTGGAACATAAAAAATTTAGGGGTTCCACCACCACCCACTAGTCCTTCAAAAGTACAAGGAATTTAAGATAAGAAAGTACATATTTGTAAATATTCTCAATAGTAGAAAAAATGATAAAGAAATAAATGTGATACCAAGGTTCTATTCAACAAGATGAAATAGATGCTAGTTCTCCCCAATGGTTTAATTAGATAATATAGGGAAATAAGAGAACATGTACTATATTCTGACTAATTATCTTTCTTGACTCTCATCCATGGTTTTTTGACCGACTTCTTCTAAGAGAATCTATGTAAGATCAGTCATAACTAATGATTCATATTTGAGGTTGTTTTTGTTGTTTGCTATATTTTTATGAATGTTTTTGGATTTTGATAAGATATTTGAATTTTTTTGTTGTTTGGATTTTTGACCAAGTTTAAAGACCAAGAGTAACACCTAAAGGGGACTAACCTAGGGCCTCAGGGGCTCATCAATGATTTCCTTGCATATGGTGTACACACAGAGGCTCCTAGTTCACTTATTTTGAGTCAATGCGGCTTGTTTAGAGATGACTTATAACTTTTTTTGGGTTTTTGATGTTTTATGATTTTGTTTGTTTTTCAACTATATATATATATATATATATTGGATTTTGATGTTGATCATATGGATGTATGATAAAGAGATATTAGTATGTAAGGATATCAATAGTCTTTTGAGATCTTGTTGATAGGTCGGCTAAAATTAATTGATCTAGTTAAGTAATTTATGATAATGATAACATTATTGAGGATACACAATAATGAAAAGATAGTGTTTTCATGATAGGAATAACATGACGATTGGAAATGATAATTCCCAAGATGATGATTGATTGATTAGATAACAATTGATCAAGATTTGTAGCCAGGCTAGGAACAAGATTTTTGAATGTTTTGATACCACGTTGAAGCGTCAACATGATACAATTGATATGGATTGTTTGAATTGTTTGGAAAATGCATAGATCACAACATGAGCTAGAAGACATAGATCAAGATTTATTCTAAAGCAAGATATAATTACTTGCCCCTAATGTCTAGCAATGTAAAAAATGTAAGGATTATCTTGTGATTGGATAACATATTTGAATAGAGTATGTCCCTTTGGACAATGCCTTCATGGCTCAGATTACATAGTTACTTATATTAAAAGATTACATAGTTACTAATATTGAATTAGGGAAGGAGCACATATTTCCAAGGCTTTGTACAATTGGATGCTAAGGAAAATGGAGAAAGATAAATATACTAAAAATGATCTCAAATATAATAGGAGATGGCGGCAAGCGAGGAAGGAATTTGTAGGAGGGTTGGCTAGCAGGGTGAAGCTATTCGGGGAGGAAGTTCATGACAACCTACAAGGAATGTTGCAAGGGCTACATAAGGGTGATAAGGAGGTGTGGGCTAAGGAGGTGAAGCAGGAGTTTCTCCAGATCAATTGTAGGAAATGGAAACTAATGAGGGTTGGCACAAAAATTCAAATAATCCCATAAGGGGGAACCAAACTATTCAAGGTTGGAATGGGAAGCACTAGAAAAAGGATAATTTCTTCCCTCAGAGGTGCAATAGAGGGGCTAACCTCCATTTGGGGGGCCAAGATGGACCTCCAAAAAGAATGGACACAACTGGTGATTTTGGAGATTACAGCCCTAGGGCTTCACCTCGGGCAATGTTGGTTGCTTGAAGAGGGAGAAATGGTGATGGATGCTTCAATCGGGGACATAGAGTGACATTGGTGATTGGCTCAAATTTTCTTTGGCCATCTATTTCTTTTCTAGAGCAACAAGGCTTGATTGTCTGATGGTATGGGAAAATCTTGAACTGAGATAGTCTAATTTGTTGGTGGCAAGGTTGCTGGGGTGCATAAATGAAATTCAAGGTTTTGGCGAATGACTTCTTTGTGGTCATATGTTTGTCAGCCTACATTAGGGATCAAATCTTGAACATGATTTGTCTAATGGATGGTTTTGGTTTTTACATCCACAAGTGGGAGGTAGGCTTTGATCCTATGAAATTCCAAATGGAGTGGATCCAGGACTGGTACATGTTACCAAATCTACCCTTGGAATTTTGGAAGATAGAAATGTTGGAAAATATTGGAAATCATTTAGGGAGATTCATTTGTGTGGAGGAAAGAATCAATCGGGATGGTGTAAGCACCTATGTGTGAATTTGTATTGAGTGCAAGCCCCACAAATCCTTCTAGAGAGAGATTGAGTTATTCACGAATTGGGGAAATTTGATTCAACCCTTAATCCTAGACCCACATACAGAAAATGTGCTTTTGGATACCATAGGTTGGAAGTTGCCAGACAAGGGAGGTTGTTGTCCACCTCTTAATCAAGCTCTAATAACTAGGCTCGAGGAAACATGGAAAATGTTGGAACAGATCTAGGGATTACCAATTGGAGTGCCTCTCTAATAGAACCCATGGAGAATAGGGATATGGATTTGAACCCTACAACAAGGGAGGCCTTTTTGGAGTATGTTGGGTTAGTGGATGGTGGGGTGGATCCACAGACAGAGTAGGACAACAACTTGGTGCACCAAATTTTGAATTCAAAAATTATAGAGGTGTTGGAGGTGATGGTGCCCAACATCAAGGAAGTTGATCTCAACTCACTTATGGAGGTTTCCTATGAGCTCATAGAGCTAGCTAAAGCTACCAAAGTAGGGTCAATTTCTTTGGGAAATGCAGACTTGGTAGTGGATTGGGTGGATGGTACCCAATTGGATGATCTGCAGCAGGTAGAGATTTTTTTCCCAGGTTTGCCTTCCACTCATGAGTTAGTTATTCCTACCAAATATGCGGGGGGTTTGGGTATCTTCCAGAAAGGACCATGCAAATTTTCCCTATATTATGGTGAAAACAAAAGGCACGACATGATTCCCAACCAAGAGAAGTTGAAATGGGATGGGGAATATGGCAGTCAACTAAAGATCCACACAATTCTCAAAGTAGGGAAGGGTGAGGCCCTTCCTGAATAGCTATGAAGGTCATTACCTAGAATGTTAGGGGCTTGAATTTCCCTAATAAATGATGCCTAATTAGGCATCAAATAGAGGGCTTTTAGAAAGACATATGCATGTTCCACAAAACCAAACTTAGTGAGTTAGAGAAGGTATGTTTATGTAGGAAGTTGAGAGGTTGGAGAGACATTGGGGTGAATGTAAAAGGAACATCTAGTGGGATACTCACTCTATGGCACCCACAAAGCATGTGCTTGGAGGAATTAGGATCATCCAAACAATGGATGGCATGTAAGGTAAGAAGTTTGGCTTCAAATCTGAATTTCATTTTGATTAATGTCTATGGTCTTGTTAGCTATATCCAAAAAAAGAATTTTGGAGAGATCTAAGTAGATTATGTAATGATCCCACCTTTGAGTTCATCATCCTGAGTGGAGAATTCAATGCCATTCTAAGAGTTTCTGACAAGAAATGTGGCATTGGGAGAAGGTTGTATTCGCAAATTGACTTAAAGGGTTTGTAGAGAGCAACACTCTGCTTGAAATCATCACGAGCAATGGGAAATATACTTGGACCAATAGAAGGGTTGGGTTTTCCAATATTGCAAAAAGATTGGACAGTTTTTTGTTTAAAGGGGATCTATATAAATTTCCTTTCAATCTCGAGAGCATAATTCTTCCTAGCACCAATTCAGATCACTTTTCGGTCCTGCTGGACATTTTTGGGGAGTGATCACCTATTAGATGCCTTTTCAAGTTCAAGAACATGTGGTTTTGTGATCCTCACTTCTTTGATCTTATTCAACAATAGTGGTCAAGTTACAACCCTAGTGGCTCAAAGATGTACAATTTTGTGGTAAAATTGAAATCAATTAAAGCATTTGAAAATTTGGAATCAAAAATGTTTAAAAAAGATCTTTGAGGAAAAGCGGGCAAATAAAGAATCTTTGCACTCTTTGAATGAAGAAGTCATTAGCTAGGGGATGGACATTGATAGGTTTCATCAGGAAAAAAGTTGTTGAATAAACTAAAGGATTTATTGGCTAAGGAAGAAACTTTCTAGCACCAAAAATCGTGGGAAGTATGGCTTCAGGGTGGTGATAAGAACACAAAATTCTTTCACAACTCCACTAAGACCGAGCGGGAAGTAAACATGATTACCTATATTAGAGGTTTCGATGGTAGAATATTGGATAAAATCAAAGACATTAAGGTAGCCATAGTGGACTTCTTCTGGTCCCTTCTCAATCAACTAGAAGGGTCACGATTGCAGGATCAATGAGCTGTCATAAGTGGGATTATGCACCTTATAATGGGAGAAAAAAATGCAATGCTATAGAGCAAGTTTTTAGAAAAGGAGATTAAGGAGGCCCTCTTTCAATTGCACTCGAACAAGGCTCCAGGTCCTAATGGGTTTCTTGCCAGTTTTTTCCAAAAGTGTTGGCACATTCTTGGCATTGATCTAGTTGAAGCCATTGAAGATTCAAGGTGCTCTAGGAAAGTCCTAAAAGAGATTTAAAACACCTTCATAACTTTGATTCCAAAAAAAGAAAAAACCTGATTCGCTTGATGATTTCCATCCTATCTCCCTATGTAACATAGTATACAAAGTCCTTGCCAAAGCTACAACTAATCAAGTGAAAATTATCTTGCCACAAATAATTTCAGAAGAATAAACTAGTCTTGTGCCGGGTAGATCAATTTTTGATGGGGTCATTATCGCTCAAGAAGCGATGCATTCAATCCAAAAAATGAAAAGACGGGCTATGCTAGTCAAGTGGTACATCAAGAAGGCCTATGACACAATGAATTGGCTCTTTCTCTTCAAGGTCATGGAAGCCTTTGGGTTTGACAAGTAGTGGCTAAATTGGATCTTTGAATGGATTACTTGTCCGAGATTCTTTGTACTCCTCAATAATCCCCTAGAAGGTCTTTTTAGTATCTCAAGAGGGCTTAGGCAGGGGGATCTCCTTTCACCTTTCCTCTTCATTATTATGGCAGAGGCTCTTCGACAAGCATTCATGAAGGCAAGGCTAGAGGGCATCCTGGAGGGGGTACAGATTACCCGTGGAGTTCTTGAAGTCACCCACCAACAGTTTTCCAATGATAACATGTTGTTTGGCATCTCCACAATAAAGGAGGATAAAGGGTTCAAAAAAATTCTAGATCAATACTCTTAGGCATCTGGTTAGGAGGTAAGTCAGGCCAAATCTGAAATCTTTTTCTTAAACACTAGCATTGGTAGAGAAATTTAGATTCTCTGCATTTTTGGTTTTCACAAAGGTAAGATCCCATGTAAATAGCTGGGCCTCCCACTGGAAAAAGGTGTTCAACCAGGCACGCTCTCAGACCCATTACTTGAAAAGGTCAAATCTATTTACTTGCATCATGAAAGAAAAAGTGGCTATCCTGGGTGGGCCACTTAACAATGTTGAAATCAATTATTGTAGCTATTCCCATATACATGCTTTCGTGTATACCTTTGTGAAGTGGGGAAAAACAAATATTAACCAAAAGATGAAAAAAAATTCTAGCAAGGAAACTCTAACCAACACAAGTTCTCATTGATAAAGTGGAAAAAGGTTTGTGAGGAGAAGGAAGCAAACAGGGCAAGTCTGAAGAATATGGTAATGCAAAATCAAGCCCTAGGAGCAAAGTTAGTGTGGAAAATCCACTCCAAACCATAGCTAAAGTGTGTTAAGATAGTGAAAGAAAAATACCTAGATGAAGAAGAGCATAACATTTTCACTACAAGATCTCTCCCGAAAGGATCACAAATATGGAATTCCTTAAGTAGTTGTAGGCACTTGATTTTGGATCATTTGACATGGGAGATAAAGGAGGGACTTGATGCTCTCTTTTTGGAAGACTCTTGGGAAGGGTCTGGAAAATTGGAAGATAACACAAACTTAGCACAAGTCAAGATGGTAACAAAGTGAGCTTGGGGAAGCAAGGTGGGAGACTATTTGTCAATCTCCTAGGTTGATGGCTATCCTAGATATAGCTGGAAAAGTCCAAATGATTTGGGTATGGATCCTAGGCTAGTTTCAATCTATGATATTGTGATGGTCAGTTAGGATGTAAGCCCAAGACAAAGCATAGATGTTTTAAGGTGGTATGGGTATGTGCAGGATCATGATGGGCCAAAAAGTGGCGATATGATGGGTATGTGTAGGGTATGTGGCTGACGTCTTTTTTTTACCCAAAATTGATGAAACAAAAAGGGTTTTTAAAGGAGATTCTCAAATTTCCACCAATATAAATTATGCTTTACTTTGAATTTAATAAATGATTATTATTCATTTTCTATTTGAATTATGACTAAAGTCCTAATTGATAGGTTGATTGAAAAACATCTATAGCTTTCAAACGGTATCACATTTTTTGAATTGAAACATGTGTCACATTCTATCCTTCGATACCTATGTGTAGGATCATCATGGAAAAAATAGGCCCTTAAGTGGCAAAAAATTTAGAAAAATCAGAGTTAGGCAACTTGCGTAAAAATTTGAATAAGTTATCTATATTATTTCAAAAATATGTAAGAATAGAATCTGTATCAAATTGAATGTACTTTCTAAACTACTGGTTTTTTAAAAATCTATTTGGTGAAATTTTGAAATTTCAATGCAATAGTACTTATTTTAGGGAAAAAATAGAAGTACCATTAACCACCTAACCACAATAAAATGATAATATTATTTTTATAAGATTTTATATATAAGTAGATGACTCATGTCCATGATGTGATGCATATTTTTGTGTTTTTTCCCAAGTAAATAATTAATTATGAATTTTTTATTATAAATTTTAAAAAAAATATAAAACTCGTGTTTTGACCATAACCGTCAAACTTCATGAAATTCAATTTTTTTTTTTAATCCCATAGTATGTGAAGCATAGAATGTGACACATATTTTGGATTCAAAAATGATACCATTTGAAAGCTATACATTTTTTCAAATCAACCTATCAATCAGGACTTTAATCGTAATTCAAATAGAAAATTAATAATAATTATTTATTAAATTCAAAGCAAAGCATAATTTATATTGGTGGAAAGCTGAGAATATCCTTTAAAAACCCTTTTAGTTTCATCAAATTTGGTTTAAAAATGTCATCAGCCACATACCCATCATATTGCCACTTTTGGCCCATCATGATCCTACACATACCCATACTATAGGATTAAAAAAAATGAATTTCAAGAAGTTTTGACCAAGTTAAGGTGGTCGAATACAAGTTTTGATATTTTTAAATTTGTAATAAAAAAATCATAATTAATTATTTACTTGGAAAAATTACAAAAAAATATGCATCACATTGGACATGAGTCCTCTACTTATATCTAAAATATTATAAAAAAATATTATCATTATATTGTGGTTAGGGTGGCTCACACCTACTCTTTTATCTTTCCCTAAAATTTAAGTACTACTCCATTGAAATTTCAAATTTTCACCAAATAGATTAAAAAACAAACCTAGTAGTTTAGAAACTGCATTCAATTTTCTACAGATTCTATTCTTACATATTTTTAAAATAATATAGATAACTTATTCAAATTTTTATGTCAAGTTGTCTATCTCCAATTTTTTCTAAACTTTTTGCCACTTAAGGGCCTATTTTTTCCATGATGATCCTGCACATACCTGTATGCATGTCCCTAAATGGAATCTATAATACTAAGGATGGATACAAGGTTTTAGCTAGGTCAGATAGGTTTGCTTCCTGGCTTCCCATCAATCTGTGTTGGAGTTCAGATTGCCTACCAAAAGAAATAATTTCCATTGGGGTGAGGCGTAAGGAAGAGTGTTAATGACATAAAGGTTTTCTCACTTGGGCTATCAGAGCCTATCAAGATGCATTCTCTGTAAACAGGTAGAAGAAATGGGTGATCATTTGTTTGTAAATTTCCCCTTTTCTCAACATTGTTGGACCTAGCTATGTGTGAAGCTCCAATGGTATACGACACTGCCAACCAACCTTTTGGGTCTACTATTAGGGTGGCCACTACTTCACAAAAGTGTGATCTTGGGCGAATTATGGACCATGTGTCCATCATTAGTAATTTGAGAACTGTGGAAGGAGAAAAATAGGCATATCTTTCAAGAAAAGGCAATGTCCAGAGAATCTCTTCTAAAGAAATAGAAGCAAGCATAGTGGAAATAGATAATGCACAACTAGCAAAGCACTAGAGTGGAAAAGTTGCTTCCACCACGTGGGATGACTTGATGCAAAAAAATTGGCATGGCCTCAAAGTTCCACCTTAGGTTGGGGTTGGGGGGCTAACAACACAACTCAAAAGAAAGAATGTATTATGGCAACCCCCAAAGGTTGGTTGGATGAAGTTGAATTTTTAAGGGGCCTCTCAGGGAAATCTAGGAGCCTCAAGAGCTTGGTGCATCGTCAGAGATTGGCAATATAGATGTGTAGGAAGATTGGTTGCACCCCTCCTGATTGGTTCCAATAATACTGTAGAAATGCAAGCATTGATCTTGGGATTGCACCTATGCCGAGAGCTGAAGGTGGAGAATCTAGTAATTGAGGGAGACTCAACCCTTGTCATCAATGCACTAAGAACTAGGTAGATGTCTCATTGGAAATTGAATTCCAGTTTAGAAGTAGTGCTAGAACTCATGGAAGGATTTGAATTGCTGATCATCAACCATACCTTGAGGGAAGGAAACAAGGAAGTAGATTTTCTCTCAAAACAATGAGTGGATGGTATACACCTTAGATAGTTACACCCTGAGTCTTACTAGAGGCACACTCAAGACGTGTGGGTGAATGGGTCTAGGTGAATTACCACATAGAATGTAGCAAGTCCATTTTGAGTGGTGGGGTTGAGGTGGATGTGAGCTTTGGCAACTGTGTCAGAAGGGGGTTTCCATAATAAACAATATTGTGTGGCCTCTTTTTGATAGTAAAGATGAGTCTAGGGAGCTATTATAAAATGTAATGGTTAAGTACCCACGAAGGCCTAGTTTGGGATTTAAAATGATTTGATATGATGGCCCCCCTCACATCTGCATATACTTATTCACTCGAATGACAATACCATTGGTTTTTGAAGTGTTTTTATGATGAGGAACGTTGGCTTTGTACAACATAATAAATCAAGGTGGATTGTGGTCATTTCACATTCTTGGACGAAGGTGGTCGAGGTGAAGCTCTTTGCATTTCTTTCTCTTTGCTTCATCTTTGGTTGTGGGTTTTAGGTGGTGGCCAATGGAGGAGAGGTCAAAGTTTGTGGTCCATATGTTGGGAGATATGCTGGTGACTTTTGGGGCAGATACACCTATCTACCTAGATTGCAAGTCTAAGAAGAATTCCTTCCGTGAAGTAATGAATCAACGCCTCAAGTGAATATTGCTCAACATTGATCCATTGACTATGGTGGCAGTGAAAATGGTTTTGGGTAAGGGGAATTTGGCCTTTCATGAAACTTTTAGGGTGAATTCATAGATTTCTTCAAGATTCCTAGTGTCAATGCTGGACATTCACATGCTAAAGGTGGAGGAAAAGACCTTGGTATGTAAATTATTTAAAAAGGAACTTCTGGGTGGTCTGGATGAGGTCTTATATGTAGCATTACCTATCTTTGGTGCTCTGTGTCCATGCGATTTTCCATTGCTAAAAATTCTAGGAGAAGTTATCAAGTACTACCCCTTGTTGCTCAATTTGAAGGGACTGGCCTTGATTCGACATAGGATGATCACGACAATGGGGTAAATTTTGTGAAGAAAGTGATGCTGATGGAGGCTATGAGAAATTTTGAGTGGGTTCCAGAATTTGATGCCTTCACCAAGGCTAATGGTTTTCTGTACACACATGGTGGTCTCTTATTTTTCTTGGTTTTGTTAATCATTAACATATTCGGGTATGGTCTAGTGTCTGCTAAGTTTGAATGGTGGGTTGGCATGGTAGAATGCCAGTTTTGTCACTACAGTTTGCATGAGGGCTCTTTGTCAGTTTCGGTGCTGGTCATGGGGCTTGTGTTAGGGGTGTCAAGGTTTGGGTCTAGTTGGCCTTGGTTGGGTTAAAATATTTTGGGAGTTCTGGTGTTGAATCTTTGTGACAGTCAAATAAATGCATTGTAGAAGCCTATAAAATCTTTTTTTTTTCAAATTAATATACTCTCTTACAAAAAAAAAATTGATCTCAAATATAAATGAGCTTATTTAATTTTATATATTAAAAATCTATTAGTCCCTTTTGATTCCTTTACTACAAATTATGGTGCACAATCATTGACAATATCAAAAAGTACCTAAGGCTAATGAAACTAAAAATATTATAACTACCACAAGGACATGGAGAAATCAATTGATTTTATCAGTATATAAGATAATTGATAAGATGATAGCAATTTATAAAAGAGAAAAAGAGATGTTGGAAGAGTGAATTGATCAAGAACATATAGAGATAGGTAATGATTTACCTACAATTTTGGTTTAGTTTCTATATATTATCTCATTATGATTAATGGGAATATTGTTGATGGAAATGATGATCTATTGCATAAAATTTAATTTAAAAAAAACAATGTTAGAAAGTGCATTTTGAAATTTTATAGCATCCTTGACCACTTGAACAAAATTCTAGCACACATATCTATCCTTGAGCTACTTAAAACATCCCCCATCCATAAAGTGATTCTTGTGAAATCTGTCCATGAATCCAATGTCTCTAATGACTTTAATATTTCTCAATTTCAATCTATGTTAGAACACTTATAATCCCCAAAATTCCTAACATTTTCTATCAAAGACATGCCTTCCATCAATCCATCTCACAAAAACCTTCTATACCTTCAAGCCCACATCCATAAAACCACAATAAAACATGTCCTATTAGATGGTGAATCAAGACTTAATATTTGAAGCTTGATTATAATAAAAAAATGGGATAATTATGATGATGATGTTGATCCCAAAACAAGTATTACCATCAAAGCATATGAAGAAATTGAATATGAATCCAAGGGCTCTAGAAAGCTCCCCATTTAGGTTGGACTAGCTACTATTAAAACCACTTGCCATATTTTATACATTAATCTCCCATACAACATCCTTCTTGCCCACCCATGGATCCATTCCATGCAAGCCATTCCATACACATTCCACCAATGCATCAAGTTCCCCACAATGGAACTAAAGTAGTTTTTGATGAAGGGTACTCCCCTTACAATCTAAAACTCCAAAAAACAATAGATAATGGCACAGACAAAATGCAAGAAGGAAAGAAAATATTTTCTATTATCACTGAAATGAAAATGAAATTACAACATTATATTTGCCATCACATGGGCTTTTTTATTACATAAATCTGCAAATTTGCAAATCAGATCCATCTACTCTACCTTGGTCTCCCCTTTGTAGTCCCCCTTTACATCCTTTATTTGGAAGGTGTAACCACCCTAGAATCTTCTGGAAAATGCAACCGCCCTAGAATCTTCTGGAAAGTGTAACTTCCTCAAGAAGATATTTTGAAATTTTATTAATTTTGGTATTACAACTTCGCGAGGTCATAACTTTTGATTTGACTGTCAAATTTTCTATTATAATACCTCTTCAGAAAGGTCTCTAGAATTCTTTCACCCAAAAGTAGGGCCTAAAGGCCATCCACTTTCATTTCCCACCAATTTCAGGCCCATCTGGAGCCTCTAAGTGCCTCAAAATTGAAATATTTTACTACGTTTTTCAAAAATTAAAATTTTAATATTTCTCACATGACAATGGTATTGAAGTGATTTCTTCGCCATTGGCTTCAATTTACCATTTTGGAGGGTTGTGTAAGATTTTGTGTCCAACTGTGCATAAATGCAAACTTACTAAAATAATAGCCCTACCAAATTTAGCCCTTATTGAAAAGAAACAACATTTTTTTTTGGGTGATGCAAGATTGCTCTTACACCTTGGATGCTCCTGCATTAGTTGTACATGTTGATCCAAATCCATTTCAATATTAAATATTCTTACAAATAAATCATGGAATTTTGTAGCATTTCCCTACTAATACCACATCATCTTTATCCTCATACATTGATCCTTCATTGTTGCCCACCTCTCACAATATCCTAGAGATCAAGGCTAAACTCAACGACCTTGACATTAGAGAATATGAGCTACAATCCTTTCATATTAAGCATCCTAGGTTAGGGTATGAATAACCTAACAATGTTCCTACTAAGCCAAAGTTTCCTCCCACTAAAGGTGTGCAAGATTCTTTTGACATTAGTAGTACCAATAAAGAAAATCATTAAGAATCCATCGAAGAGATCATCAAACTTTTCCATGATTCACACATCCTCACCATCTCACCCAACCCATCCAACTCATCCACATCCACCCATCTCTTAGACTTGTATCAACAAGTGTCATCCCAAAATAATAAGGCTATCAATAAAAGGTTAAAAATAAATAAATCCTTTATCAAATTAAGATCCAAAAATAAAAGAAAGAAAGAATTTAATAAAATTTCTTTAGTACAAATCAAATTCAAAAGCTATTGGACAAAGAAAAAATTAAAGACAAAAATGAAAATCAAAGAAATTAAAATAAAAAGTCAATCTCTTATCATTCCCTTTCATCTAAAATAACTCAGGGCATCTCTCAAAGAAATATATCAAGAAGAGACTTTGTTTACCATAAGTCTTCATCCTCCTCACCTTCATACAATCCACACACTCCATTCAATCCACCAATATCTATACATTCATCATATCACTCCACCCCCTTTGGTAATGTATCTCAATATACCTTTTATGGTGACCCATCAATGTGCTTTAATCCAAATTTTTATCAATCTACTTTGCATGTGACACATGATGGAGCTCTCATAGTGCACTTGTGTTAGTAGCATACCTTAGCTCCTCCCAACCATTGTACAAGCTATCATCCCTCTTTTCTAATATACCTTTTACATACATGCATCCAAATTTTCTATCTATCTATCAAAGAGCATCCACATTGATCACAACATTATCAAGTCTCATTTGTCCAAAAAATCCAAAAATCCAAAAAAATAAAAAACAGTAAAGATAAATAATTTTTCTAATGGTGAAAACCACTTCAATGGCACATTGGATAAGTACCATGGTAAAAACTTGGAAATAAAAACCATATGTAGTAGTCTCTTATACACCATCTCTTAGAATGCTATCCTATCCACCATCATTCCTATACTTCCATATCACAATAAACCATACCACCCACCCATCCATCCATAATAAATATATCATGGCTTGTCTTGATCCTTGATTAGTGTCATACCATTTTTCCATTGTCCATCATTACCCTCCCTTCCCCATTCTTTACCATGTGTTATATGTAGTTAGATGTGAAAGTTACATCTACATTATGTCAAGGATTTGATCTTGTATATCCTTAGTTTCTAATGCATTGGATTTCAAGTCTCATGCATTTGGATTCCATCATCATCCCCATCCTTTAATCCATCAATACAATTATAATACATAATAACATAAAACATCAACCTATAAACCCATCCCAATCCCCTATCATATCCATCCTATCTCAAACATAATAAAAAAAATCATCATCCCAAATCCCATCTCAAAAATAAAAAATCATAATCATAATATCACACACCTCATGCTTGACACTCAATCAATTGAAAAATTCCATGCAATACATCAGTCCTTAATCAAAATTATATCGTGAACATCATTGTCAAGTAGTAATTTGTCATCATATCCTTTTTTTGATCAATCAATCAAATCATCATCCTTATCCAAGCCTTGTTTAAATGATTATCCAAGCTTAAGTAAGAAAATCATCTTTATCAAAGCCTTTCTTAGGTTATTATCCAAGCCTAATGTAAGAAAATAAATCATCATCATCTTATCTTTAGAAATAGAAATTTTGGTTGTATGACATGTTTTGCAGTGAGTTTTTTTGTTTTGATTTATTTTTTGATATTTTGATCTTATCTTTTAACCCATGACTCCACCTACTTACAGCCACCTAGATCAATCTATATCTTGGTATGTCACAACTGGTGTATAATGGGGCATTTTCTTTATCTTTTTTGTTGTACATGTCATTGTTTGAATGCCAATTCCATACAAAGGCTACCTCGTTACCCTGATTCCTCATACCTTGATGCATAATAGCCTGTACTATATCAAATCTTAGGATTTCTCAATACACATTTTCTTAACCAATCAATCACCATCAAAATCTCCTTATTTTTCATCCATTTACATCCTCTTCCATCAAATTCTCCTTCATTTCATCTCCTTCATCCCCTTTCCATCTTCTCTTTCATTTTCATGTTGATCCTTATCCCCTATCATTCCCTTCCATTTCAAGAGTTGTGTTATCTTAACCCTCATTTTCTCTTGAGGGGGCATCCCATCACCTAATCCTCATCTTTCCTTCTTCATCATATCTTTCTTTCTTTATTGTTTTTTGTCCTCTCATTAACGGTGACATCATATCTTTGATCCTTATCCTCTCTCATTCTCATTCACTATGTTTTAAACTAATTTGTTACAATGTCATTTTGTGACATGTCATATGGAAGAGGAAACAAATGTAGACACCTAAAATCTAACCTTACCCAACCACACCTAATAAATATCTATTATTTATTTAATTATTCCCATCCTTTCCCATCTTTATCTTAATCCTATTATTAAAAAAATATTTATTATTTATTTAATTATTTTCTCTTCATCATTATCCCATTAATTAAATAAATGCTCTATTTATTTAATTAATTATCATTTATCCTTTATCCTTGTCTAACTAATCCCATCCCTTTATCTTATTCACATGGAGCATAATCTAAATTTGTCATGTGATAAGTGTCCCCTTCACATTTCTAACTCCTTATCTAGATTCATTAAACCTAAACACCTAACCAAAATTCAAACTAAATTTTTATCTTATCATTTCATCTTATCTAAACCTATTTAAGCTAGCTATTTCCATAAGAATTTGTGTCCTTATCCTAATATTAAACCTAGATCCTATCCCTCATGTTTCACTTGTTACATGACTACATCCTTGATCCTAATCCTAATCCTCATCCAATCCTATCCATCCATCATCAACCATTCCTAGCTATTGAATTTTCCTCTTCAAGAATCTATATCTAGAGGCTCTCATCGTTCATTCCCTGCATATCTAGAATATACTAGATCATACATAATTTTTGTCATTTTAATCACCTATCTTACAATCATATCAAGGTTATATTATAGAATTGAGCAATCCATATATCAATATCAAAGATAAAATCTAATGGAATAAGGGCGCACTCAATTTTCGCTCAATTAAGGAGAGAAGAAAAGATTCTAGGTGAAGGTATTGTACTTTGTATTTCTTTATTGTTCATTTTATTTACCTTTAATCTTTTCACCCTCTTCACTATCTAATGAATTAAAAAAATCAATCATATAAGCACACAATGTTTCCATAATGGAATAATTTATTAACTATAAAGTCAATAATCAATAATATAGCGTCAATTCTTCCTTGTACCATGCATATCAAGCATTACAATTATTATTCATGTGTTGTAGAGTTGTATATTATCCCATTTTACCTCTACCACAAAGATACCATTTTATTCATTTGTGTTTTCCAATTGATACATTTATTTAATTTAACATAGATATAATCTAAATACCATCTTGGTATTTATCATTTTATGAGCCAATCATAACATAAAATGTAGGTATGCTATGGTTTATTTTTTCCTAGATAGTCATCTCCTAGTTCCCAATATTATCCTTCATGCAGGTTGTTATATATCAAGTTTTATAATAACATAAATAAATTAACAATATAATTCTAATGATTAAATGTGCTTTATTTTTCCTCTTCATATACTATATAATTACTAAAGAAATTATTTTTTAAATCATAACATAGATACTTTAAAAAGTCTATAAAGTTGAGTATAATAATGAAAAAGACAAATTTAAGTCATGAGAATGATAGTTTTACCTAGTTTAACAATTTTACAAATATATAGCTTTGGCCACCTATAATAGATGTTCACTTTAATTTGATAATTCTATATGGTTAATTCACTAATGGTATACTACCTTAACAATGATATGCTATCATTCAAATTATGTTTAGCTAAAACTTTAACTAATTTTTTAGGTTTTTAAGTCCCTTCAAAACTTAGTTTTACCCTTTGTTAATAAATATTGTATTACAATAAAACAATATTAACTTGTAAATATGACTTCCCTACATATGTAGTCATTTTTATTTACATATAAAAGCTGCTAATTGATCTAGGTACACTATCTATAAAATATGTTTTTTTGAGTCACCTTAAATATATATTTATTACTCTAATAATATTGTTCTGATATATATGCTTGGATCACAATGTATACATAGATGTATATAATAAATCTAAAATCTAAAATCTAGTAGCATTTGTGGCTGATGGTTAAAATCTGCCCAATAACATATTTATTTTATATAGATTAATCAAGATTATCATAAACCATTTCTACTAGTTTTAAGCATAACATAGTATCTTACTTTTAATAACTACTGTAGATGTATAACAATATATACAAGACTATGAGTTGCAGACTTTCCCTTTTAAAATCCATATCAGTTTAATGCCCATAACAATACATATTCTATTTTAATAAATTAATATCAAGTATATAATCCAAAATATTGTTATAGTTATCATTGTGACATACAAATTATAACAACTATTTATTTAACTACCATAGACTATATAAAAACTATTTTAAATCCCCAGTGGAAACCATTTAAATTTTCAACCTATGGTTCTTACTATTTTTTATTTTACTCTCTCTAGCTCTCTCTCTCTCACACACACACGTATTATCATAATTATTAAGTATATTGTCTAATATTGCCACTATAGTAATCCTCTAAATAAGATCCAATAAACCTATTTATAGGCTTGTTATCCCTAATTTTGTGACTAGTTCATTTTCTAAAATTGTCACATTCAATCATCACCCGATTCATTGGTAATTATGGTGTCTCTTAAATTATTTGTCATTTGAGCATGCTTGAAGGTTGTTGTTTTGGAAACCCCATTGTCAGTTTGTTAAATCATGCCCTTTTTTTGCAATTTGTCAAACTTAATCTATAAATCTCAAGTCTAATTGGTTAAAATAGGCTAGTGATGTCAATTCTAGCATTAGTACATAGTGGAAAAATATCTTATGCACATTCCCAATTATGCTCAAAAGTAGCCTTGTACATTAACAAAAAACATGAGCTAAAGGGGCTCTATAATGAATGGTTCATAAGGCTTAACACTTTCTAAAGGTTTTGCAAATGGGGTTGCAAGCTAAGTGGGTTTAACCTTGGAGAAAACTCTATGGTTAAGCATGATTGAACTATCTAGTAGTGCTAGGATGGGTGACCTCTCGGGAAGGCCCATTCCTTCACCTCTGTGAGCATCACCTAGATGCAATGAGTGCTAAATGGACCATTCACTATCATGAATGGTTCATGGGCTCAACACTTTCTTAAGGTTTTGCAAATGGGGTTGCAAGCTAAGTGGGTTTAACCTTGGAGAAAACTCTATGGTTAAGCATGATTGAACTATCTAGTAGTACTAGGATGGGTGACCTCTCGGGAAGGCCCATTGCTTCACCTCTGTGAGCATCACCTAGATGCAATAAGTGCTAAGTGGACCATTCACTATCATGAGAGATGGGTTCTTGTAAACTACTACTCATGAAACATGGGTCAATGAGTTTGACTTGTAAAACTACATGGTTGAATCCTGATAGCAATATCACAATAATTAAATTTTGAAAACTGTGATTTTTTGGAAAAATATAACTTAGGGTCATGTTCGTAAGGGTATTTGGAGAAATGTGGCTAGTTTTTGTAGTGACCCATTTCCTAGTTCAAGAGAATTTAAAGTTTCAATTTTATTTTACTAGATTTCGAAAATCATTAAAATAAAAAATTTAATTGCTTGAAATTACTTAATTTTTTTTGGGCTATGGTCATTATAATTATTCTATCATCCTATAAAATTTCAAGGCAAAAGTTTTTACCAATCAAGAGTTATGTATGTTCTCATTTTGCAGTGTTAAGGGTAATCAAGGGGTTCACCAAAAAGTATGCAAAAATTTTTTAAAGCTTCTTGAGAGTATTAAATTTTCCTAAAAAGGAATTATTCAAGCATTTAAATGTTTTGTTTGGTTGATGGTGAGGTTGAGTGAGGTTTCATATGCACAACCTTCACTGATGCTCCTATGCTCACCTTTTCGAAAATCCTATCTTCTTTGTTACTAGCATGCTCATTTTTTCAAAAATCCTACCCTCTCTATTACTACCTTACTCACAAAATCAAAACTTCAAAACTTCTTTTTTTCTCTTATGCTACTCCTTTCGAAAACTTTGAAACACTTCTTTATTGCTCCCATGCTACCAAAATTGAAACTCCAAAACCTCCTTATGTTGGCTTCCTACCAAATTCAAAACTTCAATACAGGGAATGTTTAAAAGAGGGAGGGGCGGATTTTAACCACCATAACCGCATGTGAAGAAGCTGCACACATACATATATTTTTGCGATTACATAAGAAAACTGTGGAAGCATAAGGAAGGCACGAAAATTTCAAAGATATGTCATCTCATGGAATGCATAGATAGCATGGTATACATCAGATGGATTGGTTAAAAATATGTTGGTAGTTGTCAAGAAAATGCTGCATGTTTCTCACACCAACCTCCATCATCCTAGTCCACACCATCTAAAGTTTGTATGGTGTTTGTAATACAATTTTAAAATGGTTTCAGGTAGTATTCTCTCAACTGCGCCAAGATGGGAGCTTTGGAACATACGTTGTAATTGTTAGTGCCCTGGTTGACGTATATGCAAAATATGGATGCATAGGAAAGTTATGTAAACTGTCTTAAAAAAACGCCTCGAAGGAATGTGATCTCATGGGGTGCGATGGAAATGCAAGGCACAAGAACTGTTTGATATTATGCCTCAAAGCAAATGTCATCTCATGGACTGCGATAATTGCAGAATATGCAGAAATTGATTTGTTGAAAAGGCTTTAGACAAGATAGATGAACTGTTTGATAGAGGTGCATCATAAGGAAAAAGCATGATCTGTTTGATTAAATGCCTCAAAGAAATGATTCTGCACTATATAAAGGTGTGATAGAAATTAAATTCATGCATACTATTTGCTAAAGCTACTCCAAATGTATGGCTGTAGGAAAATTCATTCTCAGCAATTCACTGTCAACAATTCATTGTGGGAAAATTCACGCCATGATAAATTCATCTCAAGGAAAATTCACCACCAGCAATTTACTGCCCCAGAAAATTCATCGCATTAAAAGTTTATGATTAATTTTCTGTGGCGGTGAATTGGTGGTGGTGAATTTTCCTTGAAGTGAATTTGTCATGACGGTGAATTTTCCCACTGTGAATTGCTGAGAGTGAATTTGCCTCATGCCCAAATGCATATGGCTTACAACAAAAGACATTTCATGGGAACTGTTTGACATAATATCTGAAAGAGACATTTTCTCTTGGTCTGCGATTATTACAAGGTATGCACAGAATAGGCCGATGAAGTAATGCAACCAGTAGGTGTAAAGAAAAAATTCTACAATCTTTAACATCATCATCTGTGCCTGTGACAAAATAGGGTATTGGCATCCATTGAAGCGTTGAGAATATTGAGATTTTGTCAAATTTAATAGTTGTAATAGTGCTGGTTGACATGTATGCAAGATATAAAACTAGAGAAAAAGTAAGTGAACTATTCGATAAAATGCATCAAAGAAATGTGGCTTCTTGAATTCCATGATTGCAGTATATGCACAGAATCGATTTGTGAAGACATTTTAGAAACTTTCAAGCAATGTATCTGGCAGTTATAAAGCCAAATCTCACAAGTTATCTCAAATTATCTATGCTTGAGCTAATACGGGAGTCTTGAAATAGCATATGAGCACCATTTAAAGCATAAATTTAATTTCTATGACTAGAGGGTATATTAAAATGAATTGCGCTGCGTAGAAGACATGGCATGTGAACTGTAAGAATTATTTGACAGTGTTTCTTCAAAAGAAATGTGGTAATATGGGTTGTAATGATTGTATGTATTTAAAACTATTTTAAAACTTGCAAAGTGAATGCAATAATGACAAACAAGGGTAGTTTTCATATCGAAGACGCTATGGTGAAATCGTGAATATTGACAAATTTGAAATTTAATATTGTGATAAGAAAGTTCTTTCGGTTTTTCTTTCCAACCAAATAAATTTTATCTCTTCATAAACGGTGGTAAATTTATACAAAATGAAGTATAAATACCAAGGTTATGAATACATTTCATTTCTTGAGAGCACGCTTCACGAAACATCATATATCGAATTGGGGCATATCAGCATTCACGTTCTTTGGGAAAGCATGAAAGAAGAGAAGAGGTCTCCATTTGTACAAAAGGTGTTTGAAAGTGGGCTACTAGATGTGGTAGGATATCCTGTTGCTATTCAATGTCTTGAAATCATTTCGGAATGCATAAAGGCATATGATACCAAAACTAGAGAAATCAAAACATCAGATGGTAGATTGGTGGCAAGGTTGGATGTTGTTTCTATTAGTATTATTTTCAGACTGTTGATTAGGAACAAATTCGCTCATATAAACAAGGAAAGTGCAGAGCTCAGTACTATATCTAAATGTTGTTTTGAGATACCTAAAAGGGGCAAATCCTAATTACTGAAAATTCTTCGGAGATCCATATTTGTTGAAGATGTTTCTAACATAGTGGTGCTACTAAATAGGTTGATAGGGAAAAAAGCTTCATATAATTTCAAAAATTGGATATACCTATTACCATCATATGTGTAGACAATCAATTTGTTGATTGGGGAGGTATTGTTTGTGATATCTTGCATAGCGAAATAACTCAACTTAAGACAAACCAATATTCTAATGTGTCTTCTTATCTTGTGTATTCTATTGCAAGCATAAAGATTTAGCTAGGGCTCAATAATTGTGTGATATTTGATAACACAACTCAAATCTATGATTTTTACTACTAGTTGAAAGTATAAGAAAGTTATATGCATTTTTGTAGGGTAACTGATGCTTTCACTATGTTGACAATAAGAGAGCTCCAAGGGAATACTAGACTTAGGATATCTCCAGAGGAAACAATTCTTATCAAATGATATGGGAGTTACTTTATCCAATTTCTAAGGTTTACATATATACAAATTGGAGGTTTTGATGGATATCCTTATATGTTGCCAAGATATGTAGATGATAAGATAGTTTTGATTGAAGTATGCAAATAGATTGGTTGAATTAATGAAGCCTACATATATAGAAGGAAAAGTGGTATTCCTTTTCCTATATTCCTTGGTTACAAACCTACCAATCTTCTACAGATGCTCAAAATATTAAGACAACAATTTCTAAACTAACTATGGATGTCTATAAGATAATTTTTCCCTTGGATAGAAAATGGTATGTCAGAGACAATCTATAACTTGGTGTACATGCTATTTTCATTTTCTAGAGATTAAGGACTTATGGGAAGATTGTGAAGATGATTTCAAGGTCCAAAGAAGGGATTGGATGAGGTTTACATTGAGTAAATCATAAAATTCGGGTTAGAATGAGATGTAACTAGCATATAAGATGTCAGCCTATCATGGTTTGAAGTTGGCTCAGTATAGAGGTTATGACAAGGTCTGGGTTGAGGGTGATTCCATCAACATTATCAATAACCGTAGGAAGATTTCTTCTCCCTCTTGGATAGTGGAATCCCTAATTAATGATGCCTTAACTATGTTGGGTTCATTCGACCAATGTTTCATCTCCCATGTTTATAGAGAGGGAAATAGTTTAGCTGGCTTTTTTGCTAACTACGGGGTGAATGAATATTTGGAATGGGGAGAACATGATCCTCTTTCCTTGGAACCATGTTCAATAATTCATCATGATTCACAAAGGAGTTGAGAGGGGGGTTCCTTTAGTGATGGTATTTTTTCACATGCTCTTGATGTGACATTTTCTTCCGAGGTGTAAATCCTTTAGAAGAAAGGCTATGTGATTTTCTGATGGGTTTGAGGCTCGAATGACTAGGCATTCAATGTTCATAATTCCTCTCTACCATTTAGTCTTTCCCACATAGCTTGTGGGTAATTGGAAACCTAAAGTTTTCTTGAGGTTTCCTTGTTTTCTCGGCAAGTTCTCAAGGTTTCTTTGTCTCCTCTACAAGTTCTTTTTGTTGGGGTGCTTACATGTTGCAACGATGGGAGGTGATCGAAATCGAAGAGAGCCTATCTCCTATGATACTGCGAAAGGAAATGAGAAGGTTTGGAGATTGTTGGAGGCTGGTGGAGTGACTCCCTACATGGAAAAGTTGCATGTCCATCATTTGAAGATGTTGCAGGAGTTTCTTGAAGGATGGAAAAATCATGTGTTACAAATTGGGGGAAAGAAGTTCAACATTCCAAAGGATCTCATAACAAAAATCACTGGCTTGTCGACTAATGGTAGAAAATTCTATAGAGACAAATGAATCTAGTGCATCCCTAAATTTCTTCTTCAAAGATGATATCATTAGGAGGGAAGATATGCTTGATTTTCTTGGCATGGCGAAAGAGGGTTCTTTAATCTTGTTCAAGCTTTTTAAATGGGTCCTCCATGAGATGAACTTTACCAATGTTAGGGCTAGAGCTATGAATAACAATGTTGATGAGCATTCTTCCTCTAGGGGTCCTAATGTTCAAGCTCAAGTTAGTAAGGTTCAACTTGAAGTTAATCAGCTTTTTGATACTCTTAAGATGATTGTTGATGAGATGATTAATGTGAAAAATTCCTATGAGCATAAAAGTGTTGTCCTCGAATAAAGTTTGGAGCATGTCAATCAAAAGTTGGAGAAGGTTCTCGAGGTGAGCAAGCATGTTATGTGTAATGAAATTAAGGGTTTGTGTTTATTGAACAAAAAAGCTAGGAAGTGTTTGGGGGATAATTCTAGTATGAAAGATGTTATGGATGGTGTTGGAGCATAGAAAAAAGTCGTGAGTGAGATGGGTCCTTTAGCTAGAACTTGTAATAAAACCAAATTGAATGAGCTAATGTTGGTATTCCTGCTGAAGAGGTTGTGGAAGTCATGAATTTTCATCAAAAAATCATTGATAGTGACTTAGAAGCGGCAGACATCCTAAAGAATCTCTAGTTGTGTGTTCTCTTTGCCTCTTTCCGGCTGATGTATTGCTGGTTTTTGGCTTCTTTTTTCCTGCTTGCTCTATTTTTTATTATTTTCTGAAGAAATTTTTTATTTTGATAAGGGTTTCAAGGTCCCTTCTAAACCTTTTTTACATATAATCAAAAACTGGCATATAAGATGACATAAATTAGATTTAATTAATCCTATTTATTTTGAAAAGATCCAAGTGTTACCCTTACTGCCTATCAAATGGGAAAATCAAGAGTTGAAAGAATTGGGTGAGAGGATAGCTCACATTATCAGAAGGTCAAAAGAATGGTTAAGGAAGAATATATTTTCAGCCATAACTACAAGACCAAAGGATAAAGATAGTTCTTCAAGGAAAAGAAGTGACACTTAGGAAGGCTCTTCTTCTTCCATCATCTCATAGGTTTCTATTTCAACTACCAATTCTTGGCATAATATTCAGGGAGGTGGTGATGTTGAAGATTTGAATATGAGGGGTAATCTTACAAGCACATGTGAGAGTTCTAAAAATAATAAAGAAGAGGTCAAAGTTAAAAGAAAAGGCATTAGACCCAATTCAAGAAGTTACAAAAGAAAGGGGATACAAAGATACTCAAATTGATCTTAATGATGAAGAATTAATTCCCTCTATCTCACCCTCTATTCTTCTCTTATCACCTTCTCGTGATGATCTTGTTTCTTCTCTCAAAATTCGAATCAATAATGCCCCTCTTGATGAAACTTTTGTGTTAGACACTCCTACTATTTTGATATCATCATAACTATCATTTGTAGATATTCTAGGTTCTTCACATGTGCCTTCTTATTTGTGGCTACAATATATTTTACTTAAGAAAAAAAGAGATTTGTTCAACTAGTTGCTCATAATTTTGATACAATTGTTAATTTAATCCCAAAGATTGTGAATCCAAAGAAACCTAAAGTTACATCAAGGTGAATAGTTGACTCTTTGTCCAAAAATTTATGTGTTGAAGTAGCTTAGCCTACTTTAGAGAAGAATGCAAATGAAGTTGATGAGAGTGATTTTGATATCCTTAAATTTGATCTCAGTCCTTCAATGCATGATAGGGATATTCATAATTTCTAGGTATCTATATCCAAATTGATACAAAGGACCGAGAAGGAAAAAATTCAAAATATTAACTCAAATAGAAATTGAAAGCATTAACATCATGCCTAAGTTTATATTAGACACTTCTACTCTACTCTTAGATGTAGCTCATGTTGGCACATGACCTTGAGAGATCATTTTTGGCTACTTATGTTTTCATTGATGGCAACTAGAATCTACAATTTTGTCCACAGTATCAGTTGTGTTCATACCGACAAAGAATCTAAGTCTTTGCATTCTACCGGCAGAGAAAGTGAAGAACAGATCATTTGGTTGGTTTGCTGATCCGATTACTTCACTGGATCACTATTTTGTGGTGTGGATCTCCAAGGAAGCTTTCTTAGCACGTACACTATCCTACTAAAGATTTTTGTGGTGTTGTATTAATCATAGTTCGACTGAAGAGGTTCGGTAGCATGATTCATGGTTTATTTTCTATTATGGTCGACATGCTTGATAGTGTGTATCGCGGATGTATGTGGAGTAATTATTTTTCTATATCTTATGTTTTGAACCTTGGTGTGGGTCCCTACTATAAGTCTAGCTAACTTATGAAGGTATGCTTCGTTTCTAATTAGAGATTTGGGCCGACATAAGCAGGAATATTGTATCTTGTTGTGAAGATGACATGTATTGAATTTTTGGTGAGGGTGTGTGAGATGTAGTATGTGTGAAAGCGAAAGAGTGCTAATCATTTATTTGAGGGTAGAAGAGTTTTGGTATACAAAGTAGAGCAAAGCAGAGCAGGGGAGAAGTGTGAACTAGTCAAGAAGAACTGGAATCTAATCATGAGCTTTATTGGAACTGAATCCAAGAATTTGTAGATGTTATACTCCCAGTTCAAATTTTGTTGTAATATTCTATTATACTTGTAAGGCAGTGAGCCTCTTTCTTTTGAGTAGTGAGCTCTAGGCAGTGTGCCTGAATGCAAGTGCATTCCCCTCTTTATTTTACTTTTAATAGAGTAAACATTGTGGATTAATCTCCATTGTGGTTTTTCCCCTAACATGGCTTCCACGTAAAAATATTTGGTGTTATGGTGTTCTTTAATGTAACTACATGTTTTCATCTATTATGTGTTGCTAATGTCATATAAAGTTCAACTATTGTTGTTGATGGTTTTAGATATGTTTTCAAATCAAAATTATTGAACACTGATTCACCCCCCTCTCAGTGTTCCTAGTGTCCAACAATTGGTATCAAAGAAAGTTCCTCTTCTAAGGCTTAGCAGCTTGAGGTGAATCTTGAACTACAATAGATGTTGGTGGTCTTCAACAACAGCTGATGGTGGCACTTGATGATCTTGATCAATCTAAGGCAAAGGTCATGGAACTTAAGGAAAATCTTGGAGACGCCAAAAAATTCATTCAATCACTGAAGGACAAGATAAATGACTCAAGGGAAAAGAGGAAGGAGCTATGTTATTAGTTGAAGCAAAAGGAAAACAAAGGTTCAGATGATGTTCATCTAAATCAAACCCTAAAAGAGATAACAGAAGAATGTGAAAAGCTAGCCATGCAAAATGCAGCTCTAAGACTTGAGATGGAATCTGTGGCAATGAAGTTTACCAAAGAAAGAAGAATGAGGAGAATTTGGCTCAGTCTTTGAGAGAAAAGTCTGAAGAATGCAGCAAAATTAACAATAGATCCATTCAATTGGAGATTGAACTGGAACAGGCCAAAAACTATGAACATGAGATTGAGAGATAGACAGTCATTCTTGGGAATGATCTTGCTACTACAAATGAATTAAAGGAAAATTTTGGGATAAGTTCTACCCAGCTTGAAGAAATAACAAAAGGTTAGAAGGATATAAATAAATGCTTAGAGGTGTCAGGATATGAGGAAAAGGAGGAAATGCTTAGGGATCAGGAAAAATTCTTAGAAAAAGAAAGAAAAAAGGAAAAAAAGGCAATTAGGTAGGGAGCAAACTGTGCTCGAGGTTTGTGGGCTAAGCACATGAAGTGCAAACTTCCTGTTGGTGGCAGAAGGGAGAGACAGAACCCTAGACCACCATCTAGGTGCTGACTGGTGTGTTTGAAAGTGGAGCATTATGTGAATATAGGGAGGCTGCCATGAATCAACACAAATGGCACCAGAATGCTTGGGAAGGTGCTGGTTTTAAAATAATGCCTCTCAAATAAACCAGGGCCAGTGAGGTGGGCTGGCAAAACAATATCATTCACAGAAGCAAATTTTACGTGCTTTGCAGAATGCATGAAACATGGGACGTGGAGACCATCCTTGCTTGAGGACCCTAAAAAGAAAAAGCCAAGAGAACAAGCCAGAAAGAGAGGGAGATATCCTGGGAGAGATAGCAGAGGTGAATCGAAGAGACATGAGTGCAGAAGAATGCAACGAATGAAGAAATAAAGTTATCTGCATGGAAACTTCCCTGTGTAGTGTCTCCGAGCCAATGGCCTAGGGGGATTTTTTCATGAAAATATCTTCCCCCCTGTATAGTTGGCACCGAATTGCTAAATGCCATTAGTCATTGTGCTATGATGAATTGGACGAAATGGTATAGGTCTGTAGTTAAATTTTTTTTTGTTGTTTGAGTTTGCAGTGTAACGAAAACTTCTAGGGAAATGCATTTAATGCAGAAAAAAGTAAAGTTGGAAAAGTTATAAAAGGGAATTTTGAACCCTATTTCTACACCAAGCATTGAATAAGAATAGTTTGAGAGCATTTCTCTACAAAATTTCAAAAGTGTGAAAAGTCATCCTAACGATGAATTGTCGGGTACTTCTGTTGCTCATTGATTTCACATCTATTTGGTGATCAGTAGAATTCTATTCAGAATGAAACATGAAGAAAATCAAAGGTACCATAACCCTAGATGAGTATAGCAGCCAAAAGATTAGGGATGAAATAAATTTGTTGTCGCTCACCGATTTCAGAAGGCTTGAAGGATCAAAACACAAGGATTTGGATATATGGAACGATTATCCTCATTTCGTCAATGCGGAAGTGATTCAGTTTTTCCTGAACAAGTTGAACGGTGACATCTTTATTTTGGATAAACCATATCAAATTACCAAGGATGTGATCAGAAATTTAACAAGACTATGCAATATTGGTGATGTACCAAAGAAGAATTCAATTCGCAATGTTGAGGTCGAAACCCTAACTGGACTAAAGGGTGACTAGAGGGCTCTGATAATTTCATCGATTAAAGATCCTTTGAAAAGGTATATGGCTTATGGAGTCTCATACAAGATTTACTTCAGAAATCGTGAAGGATCAACCTCGGTAGGTGCTACATATATCGCCCATAAAATGATAATTGAAAATGAAGACTTTGATCTATGTAGTCTGATGAAGGATCAACTGATCGAGAATGTTCAATTAACGAAGGATATTGACTACCCATTCAGGTTTGGTACTCTAGCAATATGTATTATGATGTACCTTCTAAACTATTTTCCAATGAAGGACAATGTGGTGTCGAGAGAGAATATGTCAGTTTGTAAGCAAATCTTCAATCATTACAATTCATTTGAAATTTGTGAACGAGTGTACATGAAAGTTTCTTTAGAAAGGAATTAGAGAGGTTTGGAGAAGGTGTTGACCTTCTTCTAGAAAAAATAACTGAGGTGGGATCATCTTCCGGAAAAGGAGAGAAGAAGCATAAGAGAGGAAGAGATACGGCTGGTGTCACTCCTCTGGTACCCAAGTTTGCAAATATTGAAGAAAAAGGGAAAATTCAAGTGGTTGTGGATGTAGAAGATGAAGTTTCTGAAGAATATATTCCCAGAGATCAACCGAAACCAGATGAATCAAAAATAATAATAGCCAAAGATAGTGATGAAGAAAGTGCTTTGTTTAAAATAAAGATAATGCAAATCATTCAGGATGGGGATGGTATGCAAAATACATCTGGTATATGGTTGAATGGACCATCTTATGAGTAGGATTATATTTAAAATACTTTGGCAAGGCACTTTATTGATAACAATATTGAGTTGGAGAGTCTATAGGATGTTCTCCTGGAAGAACTGATTGAATGTGTCAAGATATCTATGGAGTCTGTGCCCTTGGAAAGGAAGAAAGAAGAAATAATTTCTCATTTAAAAATGTAGTTTAGATTATCTCTTACCAAACTGAAGAAGAAAATGAATGAGTTGAGATAGTGCATTGATTCAACAAATAAAGTCTTTAACTATTGTCTTAGATGGCCTCATGCGGTAGGGAAGTACAAGGATAAGCTTGAAGAAATTGAAAGTGAGCTTGTCAAGACTAGACAAAATTACAGTATGCTTTTGGACAAGAATGGAGATGTTAAGAAGAAGGTTCATAATTTGCAGATTGAGCATGCAAAAGTTCATACTACTAAAGTTACTCTCATTGATGCATTCTGGAAAGTTAAAGATATAACTGAAGGAAGATTAGATCAAATGATTGAGATTCTTAAATCTGGAGAAAAGCTTGAAGAAGCAATAACTATTCCTGAGTCTCTTGTTCAAATAATCAACAAAACATTAGAGAACAACAGCTTGATCATAGACATTGGGATTGTGGTGGATTCCTGGAAGAAATTCCTTCTAGAAATTAAAGCTAAGTATAAAATAATTTTTTGAATTTTGTAGCAGTTGTCAAATTTTGATCAATTTTTGTATTGGGGAAAGAATGAAGTAAGAAAAAGTACAGTAAAATATCGAAGGGAGAGAATAAGAAAGGGAGTAGAGATTTGTCATTGATGTCAAAGGGGGAGAGAATGAAGTGAAAAAATTCTTGACATCCATAGGGGGAGTAGAAATTTTTTCCTTGATCAATTTTTGGTTTTGACACTTAGTCAATTTTTCATTAAGTGTTGCCAGCAATTCCAAAGGGGGAGATTGTTGGAATATGGCCTTGAGAGATCATTTTTGGCTAATTATGTTTTCATTGATGGCAACTAGAATCTACAGTTTGGTCTCCAATATCAGTTGTGTTCATACCGACAAAGAATCTAAGTCTTTGCATTCTACCGATAGAGAAAGTGAACATATCATCTTGTTGGTTTGCTGCTTCGATTACTTCACCAGATCACTATTTTGTGGTGTGGATCTCCAAGGAAGCTTTCTTAGCATGTACACTATCCTACTAAAGATTTTTGTGGTGTTGTATTAATCATAGTTCAACTGAAGAGGTTTAGTAGCATGATTCATGGTTTATTTTCTATTATGGTTGACATGCTTGACAATGTGTATCGTGAATGTATGTCACGAAGTAATATTTTTTCTACATCTTATGTTTTGAACCTTGGTGTGGGTCCCTAATATAAGTCTAGCTAACTTATGAAGGTACACTTTGTTTCTAATTAGAGATTTGGGACGACATAAGCAGGAATATTGTATCTTGCTGTGAAGCCAACATGTATTGAATTTTTGGATTAGCGGATATATAAGGAAGATCAGGAAATCACTTTGGTATGTAAGCATGGAATTTTTGGTGAGGGTGTGTGAGGTGTAGTATGTGTGAAAGTGAAAGAGTGCTAATTAGTTATTTGAGGGTAGAAGAGTTTCAATATACAGAGCAGAGCAGGGGAGAAGTGCGAACCGGTCAAGAAGATCCAAAATCTAATCATGAGCTTCATTGGAACTGAATCTAGGCATTTGTAGATGTTATACTCTTAGTTCAATTTTTTTTTGTAATATTCTATTATACTTGTAAGGCAGTGAGCCTCTTTCTTTTGAGTAGTGAGCTCTAGGAAGTGCGCCTGAATGCAAGTTCATTCCCCTCTTTTATTTTACTTTTAATAGAGTAAACATTGTGGATTAATCTCCACCGTGGTTTTCCCCTAACAGGGTTTCTACATAAAAATATCTAGTGTTATGGTGTTCTTTAATGTAACTACATGTTTTCATCTATTATGTGCTGCTAATGTCATATAAAGTTAAATTATTCTTGTTGATGGTTTTAGATTTGTTTTCAAATCAAAATTATTGAACATTGATTCAACCCCCCTTCAGTGTTCGTAGTGTCCAACAACTCATACATCAATAACTCCCATTCATGGAGAAATTATTTAAAAATAAGTCATGGAAAGTGTGTAGAAGTATTAGTCATGTGAGAAAGTGTCTAAAAAGTGGGTAGACAAAATAAAATAAAATACCTTAGATTTTATTGGTAAGGCTAAAGAGGTTCATGAAAAGGTAGATGTTATGAAACAAGAAATTACAGAGCTGAAAAACATCAAGAAAGAAGTGGTTTGGTAAGGGATTATAAGAGATATTCAGGAAATGGTTCAAATGGATATCAATGTTTTAATTACTCAAAATATTTTCTGAAGCTTGGAATAAAATCAATCGAACATGTGACTTCCAAGTATTGAATGGAAACCCATCAATATTATCCAAATTGTGGTAGAACAGGAAAAAATGTTGGAAACTTACTGACAAATGAAGATGAATATTTTGGAAGATCTCTTATCAATAATTATCTAGATGTATTGATAAGGGATTAGATTCAAAATATGGATTTCCACATCATATAAGGAAGAGCTTTTAGAATATGATTAATACAAAATTATTCAACAAATATTTTTCCAGTGTGGATATAATGAAAAGGTTGAGTACCAATTCTATTAGTCTTGGTGTGTGTGGTGATTACTTGTCTAGATATTGTCAGAGTATAGAGGTTATTCAAAAGGATCATGCCACTTAGAATCTAATATTGGCTAATGTAAAGGTTCCCAAAAATAAAGTATTGGCATTAGTTGTTAAGTCATTTAGAAAATTCAAAGCAAAATCTCTTCTTCAACAAGAGCAAGTTGTAACTCAAAGGACTTCTTCAAGAGACATCATAGACAATGTAGATAAATGAAATGGATTATATTTTGTATAATTTTCATATTATAACTAAGTCAAAGTCACTGGTTATGTTTTGATCTATTATTTTGTAATAGTGACTTTTTTCACTTTTCGTAATAAGTTAGAAAATAATCTTATGTTGCTCAAAGTTAATAAATTTCTAACTTTAATAAAGTTTAGTTTTTCTCTTCATAATTTGTGGTTACAAGTTGGTTACAAGGTGGTTATACAAGAAGAGTTTATAAATATAAGGCTCTAAGAATTGTAAAGGACTTTTGGTTCTCACAAGTTTGACATAAGGGAATTTTGGAATTGTACAATTCTAAAAGCAATGGAAAATAATTTTGGAGGTGCAACCTTGATTTTTTCTTCTTGGTGATATTAATATTTCATATGTTATGTGTTGATAATAACCTTTTCCATGCCAATTTAAGTAAATTTGTGAAAGCAATAGTTATATCTCAATAAGTTTCTTTCAAATATGTTCACTTCTTGGTATCTAGAACTGGATGTATTTGGATTTGATATGTGTTCATTATTGGGTTTCTTATGCATAGTCTTTGATCCTCATGATGAAATCATTTCAATCTTCAATATTTTGTGAATATATAGTAATATAGGTATCTTTGTTATTGAGTTTTTCTCTATCAATTTCAATTATTGTAAATATTTCATACCTTTACATGCTTTTATGTTAAAAGTACACAAAAACCATAAAAACCCCTATCATATGATGGAGCTACCCCTCTCAAATGTAGAGGAATATTTTCTTTTCACACACAATCTCTCCACTAGTTGGAGCATTATTTTCACTTTCCATTAGGCAAGCCAGATGTCATTTCAAGTTCCAATTCACTTACCAACAAGGCTACATACTAAATATAACTTACCTAGTTTATCCTCAACTCAATTTATTCCAATAATAAACATATATGCATAGAGAAAACACTTTTTCCATAAAAAAGTATTTTTATTCAAACAAAAATAAATATGCACATAACATACATTATTTATATCAACCAAAATTTTAATTTCATTACTTAGTGCTCAACTCAAGATGAAAGGTTTGTAGTAATTTGATCCAACAACACTTTTATTTGGATATGTAACAAAGATATTTTCCACAAATTCTACCACATAATAATACCTAGCAAGGTACATTATTTTAAGAAAAATCCACACAATACTACCCAACAAGATAATCTAGTTCAAAAATAAAACCACCAAATACAAAAACATTGATAAATAACAATATGAGTCATTGATTATATTTGTTAGTCCTTTCCATTAGCTCTCCTATTAGCTTCATGACACCAATATAACCAAATATTCCTTGCTATAATTTCCACAACATAAACCCTATGATGTGAGACCAAATTTTTAAAAAGTAAATACCAAATGAATAAAAACTAAATACTCCACCACCAGGCTTGCAAGGTCCTTCAAAACATGTTCTGCAATGGGTATCTCATGATGGCATGTGGGTGGACATGGCACTAAGGGAGCAAAATTTGGATTCATGGTTGGACCTGGAAAATGGGAAATCTAGTAGGAGGTCTCTTCGATTAGATTATTTTAGGTGTTTTCTGCGGCCAAGGTTGGAAAACAAGAGACCTAGGGTTCAAACAAGAGGCTATGGTCCTACTTCTTTTCCCAGGGTTCCTCTTAGAAAAATGTTGTTTAAACTTAAGGTGCAAGGTAATGCTACTTTCAATTCGGGTTCGCAAAATGGGTATGAGGGGATCTGAAAAGAGAAGTCAAAAAGGAAAGAGTTAGTAGAGGTAGCTACACCAAGATGAAACCCTAATCACATGGACCCAAAGCATGATTTCAGACCTAGTCCTAAGGTGCCCCAATTGCCAAATAAAGATGTGAATAAGGCTAATGAGAACATGGTAAGTAAAAATCGAAAGGGCAATAATGGGTCAAACCCTAATGAGAAAGTTTGGCTTCTAGTTCCATATGTGCATGTGGAAAATCAGTCGTTTAACTAGAAAGCTCGAGATCTTCATGCTTTTGCGGTAATCCTTTAGGTATGGGGTGAAGACGTATCTCTCTCCAAGTTGCATAAGTGTATTCATGCTCATTGGTATGGCACCTTGTACTTTTAGGTTCTTTCTTTAAACACTTTTGTTTTGGTTTTGGACTTAGTTGAAGACAAAAATAAGGTGTTAGAAAGTAAATTTGTTTGGATGGGAAAAAATGCAATTTTTATCTATCCCTAGCACCCATTTTTCCATAATAACCAATCTTTAAGTGGGGAAATTCCTATTTGGTTTAAATTTCCTTCTATTCCTCTTAAATTAATTGATCTCGAGATCTTGGAAGCTATTGGAAATTCTTTTGGATTTTTTTTGTTGTCAGATTCTTTAGTTGTCAAGGGTTTACTGTGCGTTAGGATTTTTTTTGATAAACCCTCAACAAAACTTGCCAAGGATCGGTAATCTTAAATCGATTGATGGTATTTGGAGGCAAGATATTGTTAAGGTTTTTGATTGATTCAAAAAATCCTTGATTGAATTGGATGCTCCACTTTTTAAAAAGCTTAAGCTATCCCCTTCTATGGGAGATCCCGCGATTTCAAGGAAAGATAATAATGCCCTCCTGGTATCTGCCATTTTGGGAGACTCTAGGTCACAAGTAGCTGGTGATTTGACTACTTGTGCCCCAAATGGTGTCGCCCCTCCAAACAGTAATCCTTTAGTCATTGGGGTGAGAGGAAGATTTGATCACTCCCCAAATCATATTTTTGCACCTAATGTGGATCCCCCTATTTTGGGAAACTTAGTAGCCAAGGAGCCTCTGGGAAATATTTTTGCTCTTAATGCGGAACCTCCTATTTTGGGTATTTCAGCAGCTAATGATCCTCTGGGGAATGTGTTGTGGAGTCCTACTCAAAAGGCTCTCATTCCCAAGGCTCCCATAAAGGATATTAATGATGCCACAATCCCAAATCTGACTGCTTTAAATTTGATCTCTCCTAGGTAGGAATTTATCTCTCAAGTAGAAGTGCATATTAATTATCCTTAGGGAAATAAAGAGAAGAGTAACCAGATTTCTCTTGATTGACAATTAATTGATAAAGTGAATAAGATCATTAAATCTTCCAATATAAAATTTAATGAAGAAATTCAAGAAAGAGTCTTGATAGCAATTGATAATGATCTAGTGAAAATTGAAAAAGGACTTCCCATTCCTCTCTCTCAAAATCCATTTGAAGCTATTTTGCCTAATAAGGTGTTGGATTCAGAAATCTTGGTTGGTGTAGCTTTAAGTCTGTTGTCAAAGGAGAAGCTTCCTATCTCTCAGTCTCCTTTATCTCCTATTCCACCATTCTCTTCCCCTCTAAAGAGAGGATGGAAACCTAGGAGTTTGAATAATCAACAAGAGATTGAGGCAGGTATTCAAGCGACTTTTTTTTTCTCCTACTAAAAAGAAAAGAACTTTTAGCCCTCCTTTGACAAGTTTGGGAGCCACCAAAAGCTATTTGCAGTTGGATTTTACTACTGGGATGTCATCTTAGAAAAAAGCTCAAAGGAAGAGGGGAGAGATGTCCTCCCCTCGAGGAAAATGAGGGTTCTTTCGAGGAACGTTAAGGGCTTAAATACCCCTAACAAGCGAAGCCTAATTAGGCATCAGTTAGAATTACCGGATTTTGATATATTGCTATGTTGTAGGAAACGAAACTAAACTCTATTTTTACATAATCTCTTTTTTCCAAATGGTTTCACTAGAAATTCTCATTTTTTCCTTTTGCAGGTGCTTCTAGTGGTTTAGATTTTCTATGGAAAGAAAAATCAATAGATCTAAGGGTGGTGGATTCAACCTTTCTCTGGTCTTTAGCCCTTGTTAAGAGTAAGTTATCAAAGACAATTTTTTTTTAATTTTTTTTTTTATGGTCCCACTTGTACGAATGAAAAATAGAAGTTGTGGAATCAATTATGCTTGGTATTTCAATCTTTGGGAGATTCCTTGGTTATTTTTAGTGGGGATTTTAATGTAATTGTGAAAGGTTCTAAGAAAATTGGTGTAATTTTTCCCAATAAAAGGGTTTTGGAAGACTTTAAGGGCTTCATTGAGGACAACAGGCTCTTTGATTACAGGCTGCAAAATGGTCTTTTCACTTGGTCAAATAAAAAGAATGATTTTTGTCAAATAGCTGAAAGACTAGACTGTTTCTTGTTATCTCCATTGTGGCTTGACTTAGATTTTGATGTTTATTCTTCAATTCTTGGTTTTCCAGGCTCTAATCATTTTTTGGGTTTGTTTTCTATTCTGGAAGATAGGGCTCCTAATAAGATTCCTTTCAAATTTGAGCCCATGTGGTTTAGAGACAAATCTTTTATTCCCATGATTTAGTACTGGTGGGAGAATTCCCCCTTTTTGTTGGATCCCATATGTTCCAATTGGTCAAGAAACTGAACTTCTTAAAAGGGAAAATCAAGTCTTGGAATAGCTCACTTTAAGAACATTTTTTCAGAAAAGGCTAGACTCCAAAAAGAGATTGAAGATCTCAATGAACAAGTTTATAACAATGGAATGAATTTTGTGACTTTTGAATTATAGAAACTTTGGTATCATAATTAGATGAGTTTCTACTTCATGAAGAATGTTACAGGAGGAAAAAATCTAGAGGCACTTGGCTTGCAGAAGGGGATAGGAATACAAAAAAAATCCATGCTTCAACAAAGATTAAGAGGCAAAGGAATATGATTTCTTCAATTAAAAATGATGCAGGTATTCTGTTAGATGATGATAATTAAATAGCTCGAGAAGCTACTTCTTTCTTTAAAATGATTCTCATGATTGAAATGATTAAGATGAGTGATTCCTTCTTAGATTCTATTCCTCCTTTAGTCTCTTAGGAAGACAATGCTTTGCTTATGGATCCTTTTACAATTGAAGAATTAAAGCAAGTAGTCTTTGCCATGTCTCTTGAGAAGGCCCCTAGCCCGAATGGATTCACTACTTTATTCTTCCAGAAACATTGGAGTATCATTGGGCAGGATGTCTTGAGAGCCTTGGAAGAGTGAAGGCGTAATAGAACCATTCTCAAAGAGCTTAACACTACCTTTATTGCCATCATCCCAAAGGTGGAGTCTCCTTCCACTTTTGTAGATTTTAGACCAGTATCTCTTTGTAATACTCTTTACAATTTTTTTACTAAGGCTATCTCTATTCGCCTTGCAAAAATCATTCCTCAAATCATTTCTAAAGAGCAAGGTGGCTTTGTTCTTGGAAGAGAAATTGTTGATGATGCAATTGTTGTGCATGAAATTCTGCATTCTATTATGTAGCATAATATCCCATCTATGATTCTTAAATTGGACATGATGAAAGCCTATGATAGGGTTAATTGGGATTTCCTTTTAGCAGTGCTTCATAAATTTGGTTTTTGTGAGAAATGGGTTAAATGGATTCACTCTTGCATTTCCTTTGCAAGATTTTCAGTCTTATTTGATGGATCTTCTTGTGATATTTTCTCCTCTTCTAGGGGGGTGAGACAAGGGGACCCACTTTCCCCTTGTATGTTCATTATTATGTCAAAAGAGTTGAGTAGAGAAATTAAGGCAACTAATCAGAAAAATATTTGGAAAGGTACTCATCTGCCGAATGTGCAAGATAATCAAATGCATGGAATTTTTGCTAATGGAATTTTATTGTTTGGACATGCCTCAGTTCCTAAAGCTAAAGCCATCAAATTTTTTATAATGGAGTATTCTTTGGCATCAGGTTAGTTGATTAATCCTACAAGATCTAAATTGTTCCTTTTAAATGTTCCTCAATTTATTAAATGCAAATTAGAAAAGTTTTGGGGATTCCCAATTGGCACTTTACCTTGCTCTTATCTTGGTATTCCTTTCTTTACTGGTAAAACTTCACCTTATTTTTGGGACAAAGTGTCATCCTCAATTTCAGGAAGAATTTTTTCCTGGAAGCACAAGTGGCTTTCCTTCTCATGCAAAATTTAGATGATTAAATCAGTTCTTAATGCGGTTCCGATTTACTTGATGTTTATTCTTAAAGCTCTTATTTCCACTCTAAATCACCTAAAATTAGTTTTGAGATCTTTCTTGTGGAATTACAATGTTGGGGTTAAGGCTAGAATTCCCCTTAATTGCTTGGGATAGGGTTTTTCTTACCAAAGATCTTGGTGGGACTAATATTAGATGTCTGGATCATCAGAATATTGCTCTAGGAGATAAATTAACATGGAGGCTATATCAATCTCCGAATTCAAGATGGGGTAAGCTTATGTTTTATAAATATTTATATCCCCATCCAAGGGAGTGTATCTTTACAACCTCCTCTTTGCCTAAAGGCTCTGTTGTTTGGAGCTTTATTTCATCTTGTTGTTCAGTTATTCTTCCTCATCTTTCATGGCTAGTTCATAATGGAAAGAAGGCCAAGTTTTGGGAGGATGTTTGGAATGGTTACCCCACACTAATACAATGTAGAGATTGGGGCAATCTAATGCCAATGCTCAAATTCCATTGGGGAACACATGTAGTTGACTATTTCTATATGGAACTTTCAACCTCTATCCCGACCATCTCTTGGAAATCTATTGATGCTTTTCCCATTCCACTCTCTCTAAAATTAGCCTTTAAAGAGGAATGGGGTAAAAGATTTGTTGTCTTCTTTGATAAGGAAGATGTTCTTATTTGGACTTAATCAAAGTCAAGAAATTACTCAGTGAAGGAAGGATATAAATCTTTATTGGATTCTTATGAAAAATCAGAGCTTCCCAGTCCTCTTTTTTGGAATGAGGCTTTCCTTCCAAAGGTAGGAGATTTTTCTTGGGTAGCGGTCCATGACAAAGTTTTGACTGGGGCTACGTTGGACAGATTGGGAATTACAACTGCCTTCCCCTGTGTCTTTTGTGGTTATTTTCTAGAATCCTCATATCATCTATTCTTACACTATCCTTTTGCTTCTCATTGTTGGTATTGGTTGTTTCAAAAACTTGGTTGGTCTTCAATAATAAGCCCTTCCTTATCTCTCTAGTTCAAATCTTGGCCTTTATTTTTCTGGACTTCTTGCTTTTCCTGCTTATGGGTTGTCTCTCCATCTCTACTGTTGTGGAATATTTGGATTGAGAGGAATAATAGAATCTTCATAGGTAAATCCTCTAATCTAGAAGAATTTCCTTTTAATTTAGAGAAATCAATTTCTAAATCATTTTTTGATTGGATAAGCAGAGAAGGGCCCTGATCCTATTGTTACAACAATAGATGAAAAATAAACAAAGAGAGGTGGGAAACAACACCACCATCAAACCAAAAAACAACAGAAATATTAGCACATAGGCCAACATATAAAATAGTAACCATAGTCCAGCCAGTACTAATCAAAAACAGTAATTTTTTACTATCATACTTAGTTCTACGTAAACCATTAATTAAGTAGACAATGTCCCAGGTGGTATTCCACCATAACATAGAGATAATAAAACAATAGTTTGAGATGTTAAAAAAAAATGACAAAATCCTCATCATTAACAACAGAGTAGCAACAACAAGCCATTAATTGGCTTTCTTCAACAGGTCCCCATACTTTCCCATGAGAGCAATGTATTCTCTCCAATCAGGTCCCTCTATCTTGTCCAACATCTTTAGGGTACTAGGTTTCCCATGTTTCTTTAGTTTTTTTGTAATTTTTGTTTCTCTGGAAGCAACTCCCAACATTTCCCTCCTCATCAATCTATTAGTTACCTTCATGAGAGTAACTAACGCCTTCTCCGTATCTTTGAAATGTACCTGTAGAAAAGTTAGTCTACTCTTTAAAAAATCATTACTTAAGTCCTCAATTTTGTTCTCCATACCCAAATCCCCAACATCCTGAACATTTTCAACCTCATTCTTATCCTTGGAAGGCTCAATTTTCTCATCCTCTTCCTCTTCCTTATCCTCCTATGAACCTTCTTCCCCCATCTCATAAGAAAAGTCCTCAAATTCCATGTCCTCAGAGTCTTTTTCCTCCTAGGCTTCAAACTCTTCACACCCCAGGTCCTCCTCCTCACTCACATTCATTTTATGTTTTCCTTTTTTATCCTTTGAGGCTACTTTAGCTAGGTGTGTTGACCTTCTCCCCCCACTACCTCCACTCCCTTTCCCTTGTAAAGTTTCTCTTACCTCCTCATTTTGATTCCCTTCCTCTGTGATATTAATTACATCCCTAGGATTTATGTCTCTTTTAGGTTTATTAGCCTTTAGGAGTTCTAGTAGCAAAGGAAAATGTTTCCTTTTGTATGGCATGGATCTAAGGAGCTCGACCTCAAAAATTATTTTTTCCTCACTCTTATGCAACATCAGAGTTGAGGGGTTTGACACAATGGCCATAGGAGAGTTACTTTTATCAGGGATAAGCACTCACCTAGCATCAATTGTAGGAGAATGGCAAGGGATAGGTTCCTTGGTCAGGATTTAAACAACAACAAGGTTTTCCTCATCAGGCTATTCCTCATTATCTTCTTCAAAATGGTCAAGGTTCTCATTTCTACCAGCTAAGGGGTTTCCATGAGGATTCAAAGCCAGGGTATACTTATACAGGGTAATCATAAGGGAGGACTAGCGCCCTTCTCAATATTAAGCTATAGGGAGGACAACAAATAGAAAGGAAAATTGATTCTCTCACCATTCTGAATGTGGTTTAGTAGAGGGAAATGGTACGGATGTACTGACATATACCTACCCTCAAGAGTAAATTATCTCATAATAAACAAGCCAACTAAAGTGAAGGGAGGATGTTGTTCCAATCTTGCATACTTGTTTTGAAATATCTTGAGATTCTCCCCTTCATGCAGGAATTTTTTGACAAACCTCTCATAGTCCGCCCCACTTTTCTTTGCAACTTTAAGCCCATTATTCTATAGATGTGTTGCTTCGACAATGAATCTAGTGGTAACCTCAAACTTCACCACACCAATGGTCATGCTTCCCTTCCTCGAGGAGTTAGAAAACTTAGTTGTTAGGTTCTCATTGTATCCTTTCAGGGATTGGAAGAATGATACCATACCAACATTCTCAAACATTCTCCATAAATCCACATTCTATTTCAAGGCTTGACAATTTAGGGGCTTTGTTCTATTCCTTGGTCCTCCCATTTTTCTCCTCTACAAATTCTTTTGTTCCAACAAGCTTTTCTTCATAATCACCCACACTATTTGCTTCTTTCTCAGAATACAACAAACACTCTTACGCCAAATTACACACAAAGACAATATAGAGTGGTGAATCGAGAAGTTTCTTATTGAGAAAGTCGGTTGCACATTTCCCAGTATGCAAGTCTCATCATTTTTCTTACAAGAATTTAAATCCCTATTAAATTTCATACCTTTCCCCACTTTAGAGATACGGCGATTACTAACACAAGGCATTTCAACACGAATAGAAATGACATCTCTTAGAAAATTCATTAACTTCATGTGATTTTTGGTCACCTTCTTGAAAGGAGAATTATTAAAATTACCTCCTTCCGAGATCATCTAATACAAATCCGTACTCCAAATGCCAGCATTACACATAAAACCAAAAGGCACCACTTGGTACTCATTATTTTTGCATAATACCAACCTTTCATTTTTGCATATGATATTCATTTTCAAAATTTTCACTTAGGATTAAGTCTCTTAAAGACTTTGGCATGTTTCCATTAGTCCATTGTGTCCATCCCCTACAACTTAGGGCCACATTGGTAGCACAATCGACAACTTTATTTCCTTCTCTATGCACATGTTGCATCCTACAATTGTTAAAAAACTTCTTATTGACTTTGCATTTATTTATATATTTTTTAAATCCCATTGTGGTGCAACTTCTTCATTTAGAATGTCCACAATTAGCTTAGAGTCCCCTTCTATTATGAAATTTTTGTAACCCAACTCCTTTAGAGTATTGAAACCCCCTAGAGTGGCCATAGCTTCAGCTTTATTGTTAGAGCAGACACCCATATTCACTCCAAATCCCACAATACAGTCACCTTTATGGTTTCTTACCAGACCCCCTGCTCCAACTTGTCCCGAGTTGCCTTTTGAGCACCCATTGAAGTTACACTTTATCCAATTTTCCTGTGGAGGGCTCCATACAGTAGTCATTCTATTAAGCATCTTTGACCAATTGAGTTTGGTTAGATCCTTCCTTATTCCCCAATTTTGTTTAATCCTCATTTCTTTGTATTTAGGCTAGGTTTTGGAGAATTTGTATCTTCTAGCCTCAATGTTTTCCTTAATTTTGGTTTTTATAATTAGACTAACCTCCCAGCTACTTCTCTTCACTTCTTTGAATATTCTATTATTCCTTTCCTTAAACCCCAGGTGACAAATGGAGGAACTTGATTCTAGAGGTCAACAATTACATTATGTGAGAAGGGGCAATTTGACCAACTTTCAACAAAAAGCTTCATTGAATTGGCAATGAAAGAAAATATGAATTATTGACTCCTCTTCCTATTTATAGAGCGAGAACCTATTAACCAATTGGAAACCCCTCCTAACCAGATTATCAATAGTGAGAATTTTTCCATGAGTTGCAGTCCACTAGAAACAGTTAATTTTGGGAACTAGATTCTTTAACCAGACCCTATCCTAGAAATGGTCTAGGACAACAACTTGAGGCCTCACCAATTCTTCATGGGTCTTTTTGACTGAGAAACAACTAGAAGAGTTGCTTTTCCAAAACCACTCATCTTCCCTTTCTCTATCAAACCACTTAGCCTCCCCAATCAGATTATGCAGTCTTGTGAGGATTGGGTCCAAATTCACCTATCTTTGGCCTCTCAAATTGTTCCTCCATAGTAGAAAATTGAACTCCTTCCATTTAGATTCCTTCATATCCCAATTAATACAATTAGACACCTTTTTACCACAGATCTTGTTTAGGCTAAGTTTAAGAGGATTAAGTTCTTCTAAGGAGGACAAAGTTGAATTCTCTATTGAAGGGTCCTTCCAAAAATCAATATTATTTCCATTCCCAATTATCTTTCTTACCCCCATATTCAACACATTCCTCAATCTCACTAGATGGTTCCATAAAGTTGAACCACTAGGAAGATCAAATAGTGAGAGAAAGCAACCAAAATTCCTATTCCTCAAGTGTTTTGCTTGGAAAATTTTTACCCAATCTTTAGAACCTTCTAGAAGATTTGAACCAATTTTAGCCATTAAGGATTTGTTTAGCATGCATATTCTTCTTAATCCCATACCTCATTTTCTTTTAGGCGTACACACCTTTTTCCATCTAACCAAGGATAGTCTATTTTTTTCTTCAGTTCTTGACAATAAATTTTTTCTCTAAATTTGTTCAATCTTCTCCCCAATAGAGGTAGGAATTTTGAAAAGAGATAGGTAGTAAATAGGGATATTCTAAAGGGAGGATTTAAGGAGTTGATTTTTTCCCACCAAGATAAGAAGCTTCCCCTTCCAAACAACAAGTTTGTATTTGATCCTTTCTATCAGTTGATTCTATTAATTATTTTCTAGCTTCTTAGAGATCAAAGGAAGGCCTAGATAGGCATAAGGTAAATCAGCTTCTCGACATCCCAAGATTTTTATCACTCTATCCTTAATCTGCTAGTCAATATTGAAGAAGTATTTTTTTCTTTTTTCATAGTTTATGCACTAGCTAGAAACAACAATATAGTTGTTGAGAACCTGTTTCCAGAGACCTGCTTCCCCCATTGAGGCTTCCCAAAACATTAGAGTATCATCAACAAACTGTTGATGGGAATCAGGCATGAGAGATGAGGCCAATTTAATACCTTTGAGAACTTTTGAGTCCACCAATTTTTTAATGTTCCTACCAAGAACTTTAGCAACAAATCAATTAAAGCATTCATTTTCAAAAAAAATTAATAACCTGAAAATATTTTTAAATTGGGATAGTTTCATTATAAAATCCAAGTCTCTACCATTTCATGGTTCGATTACAAATAAGGTTGAAAAATTCTTGGCAAGAAAGGATTCCAAATGGCTACCTCCTCCAAAGAATATTTTTAAATTGAACTATGATGGTGCCTCGAGAGGAAATCCAGAGAAATCTAGAGTAGGTATTGTTATATCAGATTCAAATTCAAAGATTTTGAAAGTTTCTTGTAAGGTCTTGTTGCTTTTAATAATAGGGCTGAATTAGAGGCTCTCAGTCTTGGCTTGGAATTGGCCACTTTAGGAATTAAGGATATTATCATTGAAGGAGATTCTATGGTAATTTTTCACATGATTACCAATTAAAAAACTCATGTGTGGCTGCTACAATATTTGTTGGAAAAAGTTATTCTTCAGTTAAAATTATTTAACAGTTATTTGGTGTCTCATTGTTACAGGGAAGCGAACTATGTTGCCAATTTTCTAGCCAATAAATCCATTGATGAGAAAATCATGTTCAAAGATTTTTTGTGGGAAGAAATTCCTCCTTTGTGTAGGTAATTTTCCTATTGGTTCGTCGGGCTCTTCCTTTAATGAGTATATTATGTGGATGCGATGGAATGATTGTTGCTAATCACAAGTATTGTCTATTATGCTTTGCGTTTCCAAGCTCGAACAAGCTTGCTTATCATGGAAAAGAGTTTGATTTATTTTTTTTTGATGAAATTGATGTGGCTTCTCCATCATAATTTAGTTTTCCTGTTCCTTTAAGAAGGATTTGTTTGGATGTCCATATCATGATTTGAGTTGCTCTCTTCGTTCCAGTTATCTTGTTGTGAAGGCTTTGATGTGATATCCATATCATTTCATTGAATTCTTCCTTCATCTCAGCTAGTCATGCTTCCATTGTGGTTTCTCATGATTTATCTCTTTGGCTTTCAAAGACTTTATAGCCTCGCACATCATTCTTTTGTATGCGTCAACTGTTCTAATAATGATTTTTCATGCTTGGCCTTCTTTGGGTTGACTCTAGAGTGTCTTAATCACTATTCTTTATTTAAGTGAAATGGATTGGTAAGTTGGTTGGTATTTTGCAAACGATTGCAGATTGCTTTAGTTTGGATAATGCTTACATAATCTAAAGTGGTGTGGTATAGAATTGTTCTGTTGGTAAAGTGCAAGGTATACAATGATTCTCACCCATATGATCATGAGAAACTTGGTAAGTTTTTCTGTCTAGATGATGCAGATATTTTTTTGGCATTTAAAAAGGTGGTGGGAAATCAATGGCTATTGGAGAATGCAAATGCCACCTTTTCTGAAGTTCTCTCCCGTTTTCTTACTATTTTCATGGATATTCTATTGGATGTTGATATGGTCTTTATTCTTGCTTCTAAATTTGTTCAACCATATTTTTTCTCTAGTACGGAGCTTCACAAAGCTTTGGATAATTACTTGTTTGATTCTGGCCATTTTCCTCTTGGTGGTTTTATTTTTCATAATGAGTTGCTCTCTAATGGATCTTGTGGAGACTTGTTATTGATTATCAGGTCTGGTATCATTTGTGATGATTTTGAGAGGACCATTCTTGACTATCATGGTCTTATAGACAAAGTTACTCCATAAATTCTAGTAGCTGACATTGAGGTTTTTCTGGCATTGCATTTCCTATTTGATTTGGATGTGAGATCTTTGCCTCTAGGACAAGCTATGGCCTCCATATCTAAAAAAGTGGAAGATTTCTCTTTGGATCATCTCTTGCCTCTTTCTCACTATGAGGCTGGTTCTAGTTCCATCTCTCATGAGGATGATTCTTGAGCATTTTTTATAATATTTTAATCATGTCCATATTTTCTATCTTTTGGGCTTTGCATACTCTGTCTAGATGTTCTAGACTAGGGGATGGTGGGTGGATTTATCTCATATTCTCTTAGGTTTTTGCTACTGACTGGGCTTCTTTGAGTATGCATTTTTGTTTTGTATCACTGTTTTGGCTCTCCTGGTAGCTCCAGGATTGATATTTCACTTAGATAGATGTAAAAAAAAAATATATTAATAAATTTTTAGTGGCTTTGCCACTTTTATGAAAAAAAAAAAACTAAATACTCATTTACCTCCTCTAAGAGATCATAAACCTTACATAGGAATTTAGTTAATGCATTAACTATCTCTATCCTTACATTCATGTTTTTATGGTTGTTATCTATTTAAAAACATATAATATTAAAACAAATATGTGATATAATTATTTTAACATGTCCATAAATGAAGATTTATGGAAGAGTTTCAACTAGGTACTTGTAATAGTTTCAACTTCCCACTTTGCATCTTCTTGCTCGAGTGATTTCAAATTCATAAGATGCCTCCAGGGTCTGGGGAGGTCTCTGCCTCCCCCTAGCCTAAGCCCCCACCCGATACGAATAAGATTCATCTGCATGCAGAACATGGGGATGTGGTGTTTGTATCGTGCGACTCAAATGCACTTTTTGGGTCTCCTACTTGTAGGGCCAATCGTTGCCTCAAGGGTGTTGACTCTTCTAAGGTGCGCTGGAAGAATATCCTTACGAGGACTAGAATTAATGCTCTTGAGACTTTCAGTCCTGATATTGTTTAGATGGAAAAACGCACGGAGCTCTGCCTACCTGACATGGTCATGAATGAGTTTTTTTCTTCTCTTCACCTTGCTATTGTGGGAAGATTCTTGGCCTTTAGGTTGACTATTGATATGGTCCATAGATGGGTTAATGCTCAGAAGTTGAAGGGTAGTGTGACTGTATCGGCAATTCCTGGTGGTATTTTCCTTTTCAAATTTATGGCAGAGGAGGATTTGATTTACGTTCTCTCAGGCACATGGGCCTATGGCAAACATTTCTTTTCTTTGGCTAAATGGAAGCCGGGGTTTGACCCATCTACTAAACTCACTCATATGGCCCTTGTTTGGGTTCGATTATCGAGCCTTCCACTGGAATTCTGGGATGAGAGGATTTTTTGGTGGATTGGGAACTCCTTTGGCAGCTTTGTAGTGGCAGATGCAGTCACACTGGCAAAATCCAGGTTGGTTTTTTCTCACTTTTTTGTTAATGTCTCCATTAACAAATCTCTCCCCAACTTTATCACCCTCAAGTCTAATTGGGGAAAATGGACCTAGGCTCTGGTATATGAGAATGCCACCTTGTTTTGTCAGAAATGTGGCAAGCAAGGCCATATTATTACTGACTAAAAAATTATTGCACTGAAGGAACCCCTTTCTAAGGGGAAGAACCCATCTTACCCTCCTAATAGGCAAGAGATTCAGTTGGATCCTAGCACTAGTATTGCATGGGAGAGTGTTAAAATTAATGAAATGGATGATTATCCATTTAATGATGGATTGTATGAAATGATGAAATCCCCTGACCCTGGGGATAAGACCAAAAATAAATTTGAGTCTTTGAAGATTTCCTCAGATCCTTTGGAGGATGGATAACTCTCCTCTCTCAAGGATGTCATCCTTGTGTTTGGTCCTCTCGCCTCTAGTGGTGATGAAAAGGTTGTCCAGTCTCCATTGTCCTCTGTGTACATGGACATGGGAAACACAAAGTTGGGTCCTGTTGTTGCTGAAAAACCTATGGATGTGCCTTCAATGGATGTTTTTGTTACTACTCGGAATTTGACGGGGTCTGGGCCAGTTACCCCTTCAAAATCCAGTTTGGTGACTGCTACCTCATGTATCTTATCTTCCCAATAGGATGGTGTGGAGGTTTTTGCTAGGGAAGTAACTAAATATGTCATCGTCACTTTGGTCTCTAGGTCTTTTCCCTCTAAATCTTAGGTTGATGGTGATAACATGGAGGACTGGTAAACTCAAAAGATAAAAACAAGGACTAAGAAAGTGGATGTGGGAACTGATAGTAGAGTTGGAAGACCTCCAGAGAGACTGTCAAGGCATAAAGCCACTGCTAAGGATATTGCTAGTGGTCGGAAATCAACCCTTGAGTCAACCCATTGAAATAAAAAATGAAGTTCCTCTCATGGAACATACAAGGACTGAATAGTCCTTAGAAATAGTTTTCTCTAAGACAATATATTTTTTATCTTAAAATTGATGTCCTTTTGCTTTAGGAGGTTAAGATGACTTACTAGAATTTTTCTATTATTGCTAACAAAATCTGGTCGGGCTCCACCTTCTTCTATAGCGAGGTGGATGGTTCCTCGGGTGGTATTGCCACTATGTGGAACTCTGCGGGAAGCCTTTGTGTTCTCTCATAGTTACCTTGTTGTAACCCTCAAGGTTGAAAATCACACATGAAACCTGTTCAACATCTACTCCCCCAATTCTAGGGGAGGAAGGAGGAGTATGTGGGAGGAAGTTTTATCTTTAATCTCGATTGATAAAAATTCCTTGTATATGGTAGTTGGGGACTTCAACTCTCCCCTATTCCCTTTAGAGAAGCTTGGCGGCCTTATGGACTATTCTGACAACATGAATGATTTGTCAGACTTCATTAGCAAGGCTATTTGATTTAGATTTGTAGGGTAATCCTTTCATGTGGTCTAACAATAGAAAAGGTAAGCACCTTATTCAGGTTCATCTGGATAGGGTGCTTGTCTCGGTGGATTGGGATCTTGGGTGCAATGCTTCTCTTTTTTCTCTCCCTAGAACTATTTCTGACCATAGCCCAATTCTTCTCTAGTGGTTAAATAAGCCACTTCATGTCCCTCACCCTTTCAAGTTTGAAATTATGTGGATGACACACTAGCATTTTATAAAGCACATTTAGGATTAGTGGAGCTATCCGATTCAGGGTTCTGCTATGTATAGAATTTCCCAAAAACTGGATTTTATTAAAAAAGAGGTTAAGTGATGGTCTAAAGTTACTTTTGGTGACTTTTTAAAAACTAAAAAGATGATCAAGGATAAGCTTGAGGGGGTTCAAAATATTATGGCCAGGGGCTCTCTCCTTCAACCTTTGCATGAAGAGGAGGATATTTGGAGGAAGTGGAAAGATATATTAAGTAAACAAGAAATATACTGGAAGCAGAGATTTAGAGTGCAATGGCTGAAAGAGGGTGACAAGAACTCTTCATTTTTCCACAGGACGGATTGTAGGAATAAAAAAAGAAACACCATCAAGTTCCTGATTAATGAAGACAACCAAGAGATTACGAAGGCTAATAAAATTTTAGAAATAGCAGAATGCTACTTTAGAAAGATTTACTTGGACACTAGTATCTTCCCTTCTGCTAAAGTGCATAACAAACTTATGAGGCACCTCCCTTCTAGCATCAGTGAAGTGGATAATTTAAAACTTTGCACCCCTGTTTCAAAGGAGGAATTCAATATGGTTGTGTTTGCTATGGGTGCCTATAAAGCCTTAGGGCCTAATGGTTTTCCCCTAGCTTTCTTTCAGGGATACTGGGACATTGTCAGCTATGATTTAGTCATGGTTTTTAGAGATTTTTTTAGAACTTGTAAACTACTAAAAAAATTGAACAATACCTTCATTTTATTAGTCCCTAAAATGCAGGAGCCAAAGTATATGGCTAACTTCAGGCCTATAAGTATTTGCAACATTGTTGATAAGATCTTTTCTAAGGTCCTTGTTAACCAGCTCAAGCCACTATTGGATAAGATTATCAGCAGATGCCAAAATGGATTCATCCCTAGAAGAAAAATTCTTGATGCTACTATTACGACTCATGAAATAATCCACTCCATAGAGAAAAGTAAAAATCAAGGTATGGCTTTCAAATTAGACATTTCTAAGGCTTATGATAGGGTCAGATGGGAATTTCTTTATTTAGTTCTTGCTAAATTTGGGTTCAATGATAAGGTGATTGGACTAGTTAAAGAATGTGTGGAGACTATTATATCATGGTCAATGGGACCCCTTGGGGGTTCTTTAAGGAAGGAAAAGGCATTAGACAAGGTGACCCTCTATCACCATACCTGTTTATTATGGTTGTTGAAGTCCTTGGTAGGAATTTTCTTTTCTTGCTTCGCTCTAGGAAAATACAGGGAATCTAAGCTACCTCCACCCTCTCCCTTCTATTCTTCAACAATTTGTGGATGATACCTTCCGTTTTGGAAAATATTTTGTGGTTGAAGCTAGAGAATGGAAGTACCTTCTCTAGGATTATGCCAATGCCTTTGGGCAATGTATAAATTATAATAAAAGCTATATCTATTTTTTCAATATGAAAGTTGATCTCCAAGCTAAGATATTATCTATCCTGGGTTGTCATAGTGCTACTCTCCAGGGATTTACCTTGGTTTACCCCTCACTATTAAGGAGATTACTCATAGTTTTTGGAATAATATTTTAGAGAGAATGCAAAAGAAGCTTGTTGGATGGAAAGGTACACTCCTTAGTAATGTTGGCAAACTACAACTTCTCAAGGCCTCCCTACAAGAGATCGCAGTCTACTTCCTCTCCCTCTTTAAGATTTTGGGTTCCATGGTTGAAAAAAATGAAAGAATAGAAAGATACTTCCTTTGGACTAGTGTTGAAGAGAAAAAAAGACTTGCTCTTGTGAACTGGGACACTGTCTGCCATCCGAAATGTCAAGGGGGTATTGGGATTAGAAAGATCACCAATTTGAACAAAGCCCTCATCACTAAGGTTGGTTGGAATCTAGTGTTGGGAAAGGCTGAATGGTGCAACATAATGAAGGCTAAATATTTGAACCAGGGACACTTCTCCAGGGCCCTGGATCTGATGGGTCTCCCATCGAGGTAAAAAATTTGGAATAATATCCTAAAATGAAGATCTCTTTTGAAGGAAGGTATCAGATAGAAAATTGGGAATGGGAGATCAATAAGATTCTAGGAGGACTGCTAGCTTGGGGGTAGATCCCTTGCTAATAGCAATTTCAACATCTTGCGGGAACATGCTAAGGAACATGTTGGTACTTATATTGCGGATTATACTACACCCAGAGCCAAATGGAAAACTCTGGAGTTGATTTTCTTGGATAGTCTTGACCTTCTCCATAAGGTTGTTGAGCTCCAAAATCTTTTAACCAAGATGAGACTTCCTCTCTTTCCTAGGGAGGACAAGGTTTTCTATACAAAGAATCAGTCAGGGGCTTTTTCTGTTAAGTCTTCTTATCATCTTTTGCTAAAGTTTGATGGTGATGAGTATTGCTGGAAGAAGGTGTGGAACTCTTAGCCCATCCCCAAAATCAACTTCTTTTGGTGGGCCTCCATTCATGGTAAAATTTTAACTATTGATAACCTTGTCAAAAGGGGCTTCCAATTTCCCAATTGGTGCACCCTTTGTAAGTCAGATGAAGAGACAATTTCCCATCTCTTTATCCACTATCAATTTTCCTCCCAAGTTTGGAAGAATGTCTTACAAAAGCTCAACATCCATTGGGTTTTTGATAGAAATATTCATCATTTTTTCCTTAATTGGAGGTGCCCCTCTAAACACCCAATAATTAGGAAACTTTGGCAACTTATCCCTCCTCACATTTGCTGGTTTCTATAGAAAGAAAGTAAAAATAGGATTTTTAGAGAGGAGAGTAGTGTGGACAATCAACTAATAATCCTTAATAAACTCCTTCTAGATAAAATTTCAATTTTCCAGTGGAAAACCCCCAATTTCCCTCCTACGGGCTGGGATAAAAATATAGCTAAAATTTGGAAGTTTCCTAGTGAATTCCAGAAGTTTGATAACTCCAATAAGATTGTCAAGAGCAACACGAAGTGGAAAACTCCAAAACCACCCTGGTTTAAACTGAATTTTGATGGGGCGGCCAGAGTTGGGAGGTCTGCTAGAGGGGGTATCATCCATGACCATAATGGTTGCTTAGTTTCTACCTACTTAGGGAACCTGAAGGATCACACTTGTAATCAAGCGAAAAGTATGGCGCTCCTCTGTGGCCTCAAAGTTGCGCTATCAATCGATGTTAAGTCCATGGAAATTGTGGGTGACTTGCAGCTGATTGTGGAAGCCACGAAAGGAACGATGGTTGCTAAATAGTCCATTCAAGGGGTAATTGAAGACATTCGCTCCCTTCTTACCAGAATTCAAGAGTTCACCATTCAACATGTCTACAGGGAAGGAAATGTGGTTGCTGATAGTCTGGCTATAGCTAGGCTTGATTAGGAAGGGTTATGGTGCTAGAGAAAAGAAGAGTCCTTGCCTCCTTCCACTGTGGCTCTTCTAAGAAAGGATTATAATGAAATTCACCATGATTCCTAAAAATTTCTTTCTAAACTTAGTGTGGCTATTACTAACTTTCGTTAGTAATGATGGCAGGAGTTTATATTTAAATTTTTGGCTATTGTGTGGGAAGAGTGCGGGGGAGGATTTTCCATGTGTCACGTACAACCTTTTTTGGTTCATCATCGGGCCTTGCTATTTTGATCCTAATGACTGATGGGGTCATTATTTTTTGAACCTCCTCGAAGTTCGTGATGATTTTTTCAAATTAGCAGATTTTGTTCAATTTTTTGAGTTGTCTGAATTTATTTCTGATATCATTTCTCTTCGTGTCATGGACTTCTCACATGAGGGGCCTTCTAGGCCTATGTTGGATATGGGAAGTGGCATTTATTATCATCTTTTTTGGCTTTACAAGTTACCTTTTGTTGTCCATTTCTCTATGGTTTTTTCTAGACTTGGATTTCTTTGTATCGGCCCTGCTATTTTTCTATCTGTCAATGTTCTAGTTTTACGTGGAAAGTGTGTTGGAGCTATAGGTGGGGACCAAGTGTGTGTGGAGCCAGATAAGTGAGATGAATGGAAGGTGGATGACACCCTCTGACATATATGCAAGGAAGGTGGTATCTCCCAGTATATGGAATTTATGACTGGCCATGACGAGGGTCTATCCAAACAATTCATTACCTCTTGGAATGCCAAAAGGGTCACCATTGGAATAATTTCCTTTGAAATCGATGAGGAGGTCATTGCTAGGGCCATGGGTCTTGCTGTGGATGGGCATAATTGGAATAAAACCACCAAAGTTGTTGGTCAGAGCAGCCTCAACATGTTCTTCCGAGGTGACGAGAAACATGTCAAGTTACATGGAGGCTATGACTGCGAGGCGCTTCCTGAGACATGGGACAAATTTTGCATGGTGGTGATGAAATAATTCACCCTTGAAGGAAGATATGGTGTGTATTACTACTACCATTTCAATTTCCTCAATTTCCTTAGGAATCACCATAATATTTCCTTCCTATTTTTTCTCATTCATTATCTTGAGAGTATTGTGCTTGATGCGGTTGAAGCCATGAATTTGAATAAAAATTACACCATCCTCCACCAAGGGCTTATGTCTAGACTTTACCATTTTCACTCGGCCCTTTTCCCTCCTCGACCCATTACTATTGAAGAATTTCCCCAACCCACCTCTATTGAAGAGGCTTTGGTTTCTTTTGCTCCCCCATCGGCTAGCATTATGGACACCCCTGGCCTGAGCAAGAAAAAATGCATCAAAAACCTAGCCTTGAAAGTCTCTCCATAGGACACATCCCCCTCTTTGGGGCCTGTGGTGAAGTGAAAAGATAAAAAACACATAGCCCCCACCCCAAGAATTAAGGCCAAAGCCTCCAAGAAGAAAAAATTCTGACTTCAACAAATTGACTTTGACATTGAGATCACCAAGGAGACTAATACCCCTCGTAGGTCAAATAGACTGGTTATCAAGCAAGAAAAAGGGAATATTTTTAAGGAGGTATCGGATTCTGACAATGGTGATAGGAGTGAGAGTAGGAGTAAGGAGGAAAATGATGTGGCAGAGGAATCTTTCTCTATTTCTACTAATAGCTCCTCCCATGTTTCTGAAAGCCTTAAAAGGGGTCCTGCCAGCATTAAAATCAAGGAGGTCAAGTCTCACACCTCCAATATTGTAGAAGGTAAGGCTCCCATGGAGGAATCCTATAGTAAATAGGATGTTGTCTAGGAGGAGGTTGACAATCTGAAAAATAGAGTCAAGAGTTTGGAGAAAATACTATAGGATGTTACATATTTTTCTTTGAAGATTATGCACAGGTCTACCACTACGTTATGTCTACTATAGAAGGAAAAATCTGCAAACGATGTGGAGGAAGAAGCCAACAACAAGGAACTACTTAAGTTCCTCACTGAAGATTGGGCTACCATAACTTTAGTTAAGCCATGCAGCGGGAAAAAGGATTAGTCTTTGGTGAGTTTAGGTTTTTTAACTGGGGATGGTTAAATTAGCCTTCGTTTATGTTTTGTTCTGTTAAAGACATTGTTATTATGTTTATTTTTCTCTATGACTAGTATGACCCTTGGTGGTCTATGACTAAGACTATTTTAAATCATGCTATCATGATGGACATTACTAGTAGCTTTAGTTTGGTTATTAGTTTTTTGGGATGTCTTTGATATGATCTTCTTAGGGTGATGGTTTGTCTGTTAGACTTGTTGTTACTGTGTTGTTAGTGTTGGTTTTTTGTGGGTGGTCATTGGTGCCTTGTATTAATGGGACAACACCCTTTTTTTGCTTCTTTTTATATCAAAAACAAATATGTGATTCATCTCGAACTTCTACCATGCCATAGTTGTCATATATATATATATATATATATTAATTAATTTAGGATTTCCTTCTTTTTTTTTTCATATAATTAAAATTAAAAATCATCGTTCATTTAAAAAAATTCACTTCATTCCTCATGACAAGGTCAAACAACTTTGACTTATTTAGAATTGACATATTATAATAGTTATATAGATATAAAAATAATCAAGTTATTCATTTATATCAACCTATAATTATTTTAATCAATAAGATTATTATCATCACATGATATGATCAAATCTTATAATTTTGGTTATAAGAAATTGTATACCAAAAAATAGTGATAACATAATTGTAACTATTATATTCATATACATATATGTGTGTACATTCACATATACATGAAAATAATAAATGACTCAAAATAACCAATACCAACAACCACATGCATCTTAAATGCCTACATATCAAAATATATCAACTTTCATTCATGGGTGCTTCCATTACACCTTATATAACTCCCCACCAATCTCTTGAACTTGTACCTAAAACTACAATGAGGAATTCATAGTACTCTTTTTAAATGAATAAATCATAAATTAGATACTAAACTAATTTTATGAATATCATTGCAATCATGTCATCATATATATACAATATTACTATATTTCATAAAATTTTAGAAAATTCTACAAACATATTTACTATCCAATAATAGTCAATCACATCATGTTAGGTGAGTAAATAAAGTTATTATTTAATCCAAAAGTGTTAGATACAATAAAATTTAAAATTTATATAGTAATAGTAGAAAAATAATACAAAATAGAACTCTATAAAGAGGGATACTTCATCCTCATCCCTAAAATAGGAAAATGAAATAAAGTAGGATACTAAATTTAAATAATAAATTAATCATTATAAGTATCACTAATTCTACCCATTTGATCCCACTGTAGTAAAACTTGTTTAATTTCTTTGCTACAAAATATAAAATTGCATTGTTCTAATATTTCCACTAATTCTACTTGAATTAATCTCTCATTTATGACCTAAAGATTATTCCAATCTAGAACATGAGAAGAATTATCCACTCTAAAAAAATTTAGATGAAACATATTATTATTTCTCAAGAGTGGAGGTTGAGCCAATTGATAAGATTCAATACTAATATTTTACAAAATTTCAAAAGATCCAACAAATCTAGGAGCTTGTTTGAAATATTTATCAAACTTGATGGGAATGCTTTGATGATGAAGTCTCAACCAAACTTCTACTCCAATGTAAAATTAGTTGGGTGATCCTCTTAGAACAACATAATATTTCTATAGATACCTAAAGTTTTACAAAGGTAACCATGCCAAAATTTATGTTAGTCCAAGAATTACCTAAAAAATTATTATTCATTTATTTAATTTATTTATCAATATATTAATGGAGTGGTGGGCCTAGCTTGATTGGCTAAAGCATCATGTTGTAGGAAAGAGGTCACGAGGTCTAGTATCCCCACCATCCCTGTGGTATTAGAGGGCGTGTCACACCAACATCACCAGTCACGTGAAAAACTTTTACAAGGTGCACTACAGTTTATAGGGGGACGAATACCCGACCAATTCCTACAGTATAATTTTTTTTTTAATCAATATATTTATTATATTCCCTTAAATAAATCAATCAACATTTACTTTATTAAATTCAACCTCATATTCCTAACCTACAAGAATAAAATAAATGTAAAAAAATTATTTAGTTCTACCTATTTCACACCTCAATCCAATTAGTTGATTAAATTAAATTAATTAACTAATTCAACCTTGCATATCCTTAAATTTTATCAATTCAATTAATCACATATAATCCCAATTATCCCTAAGATTTTACAATAAAATACTATTACTTGATACCATATCTTAGTCCTAACTATCCATTTAAACATGTGATATCCCACATATATGTAAGTGTAGACATGTAGAAATGGATTAACGCATATCACACATCTTGAATGACATTATTTCATTATCAACATCACTTTCATTATCACTATTGCATTTCACTTCATTAATATCATTAATCCCTTTTTTTAGCATCATTTGCATCGTTAACCCTATTTTCCTCTATTAATTAAATAATCTCAAATTGTTTAATTAATTCACTATGTCATCACCTAATTTAACCTTATTCTTCTTGATTAATTAAATAAACACTAATTATTTAATTATGTCACTAACATTAATTATTCATCTAAATTAATTAAATAGTTATCATTAATTATTTAATTAATCTACTTTCCCTTCTTCAAAGTTGAATAATTAAATCAATTATTCAATTTCCCCAAATTCACTCAACATGGTCAATTAATAAATATACCTTTATTTATTAAGTCAAACACATCTTGCATGTTCCTCTCGAACATTAATTAATTATTTAATTAATTAAAACATCCTCACATATCTTGATTGAATAAATCATGACCATTGATTTCTCAATATAATATCCCAATCCCTTTGATTACTCTAATCCCACTAAACACTCAATCTAATCTCTCCAATCCCATTAATCATTCAATCCAATCCCACTAATTATCCAATTAAATCCCTTAATTGGATCAATCAGATGAGTTAACTGATCTTGATCTATTTCCTCTCAATGGTCCTCGACCATTGATCCTAATCTAAAAATCATAAATATATAAAACAACCTCCATCCTTCTCATAACTTCATCTGGAGAATTTGTAGAAAGGTCATGTTAGATTGACTATTGAAGAAAATTGAGCAAACATATAGTTGCATACTATATTATCATCGTTATCAAGATTTTGTAATCATGGAGGCTTTGTGTTGAACCAAGCAATATAACATCCATCTTTAACACAAATACACTCAACCATGGTATGGTATGATTGTAGTTTTTGAATTCATTATTTGTTTGATTCGCTTATGTTAACCTTGATTGTTTGGATTATTAAGCTTTGCAATTACATTTCATGGGTAAGTGGGTCTTGTTATCTTGTTTTGAATTGATTTTAATTCATTCATTGTTATTAAATTTGTTGATCCATATTTCCCTTACACATTCTAGCACACCCAGTGGGACCTAGGTCCTTAACTCTAATGTTTTCGTTAAGTTTTGTGAGCAGTTGGAGGTTTTGGGTCACTGTCATCTTTTGCAGGAATCACTTTTACTAATTGGGACATTATTGTCTTAAAATATGAATGTGATCATCGCTATTGTTTTGTCATGATCATCCTAAATTTGGTCACTATCGACCTAAATCTATCCACAATTATCGAGAAAGATTGCTATTGTCCTTTCTATTTTGTAGGTTTTTGATTGTGTATATTTAGACTATCATTCCAAAGTTTCTATCATCCTGAATAGAATCATTGTTGCGCTATTTTCCCATCACTATCATTTTAATGAGCCACAATCATACTAAGTACAAAGTTGCTATTGCAAGTAACAAGGTTGTTATTGTACTATTTTCTTGGTATGTGTTAGTTTTGCAAACTTTCTTGGATTTGTAATGTATCTAACCCTAACTACTTGTTTCTAGTTGTGTTTTGTGAGATTTTATGACATTGTTGGTGCAGCTCTTGTAGGGTCATGGCATATTTTTATTGAATAACTAATCATTTGCTTGTAGGGTTGACAAACGATCCAAGACTCTTAAATTTTCAAACATTTGTCTCGATGTTTTGAAGTATTTAAACATTTACATTTGGTGCTTTAAAATGAATTCATTTTCTTTTGGTGCACTAAAATTGGATAATACAACTTGAACACTTTGATTTGGTGCATTAAAATTTACCTACAATCTTCACATTTCATTTTGGTGCCCAAAATTGAACATTTCATTTTGGCTTAAAATCTGATTACAATGAGAATAAATTGGTTTATGGAACTTTTTATGAATGTATAAAGTCTCAAATATTTGAATTTAGTTCATTTAAAACATGATTTATTATCTATAACACCTCTTTTGGGCTTAAAATCAAATTGCAATAAATTTTGCATTGTTTCTACCATGATTGGAAAGTTGAGTGTCTATCCTCTCCCCTTGTATCTTTTGATGATCTTGGGTGATGAGAAACACTTTGGGATCATTGCATTTTTTTTACATCATTCCCTTTTAGATCGGTCCTACCTATGAGACACATCCCAAAAGGAGAACTCAAAGGCGACCCAAAGCATGTTTTCCCTCGAACCACTATATAAATAATTTAAGGCAAAAGTCAATATTTAATTAATGAGTACCTTTCTAAAAGTGTCATTTAGAAAAGATAGGTACCCAAGTGGTATATAGTGCCCCTAGTAGGATTTTTTAAAGCCATAAGAGGCTTACCAAATGCTCGCAAGGCATCAATTCTTCGAGCAACAACTAAACACCTTATTGTAGTTACCCACCTTATTGATTAACCATGTGTTGGCGACATTTTCAATGCAAGGGATGCGTATTGCACCCTAAATTTTTTACTCACTATTTGAAATCCCTTGAGATGAGATAGAAATCCTCAACTTCACATAAGCTATGTGTAGCTTTCTAGGAAAAGGGTGATTTGGGTTATCCTTCCAAGCCTAGAGGACCCTATTTGTCCACTCTCGCAAAGACAAAAGTGTATACACCCCTTTGGGTGTCCCTACCCTTGAGTTGAAGGAGATTCTAAGTTGTGGCCCTAGAAGTTTACCATTGGATTTGACCTTAGGGATAAAAATTCTTGAAATGTTTTCAATGTGTCATTACCAGTGTAAACTGGGCTAATTTTGGCCTATCAACATTCAAAACATTACGATCGATTCATATGATTTTTTTTATGTGTTTTATCACTTGCTATATCTCAAAAACATTATCTTAGAAATAAGATCAAACACATATCAAAACTTGTAAACTTATCAAAAAAATTGCCATAAGAAAACTAGAAACTATTGAAACAAAGTCACTACTTTGCAATTTTGCTGCTACGATCTCATAACTTTCCGCTATCATTAGAAAATATTACCATAATCAACCTAATATATGATCAATATTATTCATTTGACCACTATTTCTATCATTGGTTGCATGACAGTCACTATCAAAACAAAGTTTCTTTTGTAAACTTTGTCATAGTTGTCCTAAAACAAAACTACTATTATCCTAAATTCTTGTTTCTACTATCCTAGACAAAAGCCTCTATTGTCTTACTGGAATACCTTTGAATTTGTCACAAACTAGTTTCAAAATATTGGCCTTAAAACTTTATTCAACTGACAGAGAACATTGTCACCATTAGACTTGTTAGTCACAATCTAACATCACCATCCTACATTTTGAACTTGGTTTGTATAGGATTCATAACTACCATCTTTTGGATACATCAAAATCAAACTTGTGCCATATCTTATCAACAACACCATCAAAAACAAAACATCAACCTAGTCTTGGACACATATTGAACACAAGGAATCAAACCATCATCTTTCTATTGTTTTACACCAACCTTTACTTGCAACCTCATAGCTAGTTCAAGTAAAGCAATCACCATATCCTTTAAGACATAGCAAAACATCAATTTGAGTCTTGTGAAATTTTTGTTCTAAACTAGCATCAAATAAAAACATCAAACATCCACTCACACTCTTATCCTAGGGTTTTAATATCCAACATCATAATGTCATTTATCAAGCAACACCCAAAGTCGGCTCATCTCCTCATCATAGGGTTGAGTAGAAAAATATTACCATCTAAAATCAAACTTGATCATCCAACTATCCAAACATCAATCCATAACAAACAAACAACAACCTATGTCCAAAAGGTATACACACATCCCATTTGTACATCATTTTATCAAACAAAATCTCAAATTAAAATGCCATCCCATTTCCATAAGTTGTTATCTCAAACTTACCAAGGTCTTTTGAGTTCGTTTATGACTACAATGAGATCTCAACATAAACAAAAAATGGAAGCCAACAAAAGAAGCTCTAGTGTACCAAACACCAATACCACCAATGAGGAATCTCAACCATGGGGTTGCGATCTTAAGACATACTCAACTCCCAAAGAACAAACAATGTTCAAAGCTCAACCAAATAAACCACCCAACAATGTTGAAATACACCTTGAAAGTCGAGAAAAATATTTTGGGAAAAAAAATAACCTCCTAATCATGTAGATATGATCATAGAAGATTATGATAGTAATGAGGAAATCACTGACAAAGTGCTTTTAGAGAACTCCCAAGATCTAAAAATGAAAAAAACTAATGGAAAAAATTATTGGGAAGGATCACAATCTCATTCCTTTGGGAGACCAATCAGTGGTGACACAAATATCCAAAGCAATGGTAGATCCCAAGATACCACCTTTTCTCTCAAAATCACCTATCAATGATCAATTTTTCCCAAAAAATGTGGAGAATCCATTGAATAGACATCCCTCACAAATTGAACAAGTTGTGGTAGCTCAACATGCTCAAGAAAATTTAAACATATTGACAAGTCAAATCATACCACCACATAATGTTGAAACTAATACAATGAGACCCAACATATATGAGACATCTTGGAACACCCAAAAACAAGGTCCTAGTATTAATATGAAAAACATGGGAAATATTCCTCCAATACAACCACAACATGTAGTGAACCAATAAGACAACAATTGTTTGCAACCACAACTACATGCTAACAACCCACCTCAAGGAAAACACATCTATCAACAACCACCACAAGATCAAAGCATGTACCGAGGAAATGTTCAAAATCAAATTCAATAATGCATCAACAGTGGTACTATGATCCTAACATGCAATATCGATATGAATCATTATCTACCCAAAACCCTCAACATCAAATGTACATTTAAGCACCATCAAATTTCAAAACCCAACATCAAATGTATATTCAACCACAATAAAATACACACCTTCAAAATCAAATACCTAATCCTCCACAACAACATGGGTGCACAAAAACCTCCATCATAATATCAAACCTAAACACCTCAACAACACATCACAGCTCAACAACAAAGCATACCTCAACAACAACAAAGCATACCTCAACAAAAACACATCATACCTCAACAAAAACACAACATACCTCAACAAAAAACAAATACCCTCAATCCAAAAATGCACCTGCATTAGTCCTCAAGGACCCCATCCATCATCCTACACTCAAAACATGGCCCAAGGGCCCTCATATATACAAACACCACAATATAACGCACACAACATTGTGGGGAAACAAGGTTATAACATCTCTCCTTATCAAACAAATGCACCGAATGATGATGTAGCCTTATAGATCAAAAATATAAACCAAAGGATATCATAAATTCAAATTGGTAAACCAAATAAAAGCTATGCTCTACAAGACATATATCCATATACCTTTGATTGTTCCATATCCATGATACCTTTCCCTAAGAGCTTTGAAATACCAAAATTCAAAAAATATAGGGAAAAGGAAGATCCAATAAAACACACATGAAAATTATTAGCAGCTTGCATGGATGTACAACACAATGACACCTATTTAATGAGGCCTTTTCCATGAAGTCTCGACGGTGTCACTATCAAGTGGTTCTATATTCTATCACCTGGTATTGAAACTTTTGATGGATTCTCAAATAAATTTGTTAACCACTTCTCATACAACATATAGAGCAAGACATAATAGTCCTCAACCTATACAAAATTAAACAAAGCCAAGGGAAATCATTTTTTATGTAGTAGCATCCTTGGTTCTTGGAAATCTTGCATCAACCAAAAATATTTTCTTTCAGTTTTGTTCTTATTTTGTTCTTTGTTCAGTACAAGTTGGCAGATTCGGTATTTCTTCATAGTTGCTCACCAGACTCTATTGATCTTTGTGTACATTTTGGACATGTTAATTTTCCTTATTCCAATATTTGAGCATGATTGGATTTTTTTTCTAGAAAGTTATCACTTTTGGAATTCATGACAGTTTCTTGATCTGACACCAGAATAGTTTTCAAGCCTGTCGGTTAATTTGATCATTGTGGATCGTCCTCGTGACTTGCAGATCTTAACGGTGTGATTTTAAATGTTCTATGGAGTGTCCCTAACCTTCCTTATAGGTCCACACTTGATTTTATGCATCTATTGATAGAGTAATTCAAATTTGAGGCCAACCTATTCATGTGCACATTACATTTTCCTTCCTTGGTTAATGTGATGATTTTTGGCCAACGTGGATGTTTCCAGAATTGTGGATATAGTACAAAGCTTGTAATCAATCATGATAATAGGGGTAGAGAGTTAGTAGTTGATGGAGTAGATTAAGATTGATCCAAATTTTAAGAGCTTAGCTCGCATATAGGAGCATATTGGAATGTTGTATTATTGAACATGTTATATCAAGCTTGTGAGCCAAATTTGTAAGCCTGGATGTTGTCGGTTGAATGTAACTGAGCTAATTGTTAATAAGGATATTTCAATCTGCATTTTCCTCCATATTATGTGTTTCTTTCATTGGGTTACTCTTGTTGCACGGTCCGGATTTTTCTCTTTGAGGACCCTCCTACAGTGGTTGTGTCAGATTGGTATCAGAGCAAGGTTTGTTCCTTGTGTAATCGTTAGAGTTTGCAAAGTCCTATTGAAGATTTATTGTGGGGTGGCAGATTGAGGATCTAACCTATAGCTACAAAGGACTTGTGTAAAGATGGAAGGAAGAAGAAATGGTAGAGGAAATGGAGTGCGTGGAAATGCAAACCCTACTTTAATGGAGATGTTGAGAGGAATTGCTACCAGATTAGATGCAGTTGAAATGGCCCAAAGAAGAGGTTGACCAATTGATGATGTGAGTGATGCAGAGGTAGAAGTACAGGAGAAAAGAGGAAGAGAAGAGCAACCTGGTCTAGATCAAGGAGAAGAAAGGTTCATAATAGCCCTAACTAGAGTGAATACAAGACCACATTTCAATCCGCCAGATTATAATGGTAAGTTGGATTCAGAAGAATTACTTTATTGGATAACAGAGATGGAAAAGTATTTTGAATTTGAAGGTACTACTAAAGATAAGAAGGTGAAACATTCTTGTATAAAGTTGAGAGGACATTCATCCCTTTGGTGGAAAAATTTGCAGACAGATAGGTAAAGAAGAGGAAAAGAGAAGATAAAGTCATGGGATCGGATGGTGAATAATTTGAAAACAAAGTTTATGCCTACAGAATATCAGATTAGTTTTTTTGAAAGTTGCAAAATCTAAAGTAGAAAGATTCAAGTGTGACAGAGTATACTGAAGAATTCTACATGTTAAATATCAGATATGGACATTCAAAGGATGAGATTGATCAAGTATCCAGGTATGTGAATGGTTTGAGGTTGTCCATACAGGATGAAATTAGTTTGATTAAGTTATAGAGTGTGGAAGATGCATATCAGTGTGCCCTAAAGGTAGAAGAGAAGTTGAATAAAAGACATGAGCAGAGACAGAGAGGAAGAAATTTTACTAGAGGAGGAAGAGGCTCTTTTACAGATCAGAATAAGGATAAGGAGGTAAATAAGAATGATAATTCATATCATAGAGGAGATGAAAACTCTTACAGAAGAAGAGGATATGGTGGTTACTGGAATGAAGGTTATAGAAAGGATGATAAGGAGAAAAGTGTATTCAGGGGAACTTGCTTTAAGTGTGTTGGAGAAAGACATAGAGCTTTTGAATCTAATCAGGGAGAGACATGGAGAAAGAAAAAGAACAATAGTAGAACAACCTTTGTTGAGGAAGAACATGTTGGATCATCTATAAACCTGAAGATGGAGAAGTGCTGGTGAACAAGAGATTTTTGTGTCAAAGTGAGTTGGAGAAAGAACCATTGCAAAGAAAGAATTATTTTCAGACTAGATGCAAGGTGAATGGTAAATGTTGCAAAGTGATTGTTGACAGTGGAATTTTTGAGAACCTGGTTTCTAAAGAGATGGTGACTAAATTGAAGTTGGAAAGGTTGAAGCACCCGAATCACTATCAGATAGCTTGGATTCAAGATGAGCATAAGGTACTGGTAAGTGAACAATGTTTGGTGAAATTAAAGATAGGAAATTACCATGATGAATTTTTGTGTGATATCATGCCTATGGATATATGCCATGTTTTTTTGGGAAGGCCTTGGCAGTATGATAGACAAGCTATTCACGATGGAAAGAAGAACACATAGACCATTGTTGCTAATGGGATAAAGAATATTTTGTTTCCATTGGAAGATGTTCCTACAGTTGAAGTCTATATGAATGCTAGGGTTTGTCTATTGATGGAAGAAGATTCCTTGATGGGTTAAGACATGAGAATGTGTGTTATGCCTTAGTTCCTAAGAAGACTGGAGAATTGAAGCATGTAGAAGAACACCTGAAAGAGATAAAAGAGATACTGACAGAATATGAGGAAATCATTTTAGACAATGTACCTGAGGGATTGCCACCTGTAAGGATTATTAGTCATTACATGGACTTGATTCCTGGAGCTAGTTTTCCTAATAAAGTAGCACACCAGATGACACCTGTAGAGAATGAAGAGCTGAATAGACAAGTGCAAGAACTATTGAGGAAAGGTTTGATCATAGAAATTTTAAGTCCTTGTGTAGTACCTACTATGTTGGCACCTAAGAAGGATGGAGAATGGAGGATGCGTACGGATTCTAAAGCCATAAACAAGATCATGGTGAAGTATAGATTTCCTTTGCCCTAGATGGATGACATTATGGACTATTTGAGTGGAGCTAGATACTTTACAAAGATAAATTTGAAGAGTGGATATCATCATATCAGAATCAGAGAAGGATATGAGTGGAAAACAATATTCAAGACAAATGAAGGATTGTATGAGTGGTTGGTGATGCCTTTTGGATTGACAAACGCACTGAGTACTTTCATGAGGCTGATGAATGAAGTATTGAAGAAATTATTGGGTAAGTTTGTGATTGTTTACTTGGATGACATCTTGATTTTTAGTAAGAGTAGAGAAGAACATTTGTTGCATATCAGACAAGTTTTGCAGAGGTTGAGAGAAGAGCAGTTGTTGATAAACATTAAGAAGTGTAGTTTCATGAAGGAAGAGTTGGAATACCTGGGATTTGTGATATTTGTGGATGGACTAAAGATGGACCCTGAAAAGGTAAGAGCAATTGTGGAGTGGCCTACACCAAATAGCATTGGAGAGGTAAGATCATTTCATGGATTGGCTAGTTTCTACCAGAAGTTTATTAGGAATTTCAGTTCTATTTGTAGTCCTATGACAAAAGTAATGAGAGGAGATAGGAAGGATTTTAGATGGACGTTTGGAGCAAACCCAAGTTTTGAGTTGTTGAAGCAGAAGGTCATTGAGCAGCCTATGTTGGCTTTATCATATTTCAATAATGTATTTCAAGTAGAAATGCAATTGGAGTAGTATTGAGTCAAGAGGGAAGACCTGTAGCTTATTTTAGTGAAAATTTGAATGATGCTAGGAGAAGATATTCGGTGTATGATCTAGAATTTTATGCTATAGTTCAAGCCTTGAAGAAGTGGAGACATTATTTGTTTCCTAAGGAATTTTTGTTGTATACGGATCATCAAGCATTGGAATATTTGAACAATCAAGGTAAGTTGAATCAGAGACACATGAGATGGGTGGAGTTCCTATAGAGTTATACTTTTATTTTGAAGCATAGGAGTGGAAATTCAAATAGATTTGTTGATCCTTTGAGTAGGAGAATGAATTTACTGACAAAAATGAGAGTGGAAGTATTAGGATTTGATGAATTAAAGAACTTGTATGAAGAAGACCCAAATTTTGTAGAACCTTGGAGAGCTTGTAAATAACCTATTTTGAAGGATAGGAGTTAGTGGTTGGATTATTTAATTCAAGAGGATATGTTGTTCAGAGGCAATCAATTGTGTATACCCTAGAGTTCAATGAGGGATAACTTAGTGAAGGAGAAGCATTGTGGAGGAATGTCAGGACACTTTGGAGTTGATAAGACAGTAGCATTGGTAAGTGAGAATTACTTTTGGCCACAAATTCATAAGGATGTTATGAGATTTGTATAGATTTGCATAGTTTTTCAAGTTGCAAAAGGGAGTAGTCAGAATGTTCGATTGTATGAGCCTTTGACAGTTTCAGAGAGACCTTGGGAGGATATCAATATGGATTTCATACTTGGTTTACTGAGGACACAAAGAGGTAATGATTTTGTATTTGTGGTGGCAGATAGATTTTCTAAAATGGCACATTTCATACCCTGTAGGAAGAAAACAAATGTAGTACATGTGGCAGAGTTTTTTTTCAAGGAAGTGGTCAGATTGCATGGATTACCTAGGAGTATTGTATCAGACAAAGATGTGAATTTTGTTGGTTACTTTTGGAGAACACTTTGGAAGAAGTTGAAAACAAATTTGAAGTTCAGCTCTACTTTTCACCCATAGACTGATGGAAAGACATAAGTAGTAAACATGAGTTTAGGGAATTTTTTGAGATGCTTGGTTGGAGAGAAGATTGGAAGTTGGGATTTAGTCCTTGCACAAGAATTTTCTTACAATAATTCAGTAAACAGGAGCATAGGAAAGACACCTTTTGAAATTGTTACCTGAGTTCATCCTAAAGGTATATCAGAATTGAGAGATATCAGTATGGAAGGTAAATGGAGCATAGAAGAAAAGTAATTTGTGGAACACATGAAGAAGTTGCATATTCAAGTGAAACAACAGTTGGAAGATATGAATAAGAAGTATAAGGAGAAAGCAGATGAGAAGAAGAGACATAAAGAGTTTGAAGTTGGAGATGAGGTGATGGTGTATTTGAGAAAGGATAGATTTCTAGTTGGAACATACACTAAGCTGAAGATGAGGAAGTTTGGACCCTGTAATATTTTTATGAGATTTGATTTAGGAAATGCATATGAAGTAGAGTTACCAAATGGCATGGGTATATCACCTATATTCAACATTGCAGACCTACACCAGTACCATGAAGTAGAATTTAGAGAAGATAGTGAATTAATACTGGAAAAACAATTTTCTAAATAGCAATCAGATGAGATTGAAGAGATTTTGGATGTCAGAGATGGGAGGAAGACTCGAGGAAGACAATACAAAGAATATCTTGTGAAGTGGAAAGGTAGACTAGTTGAGGATTCTTCTTGGATTTCTCAGGCTGAGGTAGACCATCTTGGTTTTCCTTTATCCCCAACAAAGTGAGGGACTCACTTTTCAATAACCCCATATGTTTGATTTAGGAGCATCCTTGGTTCTTGGCAATCTTGCATCAACCAAAAATATTTTCTTTCAATTTTGTTCTTTGTTTTGTTCAAGTTGGTGGATTCAGTATTTATTCATAGTTTCTCACCACACCCTATGGATCTTTGTGTACATCATGGACAAGTTCATTTTCCTTATTCCAAGATTTGAGCATGATTGGATTTTTTTTCAGCAAGTTATCACTTTCGAAATTCATGGTAGTTTCTTGATCCAACACTGGAATAGTTTTCAAGCCTATCGATTAATTTGATCATTGTGGATAGTCCCCGTGACTTGTGGATCTTAACGATGTGATTTTAAATGTTCTATGGAGTGTCCCCAACCTTCCTTATAGGTACACACTTCATTTTATGCACCTGTTGATAGAGTAATTCAAATTTGAGGCCGACCTATTCATGCACACATTACATTTTCCTTCCTTGGTTAATGTGATGATTTTTGGCCGATGCGGATGTTTCTAGAATTGTGGATATAGTATAAATATTGTAATTGATCATGAGAATAGGGGGTAGAGATTTAGTATTTGATGGATTAGATTAAGATTGATTTGAATTGTAAGAGCTCAACTTGCATACAGGATCATATTAGAATGTTGTATTATTGAACATGTTATATCAGGCCTGTGAGCCGAATCTATAAGCCTGGATGTTGCCGTTAGAATGTAACTAAGTTAATCGTTAATAAGGATATTTCCATCTATATTTTCCTCCATATTATGTGTTTCTTTTGTTGTGTTACTCTTGCTGCATGGTCTAGATTGTTCTCTTTGAGGACCCTCCTACCATGGATGTGTCAATTTTATTCATATCTACAAAGATGGAGACACAAGGCTAGTAAGTGTAAGTGGCATGTTCCCAAGAAACAACTCATGGAAATATTTATCGCTAACATTCAAACAAATTATCTACCAACTAACCATGTTGTGCCCTAGTAGTTTTGAAGAAACCATCGAAAAGGGTTTACTCATTGAAAGAGCTCTCATGGAAAGGGGAGTCATTAAACTATATACCAACAAAGACCAAGCTTCTAGTTCTAATGAAAAGCCTCAAATATGGGAAAAGAACAAGAATTTTACCAAAAATGGAATGGTTGCTGACAAATTTATGCGAAAGATACAACCTCCTAGTGATCCATAGAATAATTTCCAAGAAGCTCAAGCAAATTATCTTCCAAATAAAACACAAAACAACTAGCTTATGTATTCTCAGAATAACAAAAAAAAAAAAGAGAAAACAAATGAAGGTTAGGATATTCAAAGATCAACAAAAATTTAAACCCCCTTGGTACAACGAGAATGATTTATGTGAATTCCACAAGATCATGGGCCACACAAAAAATAACTGTATGAGACTTAAAAATATCATACAAGACTTGATAGAAAAATGAGAGGTTGACATTGAACATCATCCTTGACCCTCCAATAATAGACACATGGGGATATACAAGGATCCAATCTCCGATCATTCTAGGGTAATGACAAAGGTAAGGGACAAGATTATCAAAAAGCTAATTTCACCTATGATGAAGTCATAGGAATCGTCTATCAATTTGATCAAAATATCAATGTCATAACCATACTAGGAAAAAGCCCCAAATGTAATGTGACTACACAAAGAGGGCAAGTCACAATCCATGGAGCCCCACTTCTAGCCAAAGTCACCATAAATCCTTCCAATTACTATATTATTGTTGACCAATTGAAGAAAACTCTAGCATTAATCTCTATACTTGATCTTCTACAGTTATGACCAACACATAAAGAGATCCTAGAGAAAGCTCTCATTGAATCTCCAGTGCCTAATGATATTAACACTAATCAATTTCAAGCTATGGTTGGTACCATCACTTCACCCCATCACTTGGTCTTTTTTGAGAAATACCTTCCCAAAAGATCCTTCCATAGTCAAGATTTGTATCTCAAGGTTTATGTCCATAAACACAATATCAAGGGAGTCCTAATAGATGGAGGTGCAGGGTTAAACATATGTACCCTAAAAATGGTAAAGCAACTAGGATATTATGATGATGTGATTGATAATAATAAAATTATCACCATAAGGGCTTATGATGATATGGAGAGAAACTCTAAGGGTACAATAAGACTTCTAATTCAAGTGGGGCCAGTAATAATAGATATGACTTATCAGGTATTGGATCTTGAATTACCTTATAAGATTCTCTTGGGACATCCATGGATCCATGCAATACAAGAAGTCCCTTCAAACTTTCATCAATGTTTAAAATTTCCTTTACAGTGATAAGGAATTTACAGTATAGGTTGATCCTAAACCATTCTATTACTACACAAACTTGGAGGAAAAGTACAAAGTGCTCCTTCAAATACTCTGTAATGATATATCATTTCACTCATTTTCCTATGTCAATCTAGCATCACTTTCTTCATCCTCAACTCCATCTACATCAACCGATCCTCCAAAATTTGACCTCAAGATCCAAGTGCTTGACAAGGGCTATGGAGAATACTATTTCAAATAATCCTTTTGCATTGGGGAGCTTCCTCCATCACAAAAATTCTATGGGTGACCAAAGGAAATAAAGCATATTCAAGCTATTACCTATGAATTCAAACCTACTATCTTCACCAAGTGGGGAGACATGAAGGAGGAAGTTGTATTTGAAGAGGAACTCTCATCATGGCTCGATAAAGGACAAGAAGAATAGAAACATCTACATCCCCTTCCTATGGATCTTAGAAATAAAGGTTATCAAATGGAAAAGAATATGGGATACACCGGAAAAGGTGGCCTTTGTTTACATGAACAAGGTATAAGAGAACCCATCATAATAGAACAACCTAAGAAGAACATGGGACTAGGTTATGGTTCCATAGACACGGTTTCCCCAATCAGTCAAACTACCTATTGTCAAGAAATAGCTCCTTCTACCAATATTGAGGCATCGAATGTCTACTATACTAATACAAATTCCAAAGAATAGGAATGGGAATCTTATGCCTCTAGTGATTATGATCTAGATACCCTTTGGGAACCTAATAACTCCACTCTCCTTACCCTTACCACATACTCCATAAAATTTTCTAATAGTAATGATAACCTACCTTTACTTCACCTGCATTTGATTAATTGGGATCAACAAAATCATGTAGTTGTTGTGGACCTATTCTATAACAATGAAGCTATTGCTAAGTTGTTGGGAATTCAACATGGTATACCACTAAGAGATCATGATGCTGGTCTTGTCATATAACTAGAGCAAGGAGCATACTTTGGAGGGGATATTGTGTCCTCCAATTGTAAAATTGAAATACAAATCTAAAAATAAAAATGAGATCCCTTAAGGAAAACCATAATGTGGCTCTATCAAATCATGAAAAAGGAAAAAAAAAGGACATATTTGAGGGTGGAAACCTCTCTAAGGCACTTGAAGATGGGGGATTCAATCTCCCCATCATAGAGTATCAAGAATAATCAACAACCTTGGTTGAAGGTTCTAAACCTATCAACATTGGAACAATAGAGGAACCTAAGGTAGTATATTATGCAACTTCCTTAGATCCTGAGGAAAACGTCAACTTCTTGATATTCATCAATGAATGTAAGATTAAATTCACCTAGAAATATGCAGATATGTCTAGGCTAGATCTAGCTTTAGTGGTACACCATCTAACGATATTTCTTGCATCAAAACCAGTTAAGAAAAATCTTCCCAAGATGCACCCTCAAATAGTACTATTAGTCAAAGTGGATCTTCAAAAATTGTTGGACATGGGATTCATCAGACCCATAGACTATCCAGAGTGGGTATCCAACCTCATACCGGTATCAAAACCCACTGGGGGCATACAAATCTATACAAATTTTAGAGATATTAACAAAGCATGTCCTAAAGATGACTTCCCCCTTCCCAACACTGACATAATAGTGGATCTAACTGCTGGTCATGAAATTATTTCACTAATGGATGGTTTTTCTAGGTACAATCAGATAAAGATGACCCCTGAGGATCAACACAAAATGGATTTCACCTGTGCTTGGGGAGCTTTTTGCTAGAACGACATGTCATTTGGCTTTAAGAATAGAAGATCCATATATCAAAGATCAATGAAAACCATTTTCCATGACATGATGCACATCACCATGGATGAATATGTAGATGACTATTGGCTAAATTAATCCCAATACATGAACACATGACTAACTTAGCTAGGATATTTGACAAACTAGAGAAGTATAAATTGTGTCTAAATCTAAAGAAATATGTGTTTGATGTAACATCTAGGAAACTATTGGGCTACATTGTATCCAAAAGAGGTATCGAGGTGGATCATGCTAAGGTCAAGGCGATCTTGGAAATGCATCCCTTGAGAACATTGAAACAAATGTGCAATATACAAGGCAAGATTCAGTCTATTAGAAGGTTTATTGCACAACTAATAAATAAATTCCACCCATTCACATACTTGCTCCACAAATATGGAACATTCAAGTGGGATGGAAGGTGTGATCAAGCTTTTCAACATGTAAAGGACTATTTACTCACTCCCCCAGTATTGATGCCTCCAATTCAAGATAAAGCAATATTTTTATATGTATCCATGACAACAACTTTGGGAGGTCTATTAGCACAAATTGATGAACAAAATAAAGAACAAGTATTTTATTACATTAGCCATACCCTAGTTGGCTATGAGTTGAATTATAGACATATTGAATGAGCATGACTATTAGTTGTCTTCGCAACACAAAATTTTAGGCATTGCATGTTAAACAGATAAATCAAGTTGATATCTAAAATAGACCCTTTGAAATATCTCTTGGCAAAGGTAGCTCTTATAGGAAGGATCTCTAAGTGGGTCATGATACTTATCTTACTCAACATAGAATATGTCGGTGGGAAAGCCATCAAGGGAGAGGTGATACTAGATCGGTTAGCAGAAGCGCCTATCAAAGATCATCAACCACTCATAACAAAATTTCTAGAAAAGAGCATCCTACTATAAAATCAATCAACCCATTGGACTATGTACTTCAATTGATCAGTATACCAAAATCATACATGATTACCTTCCTCTCTACAAATAATATAGTTGAGTATGAAGCACTAATCACTGGGTTGAGAATGGTTGTAAAATGGAAAATTAAGGAACTACATGTCTATAGTGACTCCTAACTAGTCATAAGACAAGTCAAATGTGAATACTAGACTAAAGATGACAAGCTCGTGATGTATAAGAGAATGGTGGACAACTTCAAGCAATAATTTTTGGTCATTATCTTTTAACAAATCCCAAGGGTTAACAATAAATAAGTTGATGATATGGAAACTATTGGTTCACTCCTCGACATACCTGAGAACATTCCTAGATATGAATTCCTCATGGAGTAGTTTCTTATACCAACATTCGATATCCCAGAATCTAAACTCGTATGTGATGTTGTTGGTCCTAACTTTCCTTGGTATAAAGACACATTTTCCTATATCCAGGACTGAATAATACCACCCCACCTAATGACCAATCAAAAGAAAAGCTTCATCCATCAAACTTCCTAATTTAATATCCTTGGAGATACCTTATACTATCAAATCCTTGATGGTATGTTACTTTGATGTCTTAATGTGGAAGAAGTACAAATTTCCTTGCAAGAGGTACATGAAGGTTTTTGTGGATCCCATGCTAGCAGGCCTAACCTAGTCCAAAATTTTCTATGAATAGGGTAGTACTGGTGATCATTGGAGCAAGAAGCAATTCATTTTTCCAAGAAGTATCATCAATGTCAATAGCATGGATATCTTGTGCACACACCCACACAAGATTTGTCCTATCACCACACCACATCCTTTCTCCTAGTGGGGACTTGAATTAATAGGAAATATATCACCAACCTCATCCAAAAAACACAAATTCATCATCATTACCATGGAATAATTTACAAAGTGGATAGAGGCTATTCCTTTAACCTATATCATAGGGAAAAAATAGCTAAGTTCATTCTTAACTATTTGATTTGTTGATATGGTATCCCATAAATTATCATAAAAAATAATGGAAATCCATTTAAAAACCAAGATATTTGCAAGGTCTATTCAAATTCTCTATCCAACACCATTTTGCAACCCCATATTATCCTCAACAAAATGGTTAGGTTGAAGCATCCAATAAGATCATCTTGAAAATCCTAAAGAAAATTGTTAATTATTGATGACAATTCAAGATGCAATCAACTCACTTTCACAATACAAAACGATTCCAACCACCTTTCTTCCCTCAAAACTCAATTTAGGCTTGTTTTCAAATTTTCACCTAATCTCTCTAGTAGGTCTGCAGACCTATTTTATCCACTTTAACTCTCAGAATTTCTTAACAACCTCTACAACCAACAACCATTTCAAGCACCCATTTAAGCATTCTTTAACATACATCAAGATTTCATAAGACTCTTTTGGACCAACCCCCCTAAATCAAGAAAACTATGTTGTCCACAAGGCCAATTAGGCCAAATTAACAAAGTAACCACCTTTGAAACAACTCAAAAACCCCAAAAATCAATGGGGAAGCACTCACCAGACATCAAAACTCTAGATTTCACAATTTTTTTGTAGAGAGACGTTTCCCAAAGCACTCTACCATGAAACCCTCATTTCTTACAAATTACATGGGGGTTTATTGGAAAACTACCTTCCAGACCTTACCAGACCTTGTCACCACTTCAAGAACCCTTGAATATGAATGTATATGCTTAAAAGTTCATTCACCAGCCTCCCTCACTAATATTTCATCAAACCCTAGTTCAAAACTTCCATTTTCAAGCAAAATTTGCACAAAAATATTTAGGACAACTCAAAACGCCTCTAATCTCTTACCCTACTCCAATAGACCATCCCAACATCTAATAAGATCTAACTTGGCCCATTCCATAGATCCAAAGGTTATACAATAGGTGGAATGGCCAGTTAATACATTTTCTAAGTCTTCAAGCCCTTAAATTGTCTTACAAACCCGTTATCAGAAGTTTGATTACAAAATGCACAAAACCCTACAAGAATCCTCCAAATCAGACTCAAATGAGAGTTAATTCACTAGGTCATTAAATTCAAATGCTTTGGAGACCAAAAGTCTCTATATGGGCACATACAGTGCTTGTAACTACAGACTGTAATTTAAAATACGGAAAAATTGTGAAGTAATTTATTTGATTTTCTTTTATTACAATACCTCTAGCCCTCTACCTCGAATATGTGAGGTATTTTTTTAAAAAATACACCAACTAACCTATCTCAACCCACCTTAACCACCAAGAAAACCAACTTTCAAAAATCCAACCGTTTGTAGACATCTTTCCTACCTTGACAACTTTTTTTTTTGACAATTTTACAACTTTTACCATATCTTGCAATTTTTCCCACCTTGCAAATTAAACCACCACAAGACCTCTAAAAAAGACTCTTAACACAACAAAAAAAAATTAATTGGTCCAAAAAACCTTTTTTAAATGCTAAGACTCAAAATAAACACCAAAAAACTTTAACGAGACCAAGTTCACTTGAATTTGAATTGGTGCTCCTACACCATACACCCCGCCTAAAAGGTTTCCATGTTGCTTGGAAACTAATCTTCAACTGTTCCACCTTTGAAAGCTTCATTTCTTTGACCTGAAAAAGCTACCTTGACTGGTAAATTCTGAAAACTTGCTTTGTGCTTACCATTCTTGAGTTCATGGCCAACTTGATAATGCTTCCCCTAATTTGTTGAACATCCTCTGACCTCTCTTCCATCTATGACTAATATAGAACCTGTACCAACTATCCTCTACCTTGTTCCTATAGCATACCTATCTTCATGCCCCTATCCTTTCCTTTCTACTTGACTCACTTCATCCTTTCCTTTAAATTTATGTACCAGATTCACTGTATTAAAATCCTTTTCAGTTTCAGACCTATGTACCATTGTATTGTCAATCATAGGAGCCTTCTCCTTACCAAGACTTGACTGACCCTCAACTTCTATAATTACTATAGGACACAAGATTGTTCCAACCAGAATTCCATCATCTTTATTCAACCCATCTTGCTTCATCATCAACAATTCATCCTTGACCTTCTCTAGGCCAGTCTCTAACATATTTTTCTTATCATTTATCCTTTCTGACTATGCACCACCCTGTAATACCTCTATCCTAACATCTACAACTTTTTTCATGGCTACCAATTGATCATTCTTGACTTCCTCAATCTTCACATACTCTTTTCTACCCATCATGATTACCTTGGTTGTCTTTATCTTCTCCTTAACTTCTTCTTGCAATGGAAGAAAAGCGAATGTGTTCCCATCATGCTCAATCTAATATGTATTAGCCCTTCCATCATACATGGCATGTTTATCAAATTTCCATGGCTTTCCAAGAAACAAATGGCAACATTGCATTGGTAGAACATCATAAAGTACCCTATCTTTGTACCCTCCAATCTGAAACTCAACTAAAGCCTACTCATTGACTAGAAGTGACTGATCATCATTTAACCATGACACCTTATAGGGTGTTTCATGAGGTACTTTCACCAAACTTAACTTATCTACCATTTCTCTTGATACTATATTATCAATGGAGCTTGAATCTATCACTACCTTGCATACTTTACCTTTGCTCTTGCATGTGGTCTTGAATAGATTTCTCCTTTGCATTGGTTCCTTCTCCTTGGAGGCCTTCAAGAGTTGTCTTCTCAGCATCAAAGCTTCACCAACTTCTAGTTCAACAACATGACTTGGAGAATTAACACTTTCATATTCATCTTCTTGCACAATTTGGACTCTCTTTTCACCTCTTCTTTCACCCACACTTGAAGTGGCACCAAAATTTTTAGGACACTTGAAGGAGGGATGACCATACTCACCATAGTTATAACATCTTCCTGAAAACATATTAGATCCTCTTCCTTGACCTGTATATCTACCCCTAAACTTGTTCTTCCACCTCTCCATCCACCTCTAGATTCAACCACTTGTTCTTTACCTTTACCAACATCTTCTTGGTCTTGATTGGACTATATTGGAGTAGAAAAAGTTCCTCTACCTCTATAAGTACTACCTCTTCCTCTTGTTGCCTTTTCTTGTCTCCTTTTTACTTTCTCTTCTACCCTTATAGCCATTTGAAAACATTCTTCAATAGAAAAAGTTTCTCTACCTCTAGAAGTATTGCCTCTTCCTCTTGTTTCCTTTTCTTGTCTCCTTTTTACTTTCTCTTCTACCCTTATAGCCATTTGAAAACATTTTTCAACTATTTTTGGTGTCATCAAACTTATTTCATCCTGAATAATATACCTTAGTCCATTAAGATATCTTGCTACTCTTTCTTCCTCATCTTCCTCATGTTTTGTCCTTAACCTATAGAACTCCTTGGTGTATGCTTGCACATCTAAGTCCTTATGCCTAATATTTTTGAGTTTTTTAAGGAATTGAACATTGTAATCATTAGGAAGGAACTTACCTTTGATTTTTTTCTTCATTCTCTCCCAAGAAATAATTTGTCTTCCCCTTTTTCTCCCTTTTATCTTGTACAAAGTTCCACCACAACAAAGCATGTCCTTTCAACTTGGTCTTAGCCTTCTTCACCTTGTGATATACATCTACTTCTTCACTTTCAAAGTAATTCTCCATGGCTCCTATCCATTCCAAGAGCTCTTCACCATCTAGTTTAGCTCCATACATAGGTAAATCCATTTTGCTATGTACATCACTTTTCATAGCCTTCAAAAGCTTTACCATCCTCACATCCTCTAGATCCAACTCTTCCTCTTCACTAGAAGTTTCTTCCTCTTTAGAATCACTTCATCCATGGTGACCCCAACATTACATTTCAATGCAGCAATCTCCTTCTTCAAGGTTTCTAATTCTCTAGCCTATTGATCAATCTTTCTAACAACTGTGCTTCCTTTAATAGGAATTTTAACTCCTCCAATTCCCTTATTTTCCTTACTCAAACCTTCAACCTTCTCCCTCAAGAGATATACTTCCTTCACTCTGATACCAATTGATGGAAATTCAAGAGGCAATCAACTGACTTTCACAATACAAATGGATTCCAACCAGCTTTCTTCCCTCAAAAATCAATCTAGGATTGTTTTCAAATTTTCACCTAGTCTCTCTAGTAGGTATGCAAACCTATTTTCTCCACCTTAACTCTCAGAATTTATTAACAACCTCTACAATCAACAACCATTTCAGGCACCCATTTAAGCATTCTTTAACATACATCAAGATTTCATAAGACACTTTTGGACCAACCCCCCTAAATCAAGAAAATTGTGTTGTCCACAAGGCCAATTAGGACAAATTAACAAAGAAACCACCTTTGAAACAACTCAAAAACCCCAAAAATAAATGGGAAAACACTCATCAGACATCAAAACTCTAGATTTCATAATTTTTCTGTAGAGACACGTTTCCCAAAGCACTCTAACATGAAACCCTCATTTCTTTTAAACTACATGGGGTTTATTGAAAAACTACCTTCTAGACCTTACTAGACCTTGTCACCACTTCAAAAACCCTTGAATATGACTGTATATTCTTACAAGTTCATTCACCAACCTCCCTCACCGATATTTCATCAAACCCTAGTTCAAAGCCTCCATTTTCAAGCAAAATTTGCACAAAAACATTCAGGATAGCAACTCAAAATGACTCTAATATCTTCCCCTGCTCCAATAGACCATCCCAACATCTAATACTATATACAATGGCCCATTCCATAGAGCCACAGGTTATACAATAGGTGGACTGTCTAGTTAATACATTTTCTAAGTCTTCAAACCCTTAAACTATCTTACAAACCCATTATTAGAAGTTTGATTGCAAAATGCACAAAACCCTAGAAGAATCCTCCAAATAAAACTAAAATGATATTTTTATTCACTAGGCCATTAAATTCAAATGATTTGGAGACCAAAAGGCCCTGTATGGGAATGTGCAGTGCTTGTAACTACAGACTGTAATTCAAAATACAAAAAAATTGTAGAGTAAGTAATTTATTTTATTTTCTTTGATTACAATACCTCCAACTCTCTACCTCAAATATGTGAGGTCCTTTTGAAGACAAATGCACCAACTAACTTAACTCAACTGACCTTAACCACCAAGAAAACCAACTTTCAAAAATCTGACCGTTGGTAGACATTTTTCCTACCTTGACAACTTTTTTTTTGACAATTTTACAACTTTTACCATATCTTGCATTTTTTTCCCATCTTGCAAATTGAACCACCACAATACCTCTAGAAAAGACTCTTAACACAACAAAAAGAATGGTCTATATGAACTATTACATAATAAATTGGTCCAAAAGACATTATTTAAATGCCAAGACTCAAAATAAACACCAAAAAACCTTAACTAAACCAAGTTCACTTGAATTTGAATTGGTGCTCCTACACCAATGATATAAGTTGTGATTGGCACCTACAACTAAACCCAACCTTATGGGATTATAGAACCAACATTCACACACCTATAGGTGCAACTCCCCATTCCTTGGTCTATAGATCCTAAGCAATACTACCTATAGAGATTGAAATCCCATCCCTAAGAGTGCCATTGAAGGATCTTGTTAGCAATGAAGAGTATTGTGTATCTAGACTCAATGAGCTTGAAATCATAGATGAAAGATGCTAGAGTGAATTGAGCCATCTCAAATCCTATCAAAATCAGCTCAAGTGAAGCTAAATAAGAAAATAAGAAATAGGAACTTTTGGGTTGGTGACTTGGTCTTGAAGGAAAATAAAACAATCCAGGTGAATCAAGATGGGAAAGGTAAGTTTGAACCAAATTGGCTAGATCCCTATATCATTATAATAAGCTATGGCTCTGGAGCATATCATTTGGCTATGCTAGAAGGAGAACCTCTAGCTGAACCTCTTAACAACATTCATCTCAAGAAGTTCTACACCTAAGCATATCAAAATATCCCAAGAAAAAAATTGAAAAAAAAAAAAAATAGTAAAGAGAAATAAAACATCCTTTAAGTGAAAACCACTTTGTGGTGCTTCTAGGACCGGTACCATAGTGAAAACCTAGTAAACAAGTGCTATGTTTGAATAAGACCTACATCCTAATATATCAAAACTATCAATCTACTATTGCATCCACTCCACCCATCCCATAATAAAACATGCACCCAACCATGGCTCGATAACTAATCAAGTGTTGGACCTTATTGCACCATCTCTATCCACCATCAATTTTACCCACCTATCCTTAATAAAATATTATCCTATTTTGAACTCAGGGAAACCTCCTGAACTTGGTAGCAAATTGGATCCTTGTTCATCCCATCACTTACATAAAACTATAAAAAAAAAAAAAAAATCCAAAAAACTATCAAAATAAAAAAATCCAGAAAAGCATAAAAAATCCAAAATATAGTCATAAAACACAAAATCCAGAAAAAGCATTGTAGGTTGTCTCCATAAGAGCTACAATTGAGTCAAAAAATTCATACTACATTATATATGAGCTTACACATAGGAAATTCCATCATAGATGAGCCCTCAAGGCACTAGGTCAGTCCCTTTAGGTGTCCCTCTTGGTCTTTTAAACTTGGTCAAAAATCCAAAAACATTCATAAAAGGTCAAAAAATTCCAAAAAACAATATCACTCAGTATAGTTGAACTACATTGTCTCTAAGCTTGCACATAGGTAAGGCCATCATCGATGAGCCCCTGGGGCACTAGGTTAGTCCCTTTAGGTCCCCCTATTTATCTCTAAATCTCTCGAAAATATCAAAAACAACATCAAATAACCTCAAAAACACAAAATCATTTAAAAAATATCAAAAAAACCTTTCTCTTTTATCACCCATCCATAATAAAATTTTCATCCATAATAAACAACCATTGCCTTTGATAATGCAATAAAAAAAAAAAGCCAACATTGAAATCCAAACCTTCCAAGCAAAGAAAAAAAACAAAATGACTAGATCATCATCATACTAAAACAATGCTTAAGTATTAACTACCCTACCTTTTGAGAATCATCATCAACATCCTAACATAATCTTAAGGGATAAAACATTCCTACAATAGATAACATCGATGGGTAAACATCTTGAAACATCAAAACATCTATGGCAAGTAATACAACATTGTTTATCTTTTCATGATTTTATTGTGTTTTATTTATCTTATTGTCACATTCCCAAGATCTATCGAGGATGTCCATAAGGATTTAGAGAGGAAGGAATGGGGAACTGATCATTGGTTCTTTGTCTGCTCTATTTGTGGGATAAGTTTGTAATAATACCAAGGAAAATTCTTTCTTTTTTCTATGTATGGAAGTCATTTTGGGACAATTCATGTAGTGGTTGCATATTAGGTACTCCATGTATTCCTATGTAACTACTTTGAAATGTTTTAAAATTTCTTACCCATACACTCTGATAGGGTTTCCATATGTTTTGTATGAGCAAGAATACTCCTTGTTTATGGATTCAAAGTCCATACAATAGATATAAAGCCACCATGGTCATTAATACTTTGGTGCATCATGTCTATTTGCTACATTAATAAGAATTGCTAAAAAACTAATTAGTCCTCCATGAAAGAAAAATAAAACTCATCAATGCATATAATCACATATCATCAATGAATAAAATCAATCATATCATCAAACATCTCATCAAAACATTTCATCATAATCATAATCCATAAGATATTAAAAAAATTGGATCAATTATCTAAACACTTTTGTCTATCTATCTCTAATCATACTAACATATCTTCTAACTAACATCTGCATCCTACATCCACAAACTCATCAATACATATCATGTCCATCATATAATAAATTATCATACATCATGACGTTATCTAGTACATATCATTAATAATTTCATAAATCATCCATACATACACATATAAATACATCTGAAAAGTACCAAAAACATGAGCATATAATCATAAATTATCTATCATATACATATAAGCATATGTAAACATCCATAAAAATATCATAACACATCTATGCCACAACAAAAAATGGTATCTCATATATCTTGAAAAATGGGAATGTCATGTACACCATTAAATATCATGTGTGATATCAAAATATACAAAACACATATACGAGGCCTCACATGGGATGATGAATGCATATATAAAAATGTCTACATAGAGTCTTTGATACAATGATATAAATATTGGATCATACAAAAAAATATATCAACCCTATTGATCCTAACTTGGAGGGGGATGCTCCCCATCATGATGTGGCCTATGATGGCTATGTGTGGGAGGCAGCTGAGGAGGCACAAATGACTAAGAAGGATGTCTCATTGATTGACCACCTGAGGACACTACTCCTGTACCTGAGCTCAGAACCCCATAATGAGGATGTCTCTAACCTCTAACAATGAATGAATCATATAAAGTCTTGATAATAAGTCACCTTAGTAATGAACTGATCACACTTAGCCTGATACTAAGCCCGAGGAATTGAGGAAGCCAATGCAATCTCCACAGTAATCTGTTACTGCATCAGTGGCTAGCTCTTGCCTTAAGGCATCTCTCTCAACTTGGAGAGTATCACAATCTTCTATCACAATAACTACCTATGCATTGGAGGCCTATCATTGAGCAATCTCTGCATCTCTCTTAGTAGCCATGGCATCCTAATCCGAATAGCCTGATCTCACTTGGCTATAAGCTGAGCAATTTGTAATTCCATCTCCCCTTGAGGGGGAGGTGCTTGTGGTCCCTGCTATCAATCTTGTTGATCATGCTACTAATCACTATCATCTTTCCCATCCTACACTCCCTGCAACTGATCATGAGTAATCCGTAGCTTCTACCTATCCCCCATCCTCCTTGCAACCTTGACCATCCTCTGGACCTCACCAATACTCACACCAATGGGAGATGTAAATCTCACTGGCTGATGTCAGACCCACCATTATGTGTAATCTTTGGTGGTACTAGAATTTTGGGGACCAACTACCCATCCCCATCCAATAGGTGCAAGTGCCCTAAACTCTATGACTACTACCCTTGAATCAACTCTTAGGTCATGTGTCCAAAATGAGAATGATATGCATCTGGGGGTGAGTTTCCCTCATCAAACTATCTCATGACCCTGTCTAGCAGGTACCTCTCTAGAATAATGTCAACTTTGCCTATCAACCACCGAGCCTTCATACAGTAAGTCAAATTTTCATGGTCATCGACTCAAGCCTCACATGCATTAAACGATCTCCAAATGAACTCTATAACATCATTAAAAATGTCTCGCTAGTATGATAACCTTCCTAGATGGGTATAATGTAGATAATTTTAATATCTATATACATAAGGATCGCCCTCATCCCATCGAGTCAAACAATCTAGACGTGTCACTACAATATGCTCCCATGTCCATACGTGGAGGAGACTCATCCCAGCTAAAATGGAATTATTTCCCTAATACAAGGCCTCATGCATATCTCTATAAAATTGGGCTAACATGCATGATCCCAAGGAATAAGTTGTACCATGCTCCTTCATCTGATCTATATAGATCCCCCAACCAACAAGAATTCCCCTAGCTCTCATATTAGGAATTAAGGCCCGATAATCACTCAAGCCAACACCATAGACATAGGATCAACATCATCAATAAATGAAGTCAAATCTATCTCTAAATCCACAACCTATAGGTATTGTACACCCAAAAGCCTCTACATGGCCTGGGTACCCCTACAAACATCATATTTGACAAGCTCCTCATGGATGAGGATTGTCAAAATCCTCCATACATCCTCTAGAGTGATCATACACTCTCCTATGGGTAGATGAAATGATGAAGTCTTCGACCTCCATCTCTCAACTAGGGTAGTCATCATGGCCTTATGTGCTCTAATCTCATGCATATAACATATATAGAAAAGTCCAACCGCATCAAGAAATTCTCTCTCCATCTACTGGAAGTGAGCAATGAAATCTAGTAAGTGTCATGGCTGACGCTCTCTAGAATAAAGTGGTTTGAGAACCATTTGCAAACATTCAACCCACAACATCAAATTTTTTCTAGAAAATCAAATCAAGAACTTAATAATACAAAAAACTAGCTAAAACATTCATTTATAACAATAGCAAACTTTTCTAGGATGATAGTAGCCCTATTTTACAATAGCGATCTTGTTTTACTACGATAGCAACTCTCTTTCATGATAGCAAGCATGTTTAACTACAATAGCAACAAGTTTTTATGATAGTGGTAAATTTCATAAGTTGTTTAAACATGTGGTTGATTTTCACAACTATGAAGAGACATTAGTGACCACTTTTTATAATAGCATTCAAAATTAATGATAGTGACTACTTTTTATGAAAGTGGCAAACTAACTTAGTGTGATAGTAGTTGTATTGCAACGATAGTGACCTATTTTCCAAAAATTGTCACTATCGTTCTAATCCTACTTCGAGCATTTATTACAAAAGTACAAAATGATGGAAACAAAAATGGAAAGAAGATTTATTGCAATCTCTATGTCGACTGGCCTCTGAAAGTAATGGACTACATCTGCTCTGTGTGGGGAACCCAGAATGTGAGCCATCATGAATCGACAATCGTAGCACTAAATCTCTAGAGATCTAACATTCACAGAGGTTGAGAGTGCAAATGAGCCTAAATGAACCCTAATTTCCTATTTTAACTCCCCCAAAACCCTATTTTTTACCTTAGGAACCCTCCTAGGTTAAATTTTGAGCACTTTGGACCATCCTAAATCTAAAAACGAGATCCCTAGGACCTAATTTTACATCCTCTATGCATTAGAACTATTCCTAAACCTTGTCGCGAGCCCAACCAAAAAAATAATATTTTTTTGGCTGACCTCTTGAGGGGATAACACGTCTTATCATCCTTCCATCGACTGTTGGGGCACACTGGGGCATATATTAAATTTTTTCTTTCTTGATCCAAACATTGAATTCTTTGAAACAATGTAACTAGTACTTTGTGTCAAATAGGGGAAAAATGTAGACATGTAAAAATGGCTTAATGCATATCACACATCCTAAATGGTATTTTTCCATTATCAACATCATTTTCATTATCACTATTGCATTTCACTTCATTAATATCATTAATCCTTTTTTAACATCATTTGCATCATTAACCCTATTTTCCTTTATTAATTAAATAATCTCAAAATGTTTAATTAATTCACTATGTTGTCACCTAATTTAACCTTATTCTTCCCGATTAATTAAATAAACATTAACTGTTTAATTATGTCACTAACATTAATTATTCATCTAAATTAATTAAATTTATCACTAATTATTTAATTAATCAACTTTCCCTTCTCCAAAGTTGAATAATTAAATCAATTATTCAATTTCTCCAAATTCACTCAACATGGCCAATTAATAAATATACCTTTATTTATTAATTCAAACACATCTTGTGTGTTCCTCTCAAATATTAATTAATTAAAACATCCACACATATCTTGATTGAATAAATCATGACCACTAATTTCTCAATCTAATTTCCCAATCCCACTTATTAGTCTAATCCCACTAAAAACTCAATGTAATCTCTCAAATCCCACTAATCATTCAATCCAATCCCACTGATTATCCAATTAAATCCCTTAATTGGATTAATCAGATGAATTAACTGATCAATCTATTTCCTCTCAACGATCCTCAACCATTGATCCTAATCTTTCATTATTGCATCTTAATCATTCATCTAAAAGTCATAAATCTATAAAACAACCTTCATCCTTCTCATAATTTCATTTGGAGAATTTGTAGAAAGGTCATGTCATATTGACTATTAAAGAAAATTGAGCAAACATATACTTTCATACTAGATCATCATCGTTATCAATCTTTTGTAATCATAAAGGCTTCGTGTTGAACCAAGCAATCCAACATCCATCTTCAACACTAGTACACTCAACCATGGGATGGTATGATTGTAGTTTCTGAATTCATTATGTGTTTCATTCGTTTATGTTAACTTTGCTTGTTCGAATTCTTAATCTTTACAATTACATTTCATGGGTAAGTGGGTCTTGTTATCTTGTTTTGAATTGATTTGAATTCATTCATTGTTACTAAATCTATTTATCCATATTTCCCTTACATAGTAAGAACACTTTTCAAGTATCCCTTATGCATGTGTTCTCACACATGTGAGGAGTCACATGTCTCCATCTGCTATCCCCATGTTATATGTCACAAACATGTGTGGAGTCACATGTCTATATCCTATTAGATTTGATGGTTGTATGAACAAGAAATTAGGTTGAAATATAGATGTTAGATGCACAAGAAAACTAGGAGGGTGGGTGAATCAGTTGTACATTAAAACATAAAAAATCCTCATTAATATTTAGATCCATATTAATAGCAGGGTGGGTGAAAACTAGGAGGGTGGGTGAATCAGTTGTACATTAAAACATATAAAAACCCTCATTAATAATTAGATCCATATTAGCCCTTAAACTCTTATCATGCATTAGTAGAATATATACATATGAAATAGTAATTTTCAAACACATCAAACACATAAGAACAATAGATTTACTTGGAAAAAACAAGAAGGGAAAAACCATGGTGAGGATTAGCTCAAAATATAAAGTAATAGCAACACTAAATACAATGGGCACACTACCAGAGTGCTCACTACCCGAAACAAAGAAGGTATCACTCTCAAAGGACTCACTATCCAGAATAAAGAAGATAGAAAAAGAGGTGGCTCACTTCCAATTTGAACTACTAACAATACATCTCTCTTATGTTGAAAGTGTAGTTCCACTGAAGAACAAACCTCATTCAATAGACTAAAATGTAGACACCTTCTACTCACTGCATCTTGGAGTCATAAACATTAAATCTTGCACTCAGATCATCACACTTGATCACTTTCACATATTTTGAATCACACACCCTTTCTACTTATTCCATACAACAAATTTCCTTGTATTTATACCATCCTCTACCTAAAACAACCAATTAGGTTGGCCTTAAGGAAACATATGCACCTCAATCATGCAACATCAAATAGGTCAGCACCAAACACTTCCATGGTGTAAATAAATGAAGGAAAACCATGCCACAACTTAATTAGGACCCAAACGTACACTAACATGGTTCTCAACACTTACATAAACAACAATTATCCTTTGCAATTAGTGCTAGCATGCTAGGTCATCCAAACCTACACTAACACTAACAAGCAATTGCCAATATGCCTCTCCAAGTCCAAAAACATCTCACAGACCACACAAAAACATTCCAAAATATCTCATAATATTCCACATCATTAGAATATTCACCACTACTACTACAACCACCTAAAAATTAAGAACATGTTCATTTTGTGCAACTAGACACATTGGCACAAATATCCAACACACCAAACAACCTTGTGAAATACCACAATTCTTGGAACTTTCTAGGGGAGGTAGATACAAAAAGTATACGCATGTTCCTATATTCATAAAACAAGAACCTTCACTGTGGAGTGTTAGTGAATGAATTGGCCCCTGATAAATATGCCCATAATAAATAACTCTCTTGCCTAGCTAGCACTAGTACCAATCTGCTAACAAATTTGGAAAGGCCACAATTGCATTTGTGGCTTTCCTCTGAATTTAGAGGTACAAATCCCTCATATGATTTGAATAGAAAATAAATGTTCTTTTAATGATAAATCAATAAAGAAAGAAAACATAAACCCATAAAAATGAAAATAATGTGAAATGAATCCTAAAGGTCATCAATCGACTAGCTCACAGACTGTACTGATTAATGATGAAATAAAACGTTAACAAAAAGAAAAGACTTCATAATTGCAATAGACCAAATAAATGCAGCTGAATAGATTTCACATAGAAAATATATTTTATTCACGCACATGGCTCACAGACCAGTACGATCAACATTACATTCGATTCACAACTCACATATTGAGAGTTATTGCAATCAAAAAATAAATGCAAACTCAAAGCAAATCTATTGTTCCTCCCTTGACTACAACATAGTGTATTCTCTAGGAATCAAACCCTTGTTGAATGATTGTTTTCCCAGATATAGGGGGTACATTCTTCCCTTTGAAAGTTACCGATCAGTTGTGGTAACACTTTCTTCCCATCTAACTGTCCATCTTGGAAATCGATGACCAAGAAATAATAAATGGCCAGAATGATTACATCACTAATGATAAGACATCAAGAAATTTCTTAGCATTTCTTGATTGAACTCCTACCCTGTGGCCATCAATTCTTGAGTGGTTTCCATGCTTGCAAATTAAGCATTAAATAACTATCGTAGAGGTGCAATGGAAATATACATGCAAAATGTCTAGCAAGATGATTGATTAGGAATATAGTTTAAATTACTGTCATATCAACAATTAATCTCAACTTAATCACCATCTTATCACCTTGATCATTCTTAGCTCAAATGTTTTGACAACCTTCTATAAATTCAATAGGAACTATCTCACTTCACCAACCTACAGTATCAAACATGGTGAGTACTCAAAGTGATGGAGTTTCCATGAATGGCTTCATTGTCATTGAGGAAATCAAATTCAACCCTCTTTTCAAGTGTTTTTCTAACTAGTTTAAAGAAGTTTTCATAGTTTAAAGTGAGGTTGAAGAAGAGGTGTTGTGTAACATAATGGGAGAGGCATTTCTAAACTAGGTACATGTGCACAATGCAATGCTTCTGGAGAATTTTTTGTACACTGTAATTTGCACCTTTGAGCATCGTGACTGAGGAATGAGAGCAACAGAGCGACTGGTTTGACCGAAGTTTCTCCATTGAGTGAATGTAGCCATTGCTGGCCTTAGCAACTACCCAAGAAGTAGATTGGTGGGTGACACTATCTACATTGGGACTACAACCCAAAATGAAGCCACCAAAGAAGTAGTGACCCTCCTCCGTACTGGGTTGGTGAGGAACAACATGAGGTTGTTTTCTTAGTTTCTGTAGTCTCATGAGAACCTGCTATCACCTGCCTAGATAGAGCACCTTCAAGTGGTGGTATAAGTGATTCATGTGTTGATGTTCACCCTCTGTGCATGAATAAATATTTGTTTTAATATTAACTAGCCCCTTTTTGTAATCGACAAAAAAAATTGTATTTCCACTAGTACATATATATAATAAAATATATCATTTTATATCTTTGGTGTCAATTCTCTACATTATGAGCAATTATGTCTCCAATTTTGTTTTAATTTTTTGTATCTGGGTGACATCTCTTTATTTATTTTTGCACAAGTAGCCTTTTTTTAATCTAAAATGCATCTTAATAAAACAAACTTCACTGTGACTTCTTTGATTCCTTTAAAATTATATTTTGGCGGTAATGTGGGGAGTTCGTAAAACTAAGAAAATCACTGATGTAGTTATAGAAACCACTCCAATTCCTGCTTAACTTGAAAGACTTCAAAAAATATCACTGGTGGTGTTTTCATCAAGTTCATGAACCTTAAGTATGGATCGTTGGCCTTTTGAAAGAATGACTTAGAATATGTGGCAAGTTATAACAATACCCCAAAACACCACTTGGGTAAAGAAAAAGAAGTAAAGATAAATGTGATAGAATGGGAAGTTAGATGAACTAGTGAAAATATTTCCCAAGTTAGGAACACTTAATAGAACACCGCCTAGGTAAAGGCTTAATCTATATTTTAACATGGGGGTACTAGTTTACAGGAGGGGTCCAAAATCCAAGTGACAAAGGCTTTGACTAGGGACAAGGACTGAAAAGGATGCAACCAGGAACTCAGAAGCTCTATGACCAATCCTATCCATTGGGCAACAGAGTTGAGCAAAGAGGAAGGAAGATCACCAAAACTAAGAAAACACACCCAAAAATGACACACGAAAAATGACTATATACAAGGTAGGTTGGCACCTACCATAAAGGGAAAGGAAATAATAATTCACACAAAACCATTGACAAGTTGTGAGAAGAGGGACCTAGACTTGAAAAATCCTATCTGTGCATGCATCTTCTGAAGCGAGGTGAGGATTTGAATAACCCAAACACAGGACTATAGCTAAACAAACAACCAATTACACTGCTCCCGAATAACCACCTTTCATCATAAATCTCCTCTTGATGTGAAAGAACATGTGCAGAAGTCCTTGGAGAATTCATTATTTCTTGAGGATTTTTTATTAAAAAAATTTCCTTCCTTTGAGGAAAATTTGAATTTTCCACACTCCCTGCATCAGCATGTCTTACTATTTCATGAGCAACTTTTTTATCATTGTGGATACTTTATGATCTTACAACCTTTTGATCCTTTACCATAATAGTATCCTCTTTTTCTTGAACATCAATAGAGAAATGAACATCCTCCACCACTAATGGTTCTAGCGAACCAAAGTCAAATTCTTCAAATAAAGTATTGTCATGAATTTCAAATTCTTCAAATAGGAAAAGAGGATTTGAATTGATTGACCACTTTACCCCACTTTCACCTAGAGGATCTTTAATACTCTTCTTAGTGGCATAGAAATTTTTATCACCAATGTCCTCAAATGTGAAGGTATCATATTGATGGATGAATAGATATCACCTTGACATCTAGGTGGTCTTCTGACTCAATTTTAGTGTTTAGACTATATGGTTGAGCATGCCAACCTTGATCTTCTTTCACATCTTTGCTTCTCCCAGGAAAGAGCTACACACATTCAATATTGTCAAATTCATCTTCTCGGTAGTAGGATGAGGAACATCGGTAAATTTCAGGGAAACAAAGAGGCTATGGGCAGTGGTGGGTGATTAAAAATAGGTTGAGTACTATAGTCGTACTTCCATTTTCCCTTCGTAATTAGGTAATTCTTAATATTCACTACTTCAATCTGAGCTTGTTCAATCCCAAAGACCTTATCTCTTTTTAGCATAAGTCAAACATCAGGATCAAGAGTAGAGGTGAGTACATGGAATTGAATTATTTTTCTCAGTTGTACTAGTGTAAGAATCCATCAAAGAGATTGGTTGAATTGATAAATGAATTCGCTCATAGGCTCATGTTTCTCCTTCACAATTTTGAGGAATCTTCTAAGTAGGGAAACTACATCAACGGGACTGGAAGTGCTGCAGAAATTTTTTGTGTAAAACATCCTAGCCAATTATACAACCCTTCACTAACCCCCTAGACCATTTAGCTACTTTCCCAATTAGACTATCAAAAAATATGTTGACAAATACATCTTCCTCTTGAACTCCTAGAATTCCACTTATTGTAGTCATAGCCAGAACATGTTCTTTCGGATCTTGAATGCCACTACTAGAGAATTTTGGGAATATTTTCCTTGAACCATGTGGAAATTCATTGCATTGTGATGGGGTGAAAGGTCCAACACAATTACCCTAAGGAACAAAAGCCATGATTTTTAGAGTTTCCAACTCCTATAGGAGTAAAGAAGGGAAACCCAAGGCTATTGCCTAGGAGGCTGTTGAACTGGAGGGTGATTCAGTGGTTGGTTAAGGTGTTGATTCAAATGTTGATTTGGAGGTTGATTCTAACATGGGTTAGGGTGATGGAGTGGGTCATCGTAATATTCAAAGAACAATCTTGGGGGTCATTCTACCACTAGTGCATATGGGTGTAGGTCTCACTCTTCTTCCTCTTCTAGGATGAAATTAACTCACATATAATTTTTTGCACTTCTCTTGTACCTCCAAGCAAGAATATTTAATTATGATATGATATCTTCTTGCTTTGCGTGCATCCAATCCAAGTTAGGTTGAAGTATGGGAAACATGTCATTGTGGGGAAGTACATAATCTTGTTGCATGACATGAAGCAAATTGTCAAAAATTTCAATCTCTTACCCAATAGAGTCACCAAAAAAATGTTAGTGAATGAATTGGCCCCTAATAAATATGCCCATAATAAATGACTATCTTTCCTGACTAGCACTAGTACCAATCCACTAACAACTCTAGAAAGGCCACAATTGCATTTGTGGCTTTCCTCTAAATTGAGAGGTACAACTCCCTTGTATGATTTGAATAGGAACTAAATGCACTTTTTAAAAAAAAGAAATAAAGGCAACAAACATTAACCCATAAAAATGCAAGTAATACAAAATTAATCCTAAAGGTCATCAATCGGGTAGCTCAAAGACTGTATTGATTAATGAACAAAGAAAATGTTAATAGAAATAAAAGACTTCATAATTGCAATAAAATAAATAAATGCAGTTGAATAGATTTAACATAGAAACTATATTCAATTTATGCACATGACTCATAGAACAATAAGATTAACATTACTTTCGACTCACAACTCATAGATTGAGAGTTATTGCAATCAAAAAATAGATGCAAACTCAAAGAAAATATACTATTCCTCCCTTGACTGCAACACAATGTATTCTCTAGGAATTAGACCCTTGTTAAATGGTTGTTTTCCAAGATATAGGGGGTGTATTCTTCCCTTTGAAGGTTACTGATCAGTTGTGGTAACACTTTGTTACCACCTAACTATCCATCATGGTCAATGACCGAGAAATAATAAATGGTCAGAATGATTACATCACTAATGATAAGACATAAAGAAATTTCTTGGTATTTCTTGATTGAACTCCTACCCCGTAGCCATCAATTCTTTAGTGCTTTGCATGCTTCCAAATTAAGCATTAAAAAAATATCATAGAGGTGCAATGGAAATACACGTGAAAACTGTCTAGCAAGATGATCAATTGGAAATATAGTTTAAATTCCTATCATATCAACAATTAATCTCAACTGCATCACCATCCTATCACCTTGATCATTCTTAGCTCAAATGTTTCAACAACCTTCTATAAATTCAATAGGAATTACCTCACTTTTCCAACCTATAGTGTCAAACATGGTGAGTGCTCAGAGTGATGGTGTTTCCATGAATGACTTCATTTTCATTGAGGAAATCAAATGCAGCCCTCTTTTTAGGCATTTTTCTGACCAGTTGAAAGAAGTTTTCATAGTTGAAAGTGAGGTCAAAGAAGAGGTACTACATAACATACTAGGAGAGGCCTTTCCAAACTAGTTACATGTGCACAATGCAACGTTTCTGGAGCATTTTGTGTACACTATAATTTGCACCTCCAGGCATCATGACTAGGGAATGAGAGTAGCAAAGTGACCGGTTCAATCGAATGTTCTCCACCGAGTGAATGTAGCCATTCCTAGCCTTAGCAACTACACAAGAAGAAAATTGGTCAGTGATGCTATTTGCATTGCAATTTTAGTCCAAAATGAAGCCACCAAAGAAGCAATGACCCTCCTCCATGTTGGGCTGGTGAGGAACAACATGCAGTTTTTTTCCCAATTTCTATAGTCTCATGATAACCTGCTATCACCTGCCTAGATAGAGTTCCTTCAAGTGGTGGTAGAAGTGATCTGCATGTTGATGTTCACCCTCTATGCATGAAGAAATTTTTGTTTTAATATTAACTAGTGCCCTTTTGTAATCAACAAAATAAATTGTATTTCCACCAGTACATATATATAAAAAAATATATCATTTTATATCTTTGGTGTCAATTCTCTACATTATGAGAAATTTTGTCTCCAATTTGGTTTAATTTGTTGTATTTGGATGGCATCTCTTTATTCATTTTTTCACAAGTAGTCTTTTGTTTATCTGAAATGCATCTTAATAAAACTATTTGCACTGCAACTTCTTTGATTCCTTTAAAATTGTTTTTTGGTGGTAATGTGGGGAGTTAGTAAAATTGAAGAAATCATCGTTATAGTTATAGAAAAACTCCAATTCCTACTTGAATTGAAAGACTTTGAGAAATATCACTGGTGGTTTTTTCATCAAGTTCATGAATCTTAAGTATGAACCGTTGGCCTTTTGAAAGAATGACTTAGAATATATGGCAAGTTATAACAATACCCCAAAAGACTACCAGATAAAGAAAAAGAAGAAGTAAAGACAAATGTGATAGAATGGGAAGTTAGACGAACTAGTGAAAATACCGCCCAAGTTAGGAACACTTAATAAAACACTGCTCGGGTAAATAATTAACCAAGATTTTAACATGGGGGTGCCAGTTTACAAGAGGGTCCCAAAATCTATGTAACATAGAGAAATGCAGAGAAATCTCATCTCTCCTAGACACCCTTTTTCACTATACAAGCATACTATTAAACAAATATTTCACTATAGAATGATCAAAAACCTGAAACTCTAGATATAGAGCCTCTAAACACCTCTAATAATCATATCCAATCTTTAACCATGAAGAAATATAGAGAAAAACATTAATCACCACTTTGTCACACTAAACTCTCTTTTATTTATTTATTCTCAAAATCACTTGGAGACTAAGTGAACCAACTACATCAGTAACAATACTAACATATCTACAACACATCTACCATATTTGCAATATCTCTCACAACTTTTGCAACCATAGTAAAGTAAGAAATTAATGACAACACTAGCAACATAGTGTTGACATAAATACCAACAACTCTAGGCTTCTAGTAGCATTCCAACACTCTCTACATACAAGGGGTTGGCGTCAATGAAAACACCTGCACAACTTCACAAAAAACTCAAGCTTCCAACAATTTCCCCCCTTATTATTGATGGAAACACCGGTTTTAAGAAACCATCAACAACAAAAGCATACCAACAACAAACAGTACTCCCCTTAACCAGGGCATCTCTCACACTTCATATTCTCTTGCTCGTAAACACTCTCCCCCTATGGTCTTCATACCATATTCTCTTTTGCACAATGCACTATGGTTTTTCAACCAATTATCCCCCTTTTGATATCAATGGAAAAGGGCCATATATTCATTCAACTCTCTTGCTCTCCCCCTTTGACAAAATTCAAAGGGAAACACTTACACCTTTCACACATCATTTGTATGGTAATTTTATTTTCTATTTTTCCTTTTGACATCTGCATACACAACTCTTTGACACCACTTGCAACACTAGCAAGCAACTACATTACACTTTATTGTACTTAATTTTTGCACTCTCACCCTTAGGGGAACAAAATATGCTTCATTTGACTTCACTAGCCAACAATACTATTACCTTCTCCCCCTAAGAGGTATCCTTCATTAGTCTAGAATAAAAGAATAAATCTTGAATTGCTCCACTAGACTGATGCACAATCTTATGCATCTAGCTGAAAGGAGGGGAAATAACCCCTAACTTTTGTCAAAGATATTGAAATAAATCCTTAGGAAGAGCCTTTGTGAAAATATATGCAACTTGATCCTTTGTAGGCACATACTCTAGCTTCACCTCATTTTTTGCAACCCTCTCTCTCAAGAAGTGATACCAGATTGACATATGCATTTTCCTTGAATGCATCACTAGATTCTTTGATATATTGATAGTGTTGGCCCATAGTTGTCATTACACCAAAAGATTGACCTTTTAATGCCCAATAAAATTTCCAGAGTTAACAGATCTACAGGAGGCGGTTAGTCCATGCCACAAATCTTGAGGGGAGCATTGACCATCTGCCAACAAACTCCCCCTCAACATTACCCGAGGGGATTCAAACCCAACACTTTTGGCTCTGATACCAATTGTTGTCCCACAGTTGTTGTTGCAGCAAAAGATCAACCTTTTAATGCCTAATACAACTACCAGAGTTAGCGAATCCATGAGAGATGGTTAGTCCATGTCACGAATCTCGAGGGGAGCACTGACCATCTTCCAATAGATAACACTTGTATTATCACACAATATAGAAATAGGTTCATCATATGATATTTTGATATCCTTAAATGTCTACTTCATCCACAACACTTATGTGCAGCAAGATGTTGTTGCAATATACTCTACTTATATAGTAGATAATGAAACTCAATCTTGCTTATTACTCAACCATGAACCAATTTACTTCCAAGAAAGAAAGCACCTTCACATGTACTTCTTTTGTCATCCACACAACCTTCCCAATTTGTATTTGTATAGGAAAAATAGAAATCAGTATCCTTTGGATACCATAGACCATAGTTTAGAGTTCCTTGCAAATATTTGAATATCCTCTTTACTCTTACCACATGTAATTCTCTAGGATCTTCTTGAAATCTAGCCACAAGAAAAATTACATGCATGATATCTAGTCTAGTAGCAGTTAGATATAGCAGTTCACCAATCATTGATTTGTACTTTCTCTAATTAGTCTTAGGAGATTCATCACTCTTTCTCAACTTGCAACCAGTAACCATAGGAGTACATACCAGTTTAGAGCCTTCATTCTAAACTTCTTCAACATTTCCTTGACATACTTTGATTGTGAAATGAATATTCCTTTTTTTTCTGTCTGATTTGTAACCCAAGGAAGAAATTCATATCCCCAAACATAGAAATCTCAAACTTTTTTTGTATCTCTTGCACATACCTACATTTCCTCCAAATATTATTTCATTAACATACACTACCACAATTAAGATTTGTTCTCCTTTAATTTTGAAATACAAATTGTTATATGTAATACCTTTTCTAAATCCTTTCTATAACAAGTACCTATCCAATCTTTCATACCAAGCTATGGGAGCTTGCTTGATACCATAAAATGACTTCTTCAATCTACAAACCATATTAGGATCATCTAATAACTGAAATCCTTCTAGTTTTTCAATGTATAACTCCTATTCCAACTCACCATTCAAGAATTCATATTTCATATCCAAAGGCCAAAAACATCCCATTGGCCTCCATTCTTGCTACCATAGAGAATTTCTCCTCAAAATCTATTCCTTCCAAGTTTGTGAGTATTGTTGGAAGAATAGAGAAGAATGATTATCTCTACAGATTTGTGTTGTCATTGATGTCACCATGTTGTGTCTACAAGTCTAAGAAAGTGCTTGATCCGGTATTTTGGTCTGGTATCTAAACCATTATTCGAGTTTCACTCTCCAGTATTCTTGTCTGTAATCCTCCGTAGTTGGCAGTTGATGCTTACAGTTTTGAAAAATTGTTTATGGTTGTTGAAGGCATCCATATTCAAAATATTATGTGCTCTAGTGCTCATATGATGTAGTGGCATTATTCTATTGGTTGCTTTTTGTATTGAAGTTTATTCCTGGCCGACTTCTTGGGTTAATTGTGATATGGTGGATTAATTTTGCTATGTGGATGTATGTTCGACCCATCTTAGGTCTATGTCGACATGATGTAGTGTGTTGGATGTTTGAATTGCTTCTTGGAAATATTGTGTGAATATTTGGAGCTGACACTTAGTATTTTTGGTAAATATGAAGTGCATCTAATTAGGCCAACCTAATTGATGCTTGTTGAGAAGATCAAGTATATATATATAAGTATGTGTTGGACAGTTTTAAGAGAGAGATGAAGAAGTGTGCATGTATATGTGAACAATGAAGCAGTAGTAAATGAAAAAGTGAGCGAAAGTGATGAAGTGTGTTAAGTCAGTTTATTGAGCATCACCGGAACTGCATTAGCACTTGTTAGGTGCATTATTCTTAGTTCATTTTGGCTGTGAAGCCCAATTTTGTTTTGTAAATCCTTTTGTAGGTAGTGAGCTTCCTTGTAAGTAGTGAGATTTTGTATCTAGACAGTGAATCCTCTTCAGGGTAGTGAGCCTTATATATTCAATTCTAGAACTACTTTATATTGTGAGTTAATCCTCATCGTGGTTTTTCCCTCCTTGGGTTTTCCATGTAAAATATGGTGTTTAGTGTGTTATTTTACTTTCTATTTTATGTATTTGATACTCATGCTTAATAACAAAATAGTATGGTTCTAGAATTGATAAGTGTTGAAGTTTTAAGTTTTGAATTTTGTGACAACTGATTCACCCCCCCTCTCAGTTGTCCTACATCTTTTAAAAAGTGGTATCAAAGCTTTGGTTCCTTGATGAAAAACTTAACCACTTGAGGAAGATCCTGAAGATTGATTAGGTGGATGATAAAGGAGAGCTTCAAACTGCTATTGAGGATCTTGACAAAGTGGAAAGAGAAAACAGAGATCCGAAAGAGAATCTTGATGAAGCAAATGAATGTTTGTAGAAGCTGAAAGAACAACTGAAGAAATTCAAGGAAAGACACACAAAAGTGAGTGAGCAGTTGAAACAAGAGATAATTGGACTAAAAGTGACTATAGAAGAAAAGAAAAGAATTGAAGAATGTTTGAATACAATGGTACAAAATAAGTCTGATGAATGCTCTAAACTTGAACAGGAGATAGTAAACATGAGGATTGAACTGGAAAAGGAAAAACTATGTGAGAATAACTTCAAATAAAGCTCTGATAAGCTTGGAGAATTGTTTGCTAGATAGAAATCAAGTAAAGACAAAGCTATTTTTTGAAATGGGTATGTCCAGGATCATGATGGGCCAAAAAGTGGTGATATGATGGGTATGTGTAGGGTATGTGGCTGACGACTTTTTTTTACCCAAAATTGATGAAATTAAAAGGATTTTTAAAGGAGATTCTCAGCTTCCCACCAATATAAATTATGCTTTGCTTTGAATTTAATAAATAATTATTATTCATTTTCTATTTGAATTATGACTAAAGTCCTGATTGATAGGCTGATTGAAAAACATCTATAGCTTTCAAATGATATCACATTTTTTGAATCTAAAACATGTGTCACATTATATGCTTCCCATACTATAGGATTAAAAATACAAAAAATGAATTTCATGAAGTTTTGACCAAGTTAAGGTGGTCAGACATATGAGTTTTTATATTTTTAAAAAGTTGTAATAAAAAAATCATAATTAATTATTTACTTGGAAAAAAATTACAAAAAAATATGCATCACATTGGGACATGAGTCCTCTACTTATATCTAAAATCTTATAAAATAATATTATCATGTATTGTGGTTAGTGGTCGGACAAACACCTACTTTATTTTTCCAAACTTAAGTGCTACTACATTGAAATTTCAAATTTTTACCAAATTGATTTCTTTTAAAAAAAGAAACTTAGTAATTTAGAAACTACATTCAATTTTCTACAGACTCTATTCTTACATATTTTTGAAATAATATAGATAACTTATTCAAATCTTTACGTCAAGTTGCCTAACTCTAATTTTTCTAAATTTTTTGCCACTTAAGGGCCTGTTTTTTCCATGATGATCCTGCACATACCCAAATGAAGCAGGTGAAAGTTTTTGCTACTAAATGTAGATCTTAGATGAGAATGATCAACCGGGTGATGATGAACAAGTTTCATGGATGAAAAACGAATCATTCCTTTAATGACTACTGCTATACTTGCAACAAATTTGGACATAGAGAAAATCAATGTAGGTTGAGAGGTAATGGAGGTCAGATTAATTAGAAAAGTGTTGTCTACTATAATTGTAATAAACCAGGACATATCTCAAAGGTTTGTAGAAGTAAGAAAGGAAAGCAGTCTACTCTGGTAAAAAATATTGACAAAGAAGAGATGAAACAAGAGATGAATAAGATATGGAAGAAAAAAGAGAAAGAAGAACTTGAAACCACTAATGAGTCTTTTCCCTCATTTGGTATAGATGATTTATTCAGTAATTAGACCTAGCATGGTCATAGGGGGAGCATTATCAAAATAAATATAAAACCCCCTTATGAATGGCATGTCAGAAGTTGGCATGAGGATGCAATGTGAAGAATGATTATTCAAAGGTTTTGGAAAAGGAACTAGAGGAACACATGTTGGCATGATAATTTGCAGACTAAATTAGGGTTTATTATGTTGGGAAGAATTTTTTTAGCAACTTTTTGATGTTTGTTACATTTAATGTGTTTTAGGGTAAATTTGATGGTGTATAAGTTGAAATTGGTGAGTCTTCTTGATTAATTGAGAATTTGAAAGGTTCCCTGGAGCAATCTTGAAGCAAGCTTGAAGCAATTCTGAATGGAATTCAAAGAAATTGTCATAAGTAATTTGAAATATTTTCGAGAAGAAAAAACCTGAAGAGTTTTTTATTAATGAATTCAAGAAAGTGTAGAAATGGATAGAGAATCAAGTGGTGTCATTCCACTAAAGCTAAAAGGAGTTGAATTGAATGAATTTGATCATAAAAAGATGAAAGAAATGGAACTAGGGCTAAATGAAAATGAATTACAGAGCATAAAAACCCTAGGTATGGATTTGTGGAGAGATTTTTCATGGTTTGTTGATAAAGAGTTTATTTTGTTCTTATTGAATCATTTCAAGAACGAAAATATTGTATTGGACAAACCCTAATTAATCTTGAAGGAAACAATCAAAGTGATTACTGACTTATGTAGTATTGGGGATCTTCCTGGAAAGAAAACTGTGAAGTACAAAGATGTGGAAGAACTGACTGGCATTAGTAAAGACTCTTGAGCCCTATTGATAAAAACTCTCGAGGATTTGGCTATAAGGTATGTTGCTTACGGTGTTTTTTACAAAATCTATTTTAGAAATCATGAAGTTTCGACATTAGCTATTGCTATTTATATTGCACATATGATGGTTAAGGAGAATAGGATGTTTGATTTGTGTGGCCTATTGCTTGATAATATTTTTGAAAATGTCTAAATGTCGATGGTTGAGGGTTATCCCTTTTAGTTTGGATCTTTGCTTGTGTGCTTGGTGTTTTTCTTTTTGAGTTCCCTACCATGAACAGAAAATGTTGTGTGGGAATCTGGTATTCCTATTGGGAAACAAATCTACATATACCTAGAAGCATTGGAAGATAATGTAAGTGTGTGCAAATATTATCTCACATCCTTGAAAGAAAATCTTTGCTCTAGTATGTTAGCACCAAGTCAATTTGAAGTGGGTTCATGCTCTGGTAAAAGAGAATTGGAAGCTATTATTGGTGATTCCCCTCCAAAATCAAAGAAAAGAAAAGTTATAAACACAGACATCATTATCTTTTTGGAAGAGAAGGAAAAAGAATCTTTGCCTGGATCTGAATCCTCTGATCTAGATGACATCGAAACTATGTTAGTTAAAGGAAAAATGAAGAAGATTGGTGAGATATGGAATGCAGCCTCTCCTGTTGAGAGATTGAAATTTGATGATGCTCTGGTAGATTATCTACTTCAACAAGGTATTTATGTATCAAGTGTCTTTGGCTCCCTACCAGAAAACTTAGTTGAAATTGTTGAAGAAAGAATGTTACTTAAAGGTCTGGAAGGATGTAAGTTTGAAGCCTTGGTTGAAAAGAGATGTACTAAAGAAAAGTTGAGACTGTCTAAAGTTATCATGGAAATAAAGAAATGCATTACCCAATTGACTAGAGAAGTTGATTTAAAATTATGATGAATCAATATCTAGTTGGAGCGATCAGGAGTGCGATTGATTCCACAATTGTTAAACAAAGACTTTAACAAATCTGCATCATGAAGTAAGCCTTTAATCACCTAAACGAAATCCTCAAAAATAGGATGCTAATGTGACAACACATATTTCAATTTGAATAGTTATTTCATCATTAAAATAATCAAAAGTGACACATTCAATGAAAAATATTATTTCTAATATATTCCCTAATTAGTTAAATATAAAGCAAAACAAGCAAACATAAAAGCATATATTCTACCGCCAACATTGTTAATTAACAATATAATAAAGTTTATGTGAGCACAAAATGAACATTAAAAGTATCATTTAGAACACTCATCATTCTCCCCCTCTTGCTATCAACCATGTCCTCATGGTTGGGGAGCTAGAATTTTTTTGTTTTTGTTCACTATCTAGGTAACCATATCAATACATTGCAACACATCAGAAAATTCCATTATATATTGTAAGAAGATCCTAGAATGAGCATCTCCATTTAGCTGTTCAATTTCTTTCATCCAGTCTCTCAAACTTTCCCCTATAAACTGTGGTAGTGCATCTAATGTAGGTGCAGGCATTATGATTAAAGGTGGTTTGAATCTCATTCCGATCCAATTGGCTTGCTACTCTTTTATGATATCTATCAAAGTTCTTATTCTAGTGAGACTCCAGGTAATATTCCATGGAGAGATGGGTTCTCTTCTTCTCAATGGTGTTGGAATGCTATGAAACCTCTCTCTTGTTGTAGCCAAAGCTCTGTATGGAAGTTGATCTTGTATATCGTTGAAAATGTGAATGCTTTTGGATAGATTATGCCTATAAACTGGTGATATTTTCTATGATAGTGCAAAATATCTAAAAGCGGCTTTGAAATTCATTGACCAAGGGGTTTCATCTCTCATAGGGAGACCCAATTTCATTTGTGCATCTCTATACTGAGCTATTTGATTTTCCCATTCAACTTAATTTTGCAGCAATGATACAAAAGACCTGATTTGCAATTCTCCTATAAAAACATTCATAAATGATTGAGGAAAATGTCCAAGAAGAAAACAATGTTGAAAATATTCACACATCTAATTTTGAACAGTTGGATGACTGTTATTAAAGTCTTTTAGAAAATAACTGTCATCATCATACCCAGTTTTTCTTCTTGGAACTAGTTGATTGATTTTCCATTGAAGAAATCTTTCCCTCAAAAACAATGTATATAAACCTGATGGTTTCCTCATGGAAAACATTGCAGAGGAAAATTATACAACTTGCTCAAATCTTTCATTTGCTTCAACTCTTTCTCTCTCTAACTTTTGAACTTGATTCTTCAATTGATAATTTTCTTGTTTAAGTTTCATTGTTGTTAGAGAAAGGTATCTTCTTGGAACAAGTGGTTGAGTAGGCATAAGTGGTGGAATAGGAGGTAAAGAGAGGTATATGGGTGGAGCAGATGAGGTGGAAGCCTCCTGAAAATGTAATTTGTTGGATTGTTGTCTCATTTGTTCCTCTTTTTGTTTTAATTCTACCTTTAACCTTGTTATTTCCTTCACATTTGCTAATGCTTGCACATTAGCTTGTTGTAAAGCTTCCTCTGTTTTGTTTAACTGTCCTTGCAAAGTATTTTTATTTTCCATTTCCTTTTTCATTTCTTCTATTTTATTCATAGACTGTTGCAACTCTTCTTCTTTCCTTTCTAATTTATCTTCAAGAAACTACATTTTTCTTTTCTCTTCTCTAACTCTGCTTGCATTCTTGATATGGTCATTGCTCATACTAATTCTTCTTCCTCCTCCATCCTTTCTCTTTCTTGCATTTTAGGAGATTCTTCCTACTCAACCATTATCTCTCTACCCTTCCTTCTTTCAAGAATCGAAGAAAGTGGAGGAGAAGATTCAACCTCCTCATATTCAAATTCTTCAAAAGCTTCTCTTTCTTCTGTTTGATTATTAGATTTTTTAGTAGAGATATTTTTCAATTTAAATATGAGGAGATTGTTCCTCATGAGGTGAGTTGTGGGATTTAATTATGGGGGTTCTTTTAGGAGATAGAAGTGGGCCTTCATGAGGGCTAATGGCCTTTTTGGGAGATTGTATAGGGGTTCTAACTTTTTCATGGCTTCCTAAAGTGTCTTGAGGAGATTTAGGGGGTTGTTCTGGCAGGTTTTTAGGAGTCAGAACATGGGTGTCAATAGTACTAGGGTTATCTTCTTGCAACTCTTGATTTTTTATTTTTAGAAGTACCATGGGTTACCCTAAGAAATTCTTGTAGCTTCCTCTTTTTCTCTTTTTGTCCTTTTCCAGAAGATTCTCCTTTTTCAAATTTTACCCCTTTTGTTATAGGCCCCTTTTTGGGTTTTCTTCCATGTTTGATAGTGGGAGGGAGCTAACAAAAATTCAAGCCACCCTTCCTTGCTAGACTCTTTCCTCAAAAAATGGTGCTTAATAATCAAATGTATCAAACTATGATATATGATAGATGATGTACCCCTAGATTTTGCTCTAAATATCATAGAAGAAATTTGAGAAAATAGAAAAGTAGGTAGATTGATTTTTGTAGAAGTCCTAGTATTACCATACCTTAAATGCATCATCAATCACATTCCTGGCCCCAATATTGTGCCATATTTTCCTTCATAGGTGAAGAACTTCATTAACCACATAACAACAATTTTCTAGGGCTCCTCCAAGCTATTGTGAGCTATTCCCCTCTAACTTCCTTTGTGCCACTGAATTTCAAGCTGTTGGAGAAATGAAGAACATCTCATTTTGTTAATTTTTGTTTGTCATTGATGTCACCATGATATATGAGTTGCAACTGCAAGATCAAGACTAAAGTTACTCCATTATTCTAGTCTAGTATCTAAACTGGTATTTTGCTGAAATCCTCCAGTATTTTGGTCTGCATTTGTTTTTTGGTGAGCATTGTTGTTTGCAGTTTTGGGAAATGGTTTACAAATATTGGGAGCATGCACTTTCAAAATTCCATGTATCTAGTGCTCATACAAAATATTTTTGCTTATTGGTTTGAAGTCTATTCCTGGTTGACTTCTTTGATGAATTGTGCAAAAATGAAAAATAGTTTTGTTATGCAGATATATGTGTGACCTATTTTAGGTCTATGTTGACTTATTGAAGTGTGCAAATTATCTTTTTGAAAACTTGAGGTTGATAGATAATATTTCTTGGTAAATATCAAGTGCATATAATTAGGCCGACCTAATTGATACTTGTGAAGGAGACTGGATATATATAACGAACAGTTTTTGAAGAAGGTGTGTGTGATTTTGTGTGAAGAAGAAAAGAAGTGGGGACATAATGAAATGTGTTAAGTCCATTTAATGAGCTACATTGGAACTAAATGTGCACTTATTAGGTGTACTCTATCAGTTCATTATCTAGCTGAAAGTCATTCAATCTTTGTAATTATGTAGGCAGTGAGCCTTTATTTCTAGACAGTAAGTCCTAGTAGTGAGCCACCCATTTTGTAATATTCTATAACCGGTTATATAATATTGTGAGCTAACACTCACCGTGGTTTTTACCATTTTGGGCTTTCCACGTAAAAATCTCAGTGTTCTTGTGTTCTCTAATCTTATGTTCTGTTAATGCTCTTATTCATTTCTGCTATTGTTTGCATTGGAATAGTTGGATGGTATCTGATCAGAAAATTTAAGAAGATATTGATTCACCCCCTCTCAATGTCTTGGATCTTTAACAATTGGTATTAGAGCTCGGTTCCTCTGGTTAAGCCTAACAACTTGAGGGAGATCCTAAAGATGGAAGAAATGAATGAAAAAGGAGAGCTCCAGACTGCTCTTGAGGATCTTGATAAAGTTGAAAGAGAAAACAAAGATCTGAAAGAGAATCTTGAAGAAGCAAATGAATGTGTCCAAAAACTTAAGGAGTAGTTAAAAAAATTCAAAGATAGGCATAAGGAAGTAACTAATCAATTGAAGAAGGCTAATGAAGATATTGCCAGTTTGAAAGTTCAAGTGGAAGAAAAGAAAAGAATTGAAGAGTGTCTAAACAAGTTGGTACAAACCAAGAGTGAATATTGCACCAAGCTTGAACAAGAAATTGTGAACTTGAAAGTGGATCTGGAGAAGGCGAAACTCTGTGAAAACAATTTCAAATCTAGCTCAGAAAAGATTGATGAATTAATTTCAGGACAAAAACCAAGGAAAGACAAAGGTGGTCTGGGAAATAATAACAGTGAAAACTCTAAAACTAAGAATAATCAAAAGACTCTGAATAAAGGAAAACAAAAAGGAAATTCTAGAAAATCTGCTAGGAGACTTTTGGTGAGACAGCCTAATGCACAAAGGTACCCTTCTTTTAATGGAACTTGTTTTTCATGCAATAAGTTTTGTCACAGGGAAATTGAATGTAGAAGAAGGATGAATCATTTTCTTGGTCCTTTCTCTGGTCAATGTTTTGCATGCAAAAGATTTGGACATAGGGTAAGTGAATATAGAACTTTTGATGATGAATCAGTTTAATGCAAGAAGAATGAGTCAAACTTTCAATAGCTATTTCTATACCTGTAACATGTATGGACATAAAGCTAATTAGTGTAGAAAAAGGATTCAATCTAATCATAGGAATGTTTTCTACTATAACTGCAACAAACCAGGACATGTTTCAAGATTCTATAGAAGCAAGAAGAGTAAGGAAACCAATCCAACAGAAAAGAATGAGTCTATGAAGAAGGTTGAAAAAGATGAGATTAAGCAAGAGATGAGCAAGATTTGGAGAAAGAAAGAAGAACCAGAGACAACTAATGAGTATGTGCCCTCATCCAGTATAGACAATTTATTCGGTAATTAGACCTAGCAAGGTTGCAAGGGGAGCTTCATCAAAAAATTGTAAGAATCCCCTAGATAAATGGCATGTCAGAGGTTGGCATGAAGAAGAGAGGTGAAGAATGAATTTTTAGAGATTATGAAAAAGGAACCGGTAGAAAATATGAAGGAATGATTCTTTGCAGAGAAAATTAGGGTTTGTCTGTGTAAAAGGAAAGGAGTTTTTAGCAGCTTTTTGAAGTCTACCGAAATAAATGCAACTTAGGGAAAATTGTTATTTTATAAAGAAAATGATAGTTCATTCAAGCATTTGAGGAATTGGATAACTTTTGGAGCATTCTTGAAGATAATTGGAGTACGTACTGTGGAAACCCTAGCTACAGTTTAGTGTGTAGAAAAAGGTATTTATAATTCCTAAGTTGTGTTTTGGTGAATTTTCTTGAATTTAGTAGAATGGAAACTCCTGTGGTTGTAAAAGTATCAGAGAGGCTGAGGCCCTCTTACATAAAATGCTCTTTGAAAGTCTTTGAAGATGATTCTATGGGCACATTTTCATCAATTCCACATGGTGTAATGTCGAAAAAGGATACTAGGATGATGATTTGGGTTAAGTTTGAGGAGTAAAATCATGTAAAACTGTTTGACCTTTGGGAAAAGAGCTTACTAGCGATGACTTCAAGATAAAACCTGAGTATTCAAATGTGGTTAATAAAAGGTTGTATGTCTAGAACAATTTCCCTAATTTCAGCTTCGATGAAAAATTTGTGAAGATGGTTCTGAGCAGAATCCATGAAAATTTTCTCTAGACTGATAGGCCACACTTGATAAAAAAAGAAGCAATTAGGGATGTAACTGGTCTTTGGGATAAAGGAACAATACCTATGTTAAAATATGTAAAGAATGAAGTAGTGATGGAACTCACTAGAGAAAAAATTGACAAAATATCCCTAGCAACGAAGACTATTACTAGTCCAGTAGTGAAGTATGCATCTCTCATGATAGTTCACAAGATATATTTCAGAAATAGGAAGAATTTTGTTTCGGCCACAACAATTTATACTGGCTATGATATGGTAGTGAAAGGTGTAGAATATGAACTCTATGAGCTTCTTCGACTACAATTGTTAGAAAACATAAAGGAATCAAAGGAAAAGAATTATGCCTTTAAGTTTGGTTCATTGATCATATGTTTATTGTTTTACTTCATGAAGAGGCTTTCGGGAAAAAGTGAAGATGTATTCTAGAACCCATCTAGACCAGTGGGACATCAAATTTTTTATCACATGCATAATATTGGAAATTTGAATGCTCAAGAGGATTCCCTAACAACTTTCTTTGTAGTATTTAAAATAAATATAAATGAAAGAGATAGAATTTTGAGGAAAATTGTGGAGAAGTATAAGCATGAAATCGTATTTCATGTCTCCACTGATGAATGCATGATTGAGGCAGTATAACCTTGAACTATTTGGATTTAGCCTCTTGGATATGAGATAACAAAAGAAGTTGAAGGCTATGTGTAGATGTTGTTGAAGAATCCAAAGGACCCCAATGAACCTAGAATTGGGACATTTGTAGAGAAGTCTATGGAAATTCATATGGAACAATAGAAGCCTAAGATTAGGAAGAAAGTAGAGAAAAATCTTAAAGATGCTAGTTTTACTGATGAGGAGATTTCCCTTGGAAGGGTTAAGGCTGCACAAAGAGAGGAAAAATCATCTGGTCTAAGAAGCTATGGTAGAAATACCTCTGCAAAATCCTTTGCAACCCCTGTAGTTGCGACTGAACTTGGAAAGGATGATAAAGGTAAAGATCATATTTCTTTTAAACCAACCACTAGATCTGAGAAGAGGAAAGAGACTCCTCTGATCACTCTTGCTAAGAGAGGAAGGGAAGAGAAGGAAACAATAGAAAAAAATATGAGTATTACAGATGATCAAGAAGAAGAAGAAGAAGATACCAAAGCAAAACTTGTAAGGAGAAGAAGATGGAGTTTACCCTCCAGAGAAGGTGCATCCACAAATGTTGTTGGTTCAAAAAGAGTACACATTGTGACATCATTTGAAGATGAAGAAGAGCATGATTTCGGTATACATGTGCACAGTAAGCCCAAATCAAAGAAGGCTAAGGTAGCTGATGAGACCTTTGTTGACCAGAAAGATGAACAAGATATTTTGGTAAGTTTTGGTCCCCGATACAAACTCGAGCCAACTCTTAATGCTTTGTTAAATTTTGAAAATATGCTTCAACCCACAACTAAATACTATGATGATGTCAAAGAAGAAGATAAGAAAACACTACTTTTAGCTCTTATTGAGTATGTCATTGTCTTAGAAGTAAAATTGGATAACATAAAGAAAGATGTTCCCAAAAGTATGTGGGATGATCTAATGAAAAGAAGATTTGAGGCTATTGTGTTTGAAGAAAAGATTAGAAATACAACATTCAATAAGATTGGGTCTTCCTTGACCCCTAATGATCTAGAATCCCTGAAGAAGATCTGTGTTGAAATGTTCTGAATGAAGGGTAGGATAAATATGTTGATGAAAAGAAACAAGAAGCTGGCAAGGAAAGTGAGGAAGGAAACAACTAAAATTATCTGGGAGATAACAGAAAAGTATGGCATCCTCAAAACTGGTGATGATGTTGCTACTGAAAATGTTGAGGAAAGAGTTCCTCTCGAAATAGGTAATGAAAATATTTCTAACAATTTTGATCTTGAAATTAATATTGGTAATGAAGTTATTGAGTAGAATGAAGGAGAAGATGAGCTTGAGATGCATGATGATGCTCCTTTGGAGCATACTGAAGAAGAAAAAGGCAAAAAAGAGCAAGGTAATGAGGAAGAAAACAATGGAAATATTGAAGGTGATGGTCAGGGAAATGAAGAAGAAGGACAAGATAATCCTGAAGAAGAGTAGAATAAAGATGAAAAATATGGAAATGAGGAAGAGAACAATAATGATAAAGATGATAAAGATGATGATGAAAAGGATGAAGATAAAGAGGAAGAAGAAGAAGAGGTACTAGAGGAAGATAAAGAAAAAGAAAAGGGAGAGGAAGAAAAGACAGTTGGGGAATCCTCTGGGAAAAATGAAGAAGAAAAATAGATTGTAAAATCTCTGAAGCATTCTAGTGATTCATCTTCTGGTGGTGATGTACTGAAAGGTTTTCTATCTAAGAAAATTAGATTTCAACCAATTATTCCTCAAGAACTTTCGAAATTACCTTTGATTGAAGGATATGTTGATGTGGGAAAGATGTCTCCTATACATAGGGTTGTGTTGGGTGATGCTATGCAAGCATCTGAAAGAAAAGAAATTCTTGAGACACATCAAAAGGGAATGGAGCTGATAGAAGATGCTCTGAGAACATTATAGGAAGCTATACTTGGTGCATCCATTGATTCATCTCTCACCCCTATTCAAAATATGAGATTATTATTAGACTCCTTCAAAGAGTATTCCTCTAGACTTAATGAAAAGACAAGACAAGAGATAGAAGACAACTTGGTGGAGAAAAGGTTGTTGGCCTTGCATGAAAAATGTGGTCTACCACACTCCTGTGTCAAGAAGAGTTTGGAAGCAGTGAAAATTTGTGAATCTGAAGAAGATGTTATTCTATCTTACTGCTTGAAGTGGCCGGATGCCACTCAAAATATCAAGATTGTCATGGACTCCATTGAGTCCCAGTTGTCTACTATTTCTGGTACTTATAGTGTTTCTAAAGATAAAGATAGATCAATTTGGAAGATGATTGCTACCCACAGAGAAAATTTCTTTGCCTTGTATTGTGTGGTCTCACAACATGCCCCAAGACTGAAAAGACTTGGGGACACAAGTGGAAATATAACTTCTATGGAAGGAGCTAACAAATTGGAAGATCACCAGAAGTGAAAAGGAAGAAAGAGAAATCTTTGATAAAAGAAAGTACTTTGTATGGTAAGTGTTTTGTACACCGGGTACTAGATAATAGAAACATAGAAATGTAAACTTCAAGCGAATGGCTCCAGTCCGGTAAGATGAAGTCCGGTAAGATGGAGTTTGGTAAGTTGGAGTTCTAGTATAATCGAGGTCTGGGAGAATAAGTGGGTAAATATAAATACTAGGTACCGGGTACCAAGTTGAAAGGTGAAGAGAACTATTAACTTTTAAAAATTTGTATAGTGATCCCAGTGATCTAGTATATATACAAGGATTTTTGATATGTTTTTAGAAGCGATTTTTATCGAATATTTGTACTAGCATTTGAATAATGGTTTTATTTATATGAGATGTGGTGACATACTTGTTTAAAAAGGGATTTAATATTTGGAATTTTGCAATTGCAGGAGATATTGATTGTGATGCAAAGCTCGAGTATGGATGGTCAGGAAAATTATGCTGGCGAACAAATTTTACTTTATTACCAAGCTCGATGATGCACTTAAGGGACTCATTCTAGAACAAAGGTTTTTGCAAGGATGTGCCAGTTACCGAGATGTCGAGATGTTGGAATTCAAGCATGTAGTAACAAAGTGTATCTATTTCGAGAGTAATTTATTCCTGGAATGTTCAAATTGGGAAACTTGAGATGTAGGAGTTCGACTTCCACTTGATCACTCCATTATAATGGAAGGATCCTATATATCTTTGTTTGGGTAAATTTGTTCGATTTCAGAAGGAATCCTGACAAAGATGAAAAAGTAGAACCTGAAGAGCTTCAATGAGTGATTGGAGTTGACTTCCATTGACTTCAATTGCAATTCTCCTATTGGGCACAATATTCCACGTGCCTTGATGAGATTGATCCCTTAGATTTCCTCTCATGTAGATTTCTTATCCTATCTGAGCCTTGTGTTCTATTAAAGACCAGAGGATGCTTAATTTTATTTTAAGTTTAGAATTTGTGGATGTTAGAGGAGCAAAAACTTCTTTTAAGTTTTTTTTCTTTTTTCTTATTTTTTGAACCATTTATATGTAAAACTTTGTATGCACGTAGACATTAATTGATATCAGAGCTTTATGGATAGCTACCTATCTAAGTATCTTTTGTAGCTAGTTTTGTAAGTTTGGTTGAACAAGACTGTATGTTGCGCCATTTAAGGGTGCATACAAAACCTATTTGGTGTCCATAAACGAAACCCCCTCTCTTTAAAATCTCGCACCATTTTATACGTAGTTGTGAAGCAATCTGGTGAAATATAGTGGTTTTCTCTGTTTTGATTAATTCTTTGGGGAATCCATGGAGAATAACCAAAAGAAACTTTTATTTTTCAGTATTTTTATGTTTTACTTTAGATTAGATGTTTAATATTTTGAAAATGTTCCAAAAATATAAGTGAATGGAAATAATTTTGTTGAAAATATTTTATTTTCAATAAAATTGTTGAATGCTTAATGCTAAATTTGCTTAAGTGATAGCAAAGAAATTGGCGACGGTCTTTGAAATCTAATGTCAAATCTATTGGTTTCATGAATTCCAAGTTTATCCTTTCAAACTGGAATGCTGATCTAAAATGTTCAAAGAAATAATACATAAATATATATATGAGTGTGTGTGTATGTGAATGACCCCTTAAAAAAAAAACAACAATTATCACATCATTACCAGAGAGCAACCCTAGTGCAACCATGACCTAGTTATCAAAGACTTCAAATTAAACATAAGTCAATATTTTCTCTGTAAATGTAGAATTTTCTCTTAGGTTGTATTTGTTTCATATCTTTCAAGAAGGATAGGCTCTTCATGGTCTTGTCTATGGATATTTTATTCGATCTGTTTACTATGAGTAAAACCATTGTCAACACCTTGCAAAAACAGAAAGAAGAAATCATCAAGAAATTTAGTTTATTAAGTGATATTGTAAGAATGGAATACTCTCTGGTTGGATAAGCTCTAGCATGCACTGAAAATCTTGAGAAGATAAACCTAATGCCTGATACTCCAGATGGTGTTGAAGAAATTCTAATTGAGTTGGAATCTCTGAACAAGATGTTGACTACAGTAAAGGAAGGCTGGGAAAAAGGAAAAACATTCTGGGAAGGTATTCTAAAGGAGCTTCAAGGCTCATCATCTTCGAGTTGATATATGTTTCTTTCTTTTCTTTTCTTTAATGTTTTTCAATTGTTTTTGGCACACCCTTTGTCCTTGATGTCAAAGGGGGAGTGAAGTGGTGGATTGCTAGTGTTATGGGGACAAGAACTTTGTAAATACTCTTTTTGGTTTTGGTACATGTTGCCATTAATGACAAAGGGGGAGACTATTGGAAAAATGAAGAAAAACATCTCATTTTATTACTTTTTCTTTCTTTGATGTCACCATGCTAGATGAGATGCAACTACAAGATCAAGACTAAAGTCATTCTGATATTCTAGTTTGGTATATGAACTAGTATTTTGCTGAAATCCTTTGATATTTTGGTCCGCATTTATTTTCTGGTGAGAATTTCTGCTTATGGTTTTGGGAAATGGTTTACAGATATTGTGAGCACATACTTTCAAGATTTCATGTATTCAATGCTTGTACAATTTTTTTTCTTATTGGTTTGAAGTCTGTTACTGGTCGACTTCTTTGATGAATTGTGCAAAAATTAAAAATAGTTTTGTTATGCAAATATATGTGCGACCTATTTTAGGTCTATGTCAAATTATTGAAGTGTGTGGATTGTCTTTTTGAAAGCTTGAGGCCGACAGATAATATTTCTTGGTAAATATCAAGTGCATCTAATTAGGCCAACCTAATTGATACTTGTGAAGGAGACTGGATATATATAATGGATAGTTTTTGAAGAGGGTGTGTGTGATTGTGTCTGATTGTGTGTGAAGAAGAAAAGAAGTGTGAACATAATGAAATTTGTTAATTTCATTTATTGAGCTACATTGGAACTAAATCTGTTATCTAGCTGAAATCCATTCAATCTTTGTAATTCTATAGGTAGTGAGCCTTTGTTTCTGGATAGTGAGTCCTAGTAGTGAGCCACCCATTTTGTAATATTCTATAACCGTTTATATAATATTGTGATCTAACACTCACCGTGGTTTTTCCCATTTTGGGTTTTCCACATAAAAGTCTTGGTGTTCTTGTGTTCTCTGATCTTATGTTTTGTCAATGCTCCTATTCATTTTTGCTATTGTTTTCATTGGAATAGTTGGATGGTATCTAATAAAAAAAATTAAGAAGATACTGATTCACGCCCCCTCTTAGTATCTTGGATCTTGAACACAAGTCACCTCTCAGGTTCCTAATGAAACACTAAAACTAACTCTTCAAAACTAATATGTCCTTTATTTTCCTATTCTCCTTCAATAAGAACACCTGATAATTCACCTATAATAGTAGGAGTGACTTCTATTACATCCCCTCTGACTCGTGTGATATTAACATGAAAATTTCTCAAAAATTATTCAACCAATTCTAGCTCAAAACCCTCATACATCGGAATAAATTCGAGCCATCTAGTTTTTCAGAGTGCAAATTGAAGTTTTCAGGCTTTGAATTTCTATTTTTTCCCATTTTTTTACTACTATATCTTGACAAGGAAAATGGCAGCCACAAATTGTTTCAACAAAATATAGAATTATTTTCTTCTTTTAGAAGCAACAACTTTCCATAAATGACACATCATGTCAAACGTCTGGTATTAATTTCACTTTATTCCTTCTAGACGATTCACACACACAAACCTGTACTTTGCATTATGATTTGCAAGTTTGGAAGTAGTGCTGACACATGCAAATTTATTTGCAATGATGTGAAGATTTTAACTTTTCTTGCAATCATTATGGGAATATTTTAATGTCACATCCTTCTCTCTCCACCAAATTTTGATATAATTAATACCATTTTATTATACTATTAACAATTATTTGGCAGATATTTCTATGCTTAAAGTATTTACCTAACTTCAAAATATACTAACTAAATTAGAAAAATAATATTTGGAATATAATACTTACAATAAATGCATACCTTTTTTATTTAAACCAGAACTCAACCAGAGTGTGCAAATTAACTCAGTTGGAAAATATTCCAATGAGTCAATTAGAGAGAGCTCAACGGTTGGTTTAATACTGAGAACTTTTGAAATCGTCAGGAGTTATTAGGAGTAAACTAAAGTTGATCCAGGAAGATCGCCATTTATAGTTTTCAGCCATTCCCTTTTTTTTATCACTTTTCTGGAGATAAACCACAATTTCTGGTTTTCAATTTATCTCCTTTATTAATGCCTTCTTCAAAAGGATTATAAAGAAAAACATTCTCCCATGGAAGAAATATCCTCCACAAGAAAATGTTCAATTCAATGTTGCAATTCTGATACAAATTCATATTTTGATGTTGGATTGTGATATATCTTTAAATGATGACCATTAACCAGTATTATCCTTCTTTCTCCATCTATGGGTATTAGTTGAACAACTCCATTTTCAAAAGTTTGATCAATTTCATAGGGTCCTAACCATCTTGTATGAAATTTATCTTTAGATTCTTGCAATCTAGAATCAAATAGTAGTGCCCAATCTCCTTTCTTGAGTTTTTTGGCCACAATGTGCTTATCATGCCATTCTTTCCTCTGCTTCTATATTATTTATGTGTGCTAAAGAGCTTCCATTCTCATTTCATCCAATTACTTCAGCTATAGAATCCTTTTTTTTTGCCTCAAGCAAGTAAATACCAACTTCCAATGTTGCTTTTAATGTCTGCAACTCAAACTCAATAGGCATGACTGAAGTTTTCCCATACACTAACTCATATAGAGAGAATCCATTGGTTGTCTTTTAGGTTGTATTGTAAGCCAAGACTGCTTCATCTAACCTTTCTACCCAATCTATTTTCTTCAATGAAATAGTCTTTGTCAAAATATTTTCTAATTCTTGGTTAGTAACTTCTACTTTCCCATTTGTCTGAGGTTAATACGGTGTGGATTTCTTGTATGTCATCTGATATCTTTGCATAAAAGTTTCCATCATAGCAAACACAAACTAATGTCCTTGGTCTAACACTATCTCCCTTGGTGCATTGAATCTCTGAAGAATATGCTTGTACAAAAATCAGCTACTTTATCTTCCCTTGTTGTTCGCAAAGCTTTCACTTTGGCCCACTTTGTGACATAGTCTGTACAAACTAGAATATAATGTTGTCCTCTAGAAGGTGGATCAACAGGTCCCACGAAATCAATTCCCCATTTCTCAAACTGTTCAAAAGCTATCTAGGGTTATAACGACATCTCCATTGTTGGTGTACATCTTCCCATGCATTGCCATTCATCACAATGCTTAACAAAGAATGAAACATCCTTTGTCATAGATGGCCAAAAATAACCAGATCCTAAGATCTTATGAACCGTTCTGATCACTGAATAATGTCCTCCTTTTGGCTCATAATGGAAAGCATGTATGACATCATAAACATCTATTTTTGCAACACACTTGTGAAGAACATGATCAGGACACATTTTAACCAAAAGTCCATTTATCCATTGGAATCTAAAACTTTCATGAATTAATCTCCCTTTCTGCTTAGGATTAAAATGATTTGGAAACTTCCCTGTTATAAGATAATTTGCAAGATCAAACCATAGAGGATGAATTGATATTGCAAACATTTTCTCATCTAGAAATGTGTCATCTACTAGCTCTTGATCACCCTATAAAACAATTCTTGAAAGGAAATATGCAACAACATTATCCTTACCAGGATTATCTATAATAGTCACATCAAATTCTTGCAACAATAATAGCCATCTTATAATTCATCCACCCACTACAACTTTATTCATCAGATATTTAATAGCAGCATGGTTTGTGTGAATGAATACCTTGCAACCAGTAATATAGTGCCTAAATTTATTAATTGCATATATTACTCTTAGAAATTAGTTTTTAGTTGTTGTGTAATTCCTTTCGGTAAGATTCATATTTTTACTGATATAGTAGATAGCATGCATTGCTTCATTCTCATCTTTCTGTCCCAAGATTGCACCAATAGAAAAGTTGGACGCACCAATATGTATATGAAATGGAACTCCCCAAATATCACCTTTGATAATTGAAGTAGTTAAGGTATGTTTAATTGTTTCAAAATATTTTTGATAATCACTTGTCCATAAGAACCCCACATCCTTCTTGAGCAATGTGAACAAAGGTTCAAAAATTCTACTGAACCCTTCAATGAATCTTCTATAGTACCCAACATGCCCAAGAAAACTGTGAACACTAGTTTTATTTTTAGGGATCTCAATCTGTTGAATGATTTCTACTTTCTTGGGATCAACTTTTATTCCCTATTTTGAAATGTGATGTCCTAGAACAATCCCTTCCATCATCATGAGGAGACTCTTTTCATGATTCAAAGATAACCTAAGATCCTTACATATTTGAAAAACCTTATTCAAAATTTCAAGTGCTTCTCCAAATGTTTGTGCATGGATTGTAAAATCATCCATATATACTTCTACACATGAGGTAGTTAAATCCGCAAAAAACTCCAAGACAACTCTCTAAAAAGTGGTTAGTGCATTGCATAGTCCAAATGGTAGAACTATAAAAGCATACATTCCCCATAGACCATGTAAAGGTAGTCTTATCCTGGTCCTCAGGAGCCACTTGGATCTGATTGTACCCACTAAAGCTATCTAGGAAAGAGAAATAACTACTGCCAACTAGGTTATTAAGTACTTGATCAATAAATGACAAAGAAAAATGATCTTTTTTAGTGGCTTTGTTTAATTCTCTATAATCCACACATACATGCCATTCTCCATTTTTCTTGGGAACAATAACCAATGGGGAAACCCATTGACTATCAGATATTGGATAAATAAAACCCACTTTCAATAGTTTTTCTATCTATTGTTTTACAACATCTAAAAGAACATGATTGATCCTTCTTTGACCCTACCTTACCGGTTTAACATCTTCAGTATAAATATGATGAGTGCAAATAGAAGGTTGAATTCCTCTCATGTCTTTATATTCCCAAGCAAATGCTTCAGTATGATTTTCCAAGGTTTGCTTCAATTCCTCTTCTTGTGAGGAGGATAAGGGTGAATTAATGAAAAGATGTTTGTCCCCTAATATTGTAATTTCTTTAGTATTATTCTTAGAATCAAGTGGATCTCCAAAAAGTGTATTTAAGGGACATGTGTGTGAATTTTTCTGATGTAACATTCCCTAAAAATTATTCTTCTTTTTTACTTGACCAATCTTTTTAGAATTAAGGTCTTGCTCTTCATATTCCTCGACATGTTCTACCAAATTAACCATGGCCAATTCTACAATGCCATATCCTTTTGACTCTATATCCTCATCAACCAAAATTTGAGTATTAGGCTAAAATGATGGTTGGGCTAGAGGAAAAAGTGACAACTCCTATTTTTGACCATTAGAAATTATCATACTTCCTTATTTACAATCTATCAATGTTGTTGCAGTAGCCAACCATGGTCTACCTAAGATAATTGGATAACTAGAATTCTTCTTTCTAGCTTTAATAACTAGAAAGTCAACTAGATAATCCCATGTATCAATAGTAACTATGATGTCTTCAAGAACACCTTTAGATTTGAGAGTAGATTGATCTTCCAATTGTAAAATAGTTGTTGTGGGTTGAACACTCATCATACCCAACATTTCAATAGTGTCTAATGTGATAACATTGATAGTTTATCCCAAATCAATTAGCACGTTGGTTATCTCATTTCCTCCAATACTCAAAGTTATCACAAGACTACGAGGATCATTATACTTTTGAGGTAGTAATCTTCTTGACAAAACATCAGTGACTTTGGTCTCTATCTATATTATAGGAGGCATTTTTTTCTTCCTACCTAGCGTTTTCATACAAAGAGACTTAACCAATTGATTTATTTCTGGAATGTATTTAATGGCTTGTAATAATGGTATCTCAATATTGATCTTTTTAAATTCACAGAGAAGTTGAGAGTCCACTACATTCATATAATTTGGTTGAGGGATGTTAGGAGCTGATTGTTATATTTTCAAACACTCAGGATAAGTTTCCTGATTAACCTTTTGTACATCATCAGAGTTTTGGTTTTCCTTTGAATACTTTTTTTCTTTCTCACCTTCCTGATCTTTAGCATTTGGTATAGATGGGACATTATGGTTCCTTAATTGAATATCATTGGCATATTTCACATTCAAAGTAGGAGGATTTGAATTAGTACGATTGTTTTTTGGATTTGAGATAGGTTGCAATGGCAACTAAGGTTGGTTTACTTGTTCACTACCAGAATTAGGATTGGTGACTAATGGAGGTGACTATGCCCAGGGACGCCTTAGTCCCTGATTTTTCCATGGTTGAAATTGTGTTTGATTTTTCTACCATAATGGTTGGTTCAACTGCCACTATGGTTGATTTGATTTCCACTATGATTAGTTCCGTTGAGGACTCATCCATTCGGGTTGACCCCAAAATGTAGGTGGTGGTTGTGCTTGGTAGGGAGGAGTCCATTGGTTTGCATTTGGCCAAGGATTCTGATTCCAATTAGTTCTGGGACCATATTTCCCTTGATTAGTGTTATACCCTATATTCTAAGATCTCTATCCAACATAATTAACTTCTTCCTTCACTACGATTTGTTTCTTGAAATGATTCTTAATTCTAGGTAAGAGGCTACAAAAACTTGTTGCATGGTGTTTCTCATAGATTTCACAAAGATCAATTCGATTTAATGGAAACTCTCTCAAAAGATGTTTCCCTCTACATTTGGAACAATAAATGGATAAAGGCTCAGTAGTTTTCTTATATCCTTGCATGTTGAGATGAAGGATTAGATCATTTTTCAAATTTGCATTTTTCCTCCATTACTTAAGATACATCAGGAGTGAGAACTTTTTTTCTTTGGGGGTTTCTAGCCCCTACTATAGTCCTAGAGTAGTTTCTACATATCTTAATAATTTGTTCTAAAGAAAGCTTATTGATGTCTCCTTTTCCCATAAGATTCAAAGATTCTTTGGACTCATCATCAATTCCTTTTAGAAAAATTGTCTTACTAATCCCATTATCCAATCCATTACCACACCTTTTATGCAAAAACTAAAATCTGTCAGCATAATCTTCCAGAATTTCATCTTCCAATTGTCTCATTCAGAACAAATCCTCTTTCCTATCTCTTACTCGACAGTAATCTTGGTATTTATCCAAAAAATCAATTTCCATTTCTTGCCAAGTTGAGATTGTCTGTGCGCCTAAACCCATGAACCAATGTAAGGCTAACTCTTTCAAGGTAGAAGGAAACAATTTCAACTTCTAGTTATCATCTGTATAGTCATAGGTCTGGAATAAAACCTTAAACTCAAAGAGAAATTGGTCATGGTCCTTAGAAGTTTTTCCCCTAAAGGTAGGTAAATTAGAAGGTGAAATGTTTTTCATAGGAGGCTCATCATCATGTCTATTTAGATTAATAGGATAGGAAAATGTCCTTTTATTTGGTAGGGGACCATTTCTCGATTGGTCACCCATTTATTCTTATTCTTGATAATGCTCTTGATTTTCAATCTGATGTTACTAAACTTGTTGTTCTTGATCAAAATCAATGTTTCATGGAAGAAACCTTCCTAGAAGATCTCTAGCTTGTCTCATCCACAATCTAGATTGGCTTCCTTATCAATAGTAAGGCTTCAAACTTTAATAGCCAAATCTTTTAATTCCCTAGTAATGACGCCAAAAATGATGGGAAAGGTCATTGTTGTCACTTCTTGCATCATTTAATGTTTTAATTATCGAACCAGGTGTGTCTTAGAGCTATATGTGATAAGGATGTCTCCATGGATTTGGGGGGCTTTGTATTGTAAACGATGACTTTTCTTTTTAGTCTAACTCCTTCAGGAGCTTTCAAGATCTCTTAGGAGTGGAACTCAACAACTGATTTCTAAGGGCTAATTTTATCTCATCCCATAATTAATGCTCATTAAAATTCTAACAACTTAGTTTAGACTCCACCTGACTTAATTGTAATTGATTCATGGAAAAATTAAAATGTAACTAAATTCAATCTTAATCTAAAATTTAGAATTTAAATTCTATTCTTATTTTACTTGAAAAGAAAGTCTATTTTATGCTTAAAATAAAATAAATATTAATCTAGAAAACAACACTAAATTCCATGAATGAATTCCAAACAAGCTTTGGTTTTATCTTCCCATCAGTCGTCATTATTACTCCTACCAAAACCATCATGCATTTGAAAATAGTTACTAGTCTAATTCCTATGAACAACATTCAAACCTAGAGTAAATGAATAAATGCTAATCTATAATGAAGCATAACAAAATATTTTAGAAACAATATGAACTAATATAGAAAGTTTGAATAGATGCAGTTACTAACAATGATTAAATAGAAATCAAGATTATTATCTCTTCACTTGATACAATCTGAACAAAAATTAACTGAATCAAAAGAACACAACATAAGATCACCTCCTTCTGTTGAGCGGGCCCTGCTCTTCCTCTGGTGGGACCTTTAACATTGAGATTTAGATTAACTTCTTATTTGCATTCAAATTGGCCCAAATAAGGTGATGGAACCAAAGTGCGTAGTACAATCATTACAATATCAAGCAAAAAATTATTTAACTCTAGACTATTCCTAAAGATGGATATTTATAGGAATATCCCTTATTTGAATTCAAAATCATGGTGTTGTCTACCAAGATACAAAGTGGAAAACTAAAACTTAAACAAAACTGAAAATATCAGAGAGGATTTTGCCACCTAATAGCTGAAACAAGAAGTTTCCCAACTAACTAGAGAAGTTGATTTAAAATTATGATGAATCAGTATCCAGGTGGAGTGATCAGGAGTGTGATTGATCCCATGTCTATTAAATAGAGAGTTTAACAAATCCACATCATGAAGTAAACCTTTAATCAGCTGATCAAAATCCTCAAAAATAGGATGCTAATGTGACAACACATATTTCAATTTGAATAGTTATTTCATCATTAAAATCATCAAAAGTGACACATTCAATGCAAAATATTATTTCTAATGCATTCCCTAATTAGTTAAATATAGAGCAAAACAAGCAAATAGAAAGGCATATATTCTACCACCAACATTGTTAATTAATAGTATAATAAAGTTTTTGTGAGCAAAAAATGAACATTAAAAGTACCATTTAGAACACTCATCAGTACTAATGGAAGAATATCTAGAGTATTGCAGATTTGATGTTGAGAAATCTTACAAGAATCCCTACACTCCTCCTAAAAATGGTCCAAATACACCTGAGAAAATTAAAGCACATGAAGCGAATAACAAGGAGAAGTTCATCTTGAAGAATAATTTGGTACATTCTGAGTTGATTAAGGTTCAGAATTTGAAGATAAATAAGGAAGTTTGGGATGCTTTAGAAAGAGTGTGTGATAGTGATGAAAGGGTAAAAGAATCAAAATTACAGAATTTGGAAACATAGTTTGATCTTTTACATATGACCAAAGATGAGAATGTCAAAGCTTATGTATAGAGATTGGATGAGGTAGTGGCTAGAATGCGATCTCTTGACACTACTATAGATGAAACCATAATTGTAAAGAAAATTCCTAGGACTCTTCATGACGCTTATAGTGAAAAGATGAGTGCTATTGAGCAGAATATAGATTGCAAGACATGTACTAAGGATCTGTTGTTAGGATTCTTTCCACCTTATGAAATGAGGAATCCAAATCTAAGAAGTGGAGGAAAGATAGAAACTACCTTTAAAGCTACAAGAATTGAAGATCTGAATGAAGAGAACTTTGAAGAAATCGAGGCTAACTTTGTAAGAATATTGAGATAAGGCTCTGGTAAGTATGAAGGTAAATTTCCCTTTAAATGCTTTAGTTGTGGAGAGATTGGTCACTATGCTACAAAATATCTAGAAAGAGCTAAAAATAATAAACAAAGATATGAGAAAGAAGGAAAGGAAAGAAGATTAACATAGCTTACTATGTTAATGAGAATGCTAGTATTTCATATGAAGATTTAGAATATGAAGATCCAAATGACAATGAATGCTTGTTCTTGGCGATTAAAGATGAACCTACTTCTACTAATTCAGAAAGACAGTCAAAGGAAAATCCTCTAGAAAAGAAGAAAGAGAAAGAGAAAGAGAAAGAGAAAGAGAAAGAGAAAGAGAGAGAGAGAGAGAGAGAGAGAAAGAGAAAGAGAGAAAGAGAAAGAGAGAGAGAAAGATAGTTAAAGGAAAATCCTCTAGAAAAGAAGAAAGAGAAAGAGAAAGAGAAAAAGAAAGAGAAAGAGAAAGAGAAAAAGAGAGAGAGAGAGAGAGAAAGAGAAATAGAAAGAGAAAGAGAAAGAGAAAGAGAAAGAGAAAGAGAAAGAGAAAGAGAAAGAGAAAGAGAAAGAGAAAGAGAAAGAGAAAGAGAAAGAGAAAGAGAAAGAGAAAGAGAAAAATGAAGGTACAGCTATCTCTTCCCTACATGCTAAAGAAGAAAAGAATTTTTGGGTAGTTGATAGTGGTTGTTCACATCACATGACTGGTGACAAGATTAAGTTTGTGAAACTTGAAAAATATGATGGAGGTTTGGTTATATTTGGAGATGATACTGGTGCTAAAATTTGTTGGATAGGTCTAGTAAGTTTTGATGGAAAGCATCATACTAATGATGTCTACTATGTTAAGGGTTCAAAGCATAATCTGTTGAGTGTTGTTCAAATGTGTAGAAAGGGATATTATCTTGTGTTTAAGGATGAGAAGTGTGAGATCTAGAAAGGATCCAAAACTTTGATTGCTACAGGACAAAAATATGAAGGGAATATTTATCAACTTAAAGGTGTTGATGGACGATGTTTTATGACTTGGATAAATGACAGCTAGTTATGGCACAAGAGAATGTGTCACATGAATTTTGATAACTTGGAAAGTATTAGTACTATTCAAGCCATGAGAGATCTACCGAGAATCACAAAGCCTGTAATTGCTATCTGTAGAAATTTCCAGTTTGGGAAACAGACAAGAAACCATTATAGATTAAGGAAATAATCTACTACTAGATTGCTTGATTTGGTTCATACAAATCTTTGTGGTCCTATGAGAGTGTGGAGCCTAACTGGTGAGAGGTACCTTATGATTTTAATTGATGATTATTCTAGATATACATGGGTTATGTTTTTAAGAAAAAAATCAGAAGCATTAGATAGATTCAAAGCATTCAAGACTATGGTTGAAAATGAAGTAAATTTGAAGATAAAATGCTTGAGATCTAACAGAGGTGGTGAATTCACCTCCCATGAGTTCAACATGTTTTGTGAAGTTAATGGAATAAAGAAAAAATTATCTACTCTGAGAACTCCTCAGTAGAATGGAGTTATTGAAAGGAAAAATAGAACAGTTCAAGAAGCTGCTAGGTCAATGATCATTGAAGCTAGATTATCAGAAGTTTATTAGAAAGAAGCTATTCGCACTGCTATGTATGTATTCAATTGATTTTAGGCAATAACAAATAGTATGAAAACTCTCTATGAGCTATGGCATGGAAGAATTCCTACAGTTAAATATTTCAAGGTATTCAAAAGAAAATGCTACATTAGAAGAGATGAGGAAACATTGGGAAAGATTGATGCAAGAAGTGATGAAGGAATATTTCTTGGTTACTCTACTAAAAGCAAGGCATACAAATGTTTCAGCAAAATATTGAGGAAGATTGTGGAAAGCTCGAATGTGAAGGTTGATGAAACAATGAATAATTCTATTGATATTGATGGATATGTGTTTGATGAACATGATTGCGCAAGAATAGAAGAAATTGAAGAACATGGTAGAGATGAGTAGAAAGAGCAGAATGAAAGAGAAGAAGATGATCTGGTAATGTCCCCCAGAACACTGAAATATGTATAGAGGAATCATTTAGAAATTCATATTATTGGAGACAAGACAAAAGGTGTGTTGACTATAAGCAAAGCTGCTACTAAAGTAAATTTGTGCTTACTCTCTAAAATTGACCTGAAGTTAGTAAGAGAAGCCTGCGAAGATGAACATTGGAAGGAAGCAATGAAAGAAGAACTTTTGCAGATTGAAAAGAATCAAACTTGGGAATTGGTTCCAAGATAGGCAGACAAAAATATCATTGGATCAAAATGGGTATTTAGAAACAAGCTGATTGAGAACGGGAAATATATTAAAAAAAAGCAAGGCTTGTATGTAAAGGCTACTCACAAATGAAAGGTATAGATTTTTTAGGAAACCTTTGCCCTAGTAGTAATAATGGAAGCTATAAGGATGTTCTTGGCATTAATTGCTTATAAAGATTTCAAAGTCTATTAGATGGATGTCAAGTCAACATTTTTGAATGGTGAGCTAGATGAAGAGGTTTACATGGAACAACTAGAAGGATTTTAGTTAATAGATTAGCCGAATATGGTGTGAAGATTGAAGAAAGATTTATATGGACTAAAGCAAGCCCCTAGAGCCTGGTATGCATGGTTGAGTAAGAAGCAAGATTCGGTATCTTTTTCTACTACTGAAGCTAAGTATATTGTTCTTGCATCATGCTATACACAAGTGTTATGGATGAAACAAACATTGAAAGATATCACAGTGCTACATGATGATCTTATTCCTATATTTTGTGATAACACAAGTTCAATTAACATTTCAAAGGATCCTATGATGCACTCACTCGAATGAAGCATATATCTATCAGGTATCATTTCTTAAGAGAGAAGGTTATGGAGAATGAAGTCAAGCTTGAGTATGTTTCAACAAAATATCAGATTGTGGATATATTTAAAAAAGGCTCTTCTTAAAGATACTTTTGAGTATCTTCAGGATAAGCTAGGGATTATTGACCCTCCTTATATAAACTAAGATGCATTTGGAGATGCATCAGTTTGGTGAATTTGTGATTCTATCTTTTGGACTGATGTTTGTTGGTGGCTACCCTAAGGGGAAGTAGGAAAATTTTCTAAAGTGTTGTCATTATGAGTATTTTGTTTTCATGTCAAAGGAAGTTTTAATGTACGTATATTTTTTCTTTTCCATTTATGTCAAAGGGTGAGAGATAGCATGTGAAAATTTAATAATAGAAAGTAGGTAATGAGGAAGATGATCTTCTAAAAGGGGAGAAGCAAAACATTCTTGAAAATTATTTTTAGAATAGGTATGGTGTATTTGATGGTTTTTCACATCATGTGTTTCCATCAATGAAAAAGTGGGAGATTGTTGCAAGAATGTAAAAGGACTAAAGTGTTTTCATTGTTGTCAACTGGTCAACTGGTTATGTATGAGTTGTTGATTATATATGTTGAGGATATTGAGAAAATTGTATTAAAAGAACATTGCTAGTTCCAATGCTTGTGAACTTTTTTTTGTTGTGTATTGATTGAGGTCCAGGAGAATTTTTCCTGGTCTAGATTTCTCTTTGATGAAATCTTATGGTGTATGGTTCAAGAGTTGTGTTGCCTTGGTTCTATTGAAGTTTCTTTTAGAATTCGGATTTATCAAGCTTAATTGATCTATTGTTTTACACTGGTATGGTTGAACGTGTGTCAAGCACTACTTTTGAAGCTAATGAAGCATGTTGGATCTATTATGGATCTTGGTGAAGTGCGTGTTTGGGTCACCCTCATTCTAATTCCACCCTAGGATGTTTTGCGTTGACCTAATTTGAATTTTGAAGTTGGATGGCTGAATTTGTATCTTTTCAAGGTTAGAGATAGTATAAATACAGAATATGATAGCAATGAAAATTGTACATAAGAAAAGAAGGAAGATAAGTGAAAGATAAGACATGAACTTGATACTATTCTTGAGATGTGTGAGTTAAGTGTGTGTTTGTTCAATGTGAAGCTTAATTTTGAGTTTCCAGATGCGGTGAGTAGAAGGCGAACTCTATCATTCATGTGAGTTGAATAGTGATTGTGGTGGAATATTTGTTGCATTGGGATTTTTGTCTCTTTGTAACAAGTATTCTTTGTCTTCTTTGTATCTTTGTGGCAGTGAGCCCTCCAAGTTGTAGCCTTGTGGATAGTGAGTCTAGATAGTGAGTCCTTATTTTAGGTAGTGAGCCTTATCTCAAGAAGTGATCCTTTTTGTAATCAGTTTTGATACTCTCTATAGTGTGAGTTAATCCTCACCGTGGTTTTTCCCTCATTGGGTTTTCCACATAAATCTAGTGTTATTGTGTTTGTGCACTTACATTTGATGGTTAATCACTTAATTAGTTTATGTGTTAGTTCCGCTAATTGAATTAAAGGTTATAATATATGATAACTGATTCACCCCCCTCTCAATTTTCCTATCCAATAATAGGAAAATAAACTCTTTCACAAATATTGCATCTCAAGATTTTAACTTGTACCGACAATCAAAGATTATATTAAGCTTGAAAATTGGGTTAGAACAGTCCAGAGAAGACAACAGGGTTGCAACAATCCCTTACAAGACTTCTAAAATTCATAATAAAATGATTTGTGACATCAAATCAAAGCTCTCTAACACAATTTTTCTCCAGCACCTACAACAATAAACCTCTCAACACAATCACAACAACACAAATCTGCAACAAATGGTGATGTTCATGGCTCTGATTTCCTTTAGTCTGGAAATCCTTAAAATCCATCCAATGAAAATTTTTCTTTTCCACTTATATGTGGCTATCAAATCAGCCTCAAATTTTTATGAAAAAAAAATCTTCAAATTTGGGCACTCAAATTCGAAGTTAAAAATATTTGAATTTGAAAGGCATATTGTGGAGATATTGGTATGACAAGAATCTCCTACATTGAGAAAACCATCATAATATGGAGGCTAGGTCATGCCATTTGGGAGGAAAATGATCCCAAATGAATGTTGTGCAAAAAATTATCAAGTATTTTCATTTCATTTCAATATTTTTTTTGGGGGGGTGAAGAATGGAGGTTGGAGGAAAAGAAGATAGTTTTTAGATTTGAAGACTATGTTTTGGTAGCATTTTGTTGTAGGTGTGAGAAGGTGAAGACAACAACAAATAGGTCCTTTGACATCATGTTTGAATATTGATTTAGTGGAAGATTGATTTTGAAGCTACATGATGAGGTTTTGGGGAGATGAAGATAGGAGAGTTTGAGGAAGGATTGTGGAATCCATAAATTGTTGTACTACACCATTTTTGTAGGTCTAATATTGGACCTAAATCATATTGGGATTTTGTAATGTCCAGAGCCAATAGGCTTGGCCTATTGTTTTGTAATGTTGTTTTAAATTTCAATGAGAATTTCTATGATTTTGCTTGCATAAATTGGGTGTTTAGATCAATCCTATTTTATGATGTTTAAATCAGATTAGTGAAGGTCGATTATTGGTTTTAATATCAGCTTTCAAACTAATTTTATTAGCCAAAGAGGCTGAAATATTGGTAAAATCAATTTGGAGAATATTTTGTTGTTGTTGTAGGTAGTTTTCAATGAGTATAACTAGTGTTCATGTTGCATATTTTAAAACTTGATTTGTTGCATTTCCAATGAAATTTATTTTTTTGAGAGTTGTTGTATGAAAAAGGGGGTATGTGTGTTATCCTCTTACATTAGTGGTATTAGAGAAAGAGTTCCTAAGTGTACAGGAAGAGCATCGAATGTGAGGTAGTTTACATTAGGACTTGGGGGTAGAATGTGTGTGATTTGTGTATAGACAGATCACCAAGTGTGAGATAGTCTATACTTCAGAGGTTGAATATTGCGAGTGTGTGGCAAGTGTTTGATGAAATGCCAAAGAAGAAAGGTAACAAGTTGGTCATAGTTGTGTATGTAAGTGAACATGATGGAGAAAATATTGCAGAAGTATGCTTTGAGAATAGTATGAAGAAAGATGGTGAGATTGTAGTAAAGGGTGAGAAGGGCGAGAAAAGTGCAGCAAATATTAAAGAGGTTGCAGTAGAAAAAATATATTTTAGCGAAATGGAGGACATTGAAGAAAGGGAAAACCAAGTTGCAACAGTTAAAGAAAAGGTAAAACTTGCACTTTGTGAGTTCATTGATGATTCTGGTTTGCATGTGAATGCCATGAATGGGATGGATGTATATGAAGAAGTTGAAAATTATGTTGCATCAGTAAGGAAAAGATAATTATCAGCTTTTGATGAGGTTAAAACCAAATTTGATTTGTATTTGACTGATATGACAAATTATAGAGAAGAAAGAATTGTAGCAATGAAAGTAGTTGAGGAAAAGTTTAATCTTTTTGAATGTTATTATAAAAATAGATGTGAGTATAATGAAGTTGTAGAAGAAGAGAGTCCTTTGGAGGAAATAAAAGAAAAAGAGAGATTATTTATTGATGAAGATTGCAGAAGTAGAAGTAGAGTGAAATGCATTAATTGCAGGTAGAGCAAAAGTTATAGCAAAAGGTAATGAGGTAAAATCATATTTTAATGTGAGATTTGATAAGGTTAAGAGTGATGTTGCAGAAAGTAATGAGAAGGTTAAAAAAAATATCATTAATTATTTTCATGCTTATTTGGAAAATTTAGTGAATTCAAATGAGATAGTTCAGGAAGAGTTTACTAGTGATGATTGGTATATAAAGAAGGATTTGTATGGTGTTGCAGAGTTTAGCATAGATGCATTTTGGTGGAGGTGGCTAGACTATGGTGGGTTGAATCCCATAAGATTAGAGGAGAATGTGAGTTACACTTAGAGGAGTTGTTTGTTTTATGGTGGAACTGATTCAATATTTAGGAGGTTCAGTGTAGAGCAGAGTTGTCATAGAAGGAAGCTTGTTCCAACTAGATGCTGGAAGAAAAGAAAGAAAAACTCATTGGAGGTACCAATTTCAGTAATGGAGTTTTATGAGGGTTGTTTACAACCTAAAAGGATGGTTCTACTATTCAACTTCATTTTGTGAGACCAAGCTCACAAAATTCTTCTAACTTGGGTGTCTAATGCAAGAGCATCCATGGTTGACAGGCTATCCTCATCAACCAAAAGAAATATTTTATTTTTTTTATGTTTAGTAGATTATTATTTTGAGTGGAGTAATGTTTGGAATAATTGAAATAATTTTATTTATCTTTCAAAATGAGTTGAAAAATTTTCATGATCTTTTTGGTGAATTTCATGTCATTTCAGTGGCATTTCCTAGTGACCCTTCACCTACACAAACTTGGGCATTGGAAATGGGAGGCATATGTGGATTCAATAAATTAATTATGAAAACAAATATTTTCTTCAAATTTGGGCACTCAAAGTGGGACTTCAAAATATATTAATTTGAAAGGCATATTGTGGAGATAGTGGTATGACAAGAATCTCTTATTTTGAGAAAACTATCATAACATTGTAAGAGCACTTTATTTTTGTATTTTCATGAATTTCAAGGCCAATTTGGAGGGAATAGGGAGGATAGATCATTCCATTTATGAGGGAAATGATCCGAAATGAAATTAAATGTCATTTTATGTTGTGCAAAAAAATATCAAGTATTTTCATTTTATTTCAAGATTTGGGGGGAGGATGAAGAATGGGGGTTGGAGGAAAAGGAGATAGTTTTCAGATTTGAAGACTACATTTTGGTAGCATTGTGTGTCAGGTGTGAGAAGGTGAAGACAATAGAAAAAATTTCCTTTGAGACCATGTTTGAAGATTGGTTTAGTGGAAGACTAATTTTGAAGCTATAGGATGAGGTTTTGGGGAGATGAAGATAGGAGAGTTTGAGGAAGGCTTGTGGAAGCCATATGTTGTTGTACTACACCATTGTTGTAGATCTATGATCATACCTAAATCATATGGGGATTCTATAATAAGGATCCAATAGGCTTGGCCTATTGTTTTGTAATGTTTTAAATTTTAATGAGAATTTCTATGATTTTGCTTGCATAAATTGGGTGTTTAGATCAATCCTATTTTATGATGTGTATATCAGATTGGTGAAGGTCAATTATTAGTTTGAATATCAATTTTGAGACTAATTTTATTAGCCCAAGAAGTTTCAATATTGGTAAAATAAATTTGGAGAAGATTTTTTGTTGTTTTAGGTGGTTTTGAATGAACAAAGTAGTGTTTATGTTGCAGATTTTAAATATGATATCACAAAGGGGGTATGTGTGGTATCCTCTTACATTAGTGGTATCAGAGCTAGTGTTATCCTCTTACATTAATGTATCAAACTAGAAAATTATCTTCCTAATTATTTTTTGAATGCAAGAAAGAAAGAGGATATAATAGAGTTTCATGCATGTGACACAGAGGAAGAGGAAGAGGATGAGTATGAAAAGATTGAGGAACCTGAAGTTGAGGGATGTCTATTGGAAGACATGGAGGATGAGACTACATTGATTGCAGTAGTAGAAGAGAGTTATTTAAATAACACCTATGAAGTTGAGAAGGATGATTTACTCATTCAAATTGAAAGAGAATATGATCAACTTATTGCAAGGGAAGACAACATTGTAGCAGTGGAGGATACTAAGGTAAAATTTAATTTTAATAATTTTTTTTATGAATATGAATGCGAGTATAATGAAGTTGCAACAAAAGAGCTTCCTTTGAAGGACATAGAAGAAAGTGAAGGGGATGATTTATTGATGCGGATGACAAGAGTTGAAAAAGAATGGAATGAGTTAATCTTAGGTGAGAAAAAGGTTGCAATAGAAAGTGACATAAAATTAGATTCTAATGTTTTCTTTGATGAAGAATTTATTGCAGCAATAGATCAATTTGATAAATTTGAATTTGAAGAGTGTAAAGTGAAAGTAAATGAGGAGTTTTCTAATAAATTGTTGTTAGAGAAAAGTGGAGATAAATATGTTTTAATTTATGAATATGATTCCTTGTTAGGAAAATTCGAAAATGAGTCATCATGATTGCAATACCAGAAGAGAGTTATTTAAAGAACACCTATGAAGTTAAGAAGGATGATTTACTCATTTAGATTGAAAGAGAATGGATCAAATTATTGTAGGGGAAGAAAAAATTGTAGCAGTGGAGGATACTGAGGTAAAATTTAATTTTGATAAATGTTGTTATGAAGATGAATGTGAGTATATTGAAGTTGCAACAGAAGAGTGTCCTTTGAAGGAAATAGAAGAAAATGAAGGGGATGATTTATTTATATGGATGGTAGCAGTTGAAAAAGAGTGGGATGATTTAATCTCAGGTGAGAAAAAGGTTCCAACAGAAGGTGAGGTAAAATCAGATTCTAATCTTTGATTTTATGAAGAATTTATTGCAGCAGTAGATCAATTTGATAAAGTTGAATTTGAAGAGTGTAAAGTGAAGGTAAATGAAAAATTTTCTAATAAATATTTGTTAGAGAATAGTGGAGATGAAGATTTTTTGATTTGTTACTATGATTCCTTGTTAGGGAAAGTAGAAAATGAGTCTCTTGTTAATGGAACTAATATTATTTTGAGTGAGATAAATTAGATTGCAACGATGTTATGTCTTATAAAAGGTGTTAAATAGTGAAATTTCATGGAAGAGACATGGTGGAAGGAGAGGAGAAAGGTAAAACAACAATAGAGGTAATGAAGTACATTTATTTTGTTGAAGGTGGAGGTATATGTTTGAGTGTTAATTCTTATAGAGTATATTGGTGGGAGGTTAGATTCAAAGTTTTGAAATAGATGAAGGGTAGATGAGGAAAGATGAAAGGATATAATGTTGTAAGCTTGAAAATTTTGATGAATAAGAAGATTCTAGTAGACAAAGAAATTAGGTGGATCCAAAACAATCATAGGTTCTACAAATGTTTCTGATTGTAACTCATGAAACATTGCTTTCTACTTGCGGTGTCTGATGTAGGAGCATCCTAGGTGAAAGTGCAATCATCATCAACCAAGAAAAGGAGTGATTTTAATTTTATTTTAATATTTTTTGTGTGAAAAATAAATGTGACATTAAGGCCAAAATATGGAATTAAAATAATTAGCCTTATTTTATTGTTGCAAAAATTATGGTGTTGGAGACAGTTTAGGAGAACTTTTTTGACTTTTTTGAGGTTCTAAAAGGAAAAATATTCAAATATTCCTTCTTGGGCATGGGATTTGGGGGGTTACAAGTTATGAAAGCTAATTTATTGTTCCAAAACTTTCTAATAAATAATTTGGATGCCCAAGAGCAAGTGGTTTGGATTTTTCTATTTTGGGGCTCCTATTTGTGAGGAAGTGGTTGCTTTTTCTTGGCCAATCATGGATGAAAGTTACAAAAGGATTCATTTTCAAAACTTAATGATTTTTAATTCATTTTTGAAAGAATATTTTTCATTTCTAAGAATAAAAAATTGGGAGTTACAGAAAAGGTGTGGAGTTAATTTATATGCTTTATTTTGTCATTTTTGAGGTTGTTGCTGCTAGATTTGAAGCTCCTCATTCTAAGGAATAGATTTTATTTTTGGGAGAGGAAAAATAATATTTATTTTTTCATGTTTGAAGGGGTATTTTTAGCAAAAAATGGATTGGAGAATCCATGGTTGAGTTTTAGCAGAAGTTTCAGTTGAGGATTTGCAAGTTGTAGGAGAAAAAACTTATGAAAGAAGATTGGTTGAAGGAAAAACTTTTCTATTTATTTCTTGTTGTTTCTTATCAGTTTCATATTAGATTTGTAATGGAATTAATCAGCCTATATGGCTACAAATGAATGTATTTTCAGTTGTTCTTAATTGATACCTTGTTATTTTAACAATTCAAGAGATGTTGAATGAGGAGTAGGAGATATTTCCAACAGATTTGAGTTAATTTCTTGCATTTTTCTTCTGAGTTTCATATATGTGTTGTGAGTTTGAGAATGAGGGTTGATTGTAATACTAAAGAAAGAAGAACCCATTGGAGGTACCAATTTCAATAATGGAGTTTGTTGAGGGTTGTTTACAACCTTAAAGGATGGTTCTACCATTCAACTCCATTTTGTGAGACAAAGCTCACAAAAATTTTCTACCTTGGGTGTCTGATGCAGGAGCATCCATGGTTGACAAGCTATCCTCATCAACCAAAAGAAATATTTTATTTTTTGTTTAGTAGAATAATATTTTGAGTGGAATAATATCTGGAATAATTGAAATAATGTCATTTATCTTGCAAAATGAGTTGACAAGTTTTCATGAGGTTTTTGGTGAATTTCATGTCATTTCGGTGGCATCTCCTAGTGACCCTTCACCTACACAAACATGGATATTGGAAATGGGAGGCATATGTGGATGCAATAAATTATTTATGAAAAAAAAGATATTTTCTTCAAATTTGGGCACTCAAATTGGGAGTTAAAAATATTTGAATTTGAAAGGCATATTGTGGAGATAGTGGTATGACAAGAATCTCCTATTTTGGGAAAATTGTCATAACATTGTAAGAGAACTTTCTCTTTGTCTTTTCATGAATTTCAAAGCCAATTTGGAGGGAATATGGAGGCTAGTTCATGCCATTTTTGAGGGAAATGATCCCAAATGAAATGAAATATCATTTCATGTTGTGCAAAAAAATATTAAGTATTTTCATTTCATTTCAAGATTTGGGGGGAAGGATGAAGAATGGGAGTTGGAGGAAAAGGAGATAATTTTCAAATTTGAAGACTATTTTTAGGTAGAATTTTGTTGTAGGTGTTAAAAGGTGAAGACAAAAACAAAGAGTTCCTTTGATACCATGTTTGAAGATTGATTTTGAAGCTATAGGATGAGGTTTTGGGGAGATGAAGATAGGAGAGTTTGATGAAAGCCATATGTTATTGTACTACACCATTTTTGCAAGTCTAAGATCATATCTAAATCAGATTGGGATTCTGTAATCAGGAGCCAATAGGCTTGGCCTATTGTTTTGTAATGTTGTTTTAAATTTCAGTGAGAATTTCTATGATTTTGCTTGCATAAATTTGGTGTTTAGATCTTGATCATATTTTATGATGTATAAATCAGAATGGTGAAGGCTGATTATTGGTTTGAATATTAGCTTTGAGACTAATTTTATCATCCGAAGTGGCTACAATATTGGTAAAATAAATTTGGAGAAGATGTTGTTGTTGTTGTAGGAAGTTTTGAATGAACAAACTAGTGCTCATGTTGCAGATTTTAAAATCTGATTTGTTACATTTCTAGTGCATTTTATTTTGTTGAGTATTTGTATGACATAGGGGGTATGTGTTTTATCCTCTTACATTAGAATTATTTAAAAATATTATAGGGCATTTAGATTTTTGAAATTGAGGAGTTATAACACCTCATCATCATCCCTAAAATGTAGGGACTAGAGAAGTTGGTACCCAGGACTTGCCTTATTTTTTACTTTTTCAAGAGTTAAAGGTGGAGAGTAAAAATTGCAACATCCTATCTTTGACAAGGCTTCTAGAAATGGATTTTCAATGATTTTTAATTAATTTTTGAAGGTTTTCATGTGGATCAATAGAAAGGGTTGTGTCATATTTGAGAGGCCCAAATAAACATTTGAAATCAATTCTATGAGAGGAGGAGTTAAGCAACAAAAAACCCAATTTTCATTGATAAAGTTTTAAAAGAGAAATTTTGGGAAGAGAAAACAGGAGGTGTAGCATTCTTGGGGAAGCCTCATGGGGATTTTTTTTCTTGCAGGTTGGGACTGATTTATATTAGTCCATTAAGTTTTTAGATGAATAGTTAGAAGTTATAGGAGTTACAGGTGGAGTTGAGGTGTTGGAATGAGGATATGTTTGCAAAAGCTCACAAGATTGAGCATGAATTTTATTTGAATGCCTTTTCCATTAGCATAACAGATGTTGTAAGGATTTATTTTCTACTCATTACTCCAATGATGATTGAAAATTAAGTTGTAATTAGCTTTTTTTTAATAATTTAATGTTTTCTTGTGCAAACAAATGGTGGAATTTAATTTGCAAATTCTTTATTTCTATTTTATTTTTTTGTTGTGAGATATTTTGAAGAGGGTTTAGAGTGTATGAAGTGTTTGATTTACATTCATATTTGAAGTCTTTGATGTTTTATTTGATGAAGAATTTATTGCAGTAGTAGATCAATTTGATAAATTTGAATTGGAAGACTATAAAGTGAGGTAAATGAAGAGTTTTCTAATAAATCTTTGTTAGAGAAGAGTGGAGATGAAGATGTTTTGATTTGTAACTATGATTCCTTATTAGGGAAAGTAGAAAATGAGTATCTTGTTAATGGAACTAATAATATTTTGTGTGAAATAAATAAAATTGCAGCGATGTTATGTCTTATAAAAGACATTTAAATAGAGAAATTTCAGGGAGGAGACATGGTGGAAGGAGAGGAGAAAGGTAAAAAATAAATAGAGGTAATGAATTACATTTTTTTTGTTGAAGGTGGAGGTATATGTTTTATTATTAATTCTATTGGAATATATTGGTGGGAGGATAGATTAAAACTTTTGAAATACATGAAGCTTAGAGGAGTAAAGAAGATGAAAGGATATAATATTGTAATCTTTCAGAATTTTATGATCAAGAAGAATCCAATAGAAAAAGCAATGAGATGGATCTAGGATAGGCACAAAGTCTACAAATTGTTATGAATCACACTCATGAAACATTTCTTTTCTATCGTGGGTGTCTGATGTAAGAGCATGCATGGCATTTGGCTATCTTGTATCAACAAAAAATGTGAGTTTTCAATTGAGAAGTTTTGGATTGTTGAAATAAGTTAATTTTGGATTGAACTCATGTTGTAGGATGGAAAATGATTTATTTTTGAATAATTAAATTTTCCAAATATTTTCCTTGCACATTGACAAGTTGGCTAGTGGGGTGGAAAAGTATGAAAAGCAACTTAAATCATTAATTCCAAATTATTTCAAAAGCTTATTAGGAATTTGGTTTTTTGAAATTGAGGAGCTACAACACCTCATCATGATCCCTAAAAAATAGGGACTAGAGAAGTCAGTTCCCAAGACTTACCTTGATTTTCTGCTTTTTCAAGAGTTAAAGGTGGAGAATAAAAACTGCAACATCCTACCTTTGACAAGGTTGGTAGAAATGGCTTTTTAATGATTTTTAATTAATTTTTGAAGGTGTTCATATGTAGAAACAAAAAGGGTCATGCCATATTGGAGAGTCCCAAATAAAGTATATGAAATTAATAATATGATAGGAGGAGTTAAGCAATAGAAAACCCAATTTTCATTGATAAAGTTTTAAAAGATAAATTTTGGGAAGAGAAAAGGGGAGGCATAGAATTCTTTGGGGAAGCCTCATGGACATTTTCTTTTCTATAGATTTAGATTGATTTATATCGATCCATTAAGTTTTCAGATGAATAGTTGGGAGTTACATGAGTTACAGGTGTGTTGATGGGTGTTTTAGCACTTTCTCAACATAGACAGTGTGCAGGTGCACTACCTCTCTTAAAAGGAAACCTCCAACAAGAAGTTGCTGAAAATTACCCCAAGGTCTCTCGGGTGTTAGTTCATGACATGCTTGGAATGTCTCAGTTGTTTTGATGTGATTTTTTTGGTAATCACAGGGCAAACTTACAGAGTTAAGTTGGAGGAGAATCGGATCTTCCAATGGAGTTCTTAAGATGGGAAAGTTGATACACGATTGCTGTAGGTTCAAACAACAGTCTAGAACTCCTTTTTTAGCTTCAGATTTGGCTTTACAATGTGCAATGAACCTTGTTCAAAGTCACTATAAAAAAAAAAGGAAAAAAGGGCAGGGAAGAGAGAAAGTTCCTAGACCTAAAACTAGAAATGAACAATGACAATGGAGGACCCTACTGCAGACAACCTTCCCAAAACTAAGTTCCACTTAACTAGATTGCTTAACAGTCTCATGAAACTAGTGCAAGCTTCTAAGGACTCCAAATTTTCAACCATTCATTCACCACTAGCATGAATAAAAGATATAAATTTAGTGTAGCTTTTAATTTATGCCCAGAATAACTTTACACAGCTATTTACCATCAATAAACAACAAAAAGTATGGACAAGGAAGGTTGCCAACACACAAAAAAATTCTTCAATATCAATGCACAACATTAACTAATCTACTAAAGCAAGCTAAAACATATAGAACAACAAAGTTAATCTACTCAAATTCACTAACTAAGAGAAGAAGTATCATGAAACATGCAAAGGAACTTAAGAATCCACCAAAGTCAATGGATTTCTATTTAAATTCCAGTAGCATGTCATTATAACAACTCAAATCCTTCTTGGTCATGCCCATGTTCTTCATGGTGTTCTGCTTTTGGGCTCTTCTAGGCTTCAGTCTCTTTCTCGGGTTTAAATTCTTCTTTATTTTCTTCTTCTTCATGTTGAGACATCACCTCTTCATCATGCTTGAGGCCTTCTTCTTACTCCTTTGACAGAGGCATCTCCTTATCATGTTGGGGACTCTTATTTTGTTCCCCAATTGGAGGCCCAGTGTCCTCCATTTCCTCTTCGACGTTCTTCTCCTCGTCAGAAGGATACTTCTCCACTTCTTCTCTAGTGTTCTTGAGTTGTTGAGCCAACTCCTCCTCGAGGTCTAGGTCAAAAGTTTCCACAATATATTTGGTACCAGGCTCTTCAATGTCTTCCTCAGATGACTGTTTCTCTTCCTCCTCTCCCTCATGCACCACTTTATCAATTACTAGGTTCTAGTACTCAAGGTGGTCATGATAGTCATATGCCTCTTCTTCCATTTCTTATTTTTCTTCTCTCTCTTGCCACTCTAATTCTTCTGATATTTGCATCATTGTTTTCATTTCTAGTGGCTCAGTTGGAGGAGGTGGAGTGGGGAGGTTTGCAAGAAACTGTGCCAAGGTGACTTGTATGGCCAGGTTCATTAATACCCTAGACAACTCCATTGGGATACTTTGCATGTGGCGAGTGAAGGCCTTCGGGAGTGATAGAGCGAGCATTGGAATTGTTGTTGTAGCCAGTGGAAGAGATGCTGATAGAGAAAAGGAGGAAGAGGAGAGTGGAGAGGGAGTGGTAGAGGAGGAGTCTATAGCCATGACTTGTGCAGTGGGTGGGGTGGAAGCAAGGTGGACTAAGATATCCACCTTAGGTGGAGAAGTAGAAACTATTGCTTGAGAAGGAGGCAATGGGGAAGCAGTGGTGGTGATGTTAGTAGCAGCAGTGACTGTGAGAGTAGAGGTAGTAGGTGGGGACTTTGGTTGTTCAGCCTCTGGTTCTTCTCCTTCATGGAGTGGGTCCTCCTAGATGGTGGGAATCTCTATGAAACTGCTCAATGTTTTTGTCTTCTTCAAGGGTTCACCCTCCAAGGCTTTCCTTGAATTCACCTTGGGTTTAGGCTGCCTTTCATTCTTCTCTTTTCTCTTTCTCAACCTGGTGGTGGGAGGAGATTTTGAAGTTTCTCCAATTGGGGCAACAATTGTCCCATTGTTAGTCTCACTTCTAGGTCACTCTTCAAGTTCCCCATATGTTAGGGTGACTCCTTGTAGCTTCAATTGGGCAATCTACCCATCGATCCATTTGTTGGTTCTTTCCTTAATCAACTTTTTTAGAATATCGAGGTCATTGACCTCTTCTTCATTCCAGTCAATTAATGATAGTGGGAGATTAGAAACTGCATCATATTGAGGATCAATCATTGTATTTTCATATTCCATTATTTGGTCTAAAATAGGGAACAAGTTTACCCCCTTGAAAAATTATGTCGTCATGCACATGTAGTGCCTTATTCGACTTCTTTTTCATCCATGCAGTTGGCCCAAAAGTCCTCAACATCATGCACATGGGTGTGTTCAAGCCCGGCCATCTTCCTGAGTTTTTCATAGGGGTCCATCCACGATTGAGCATTGTGGAACTCCAGGTTATATTCAACAAGTTCTTTATCTGAATGGTTTGCACACTAGGATGTGTGGAGCTCATACATCCCTTGGCCAAACAAGAGGGGATAGGGAATCCCTGACTTATGTTTGCTGCTTAGGAGGTCATGTGTCCGCTGCAACTACCCAGAGAGCTCTAGCAATATTATCCAGTCATTTGGATACTAGAGAAGCTTGTATGGTTTCTCTGAGAAACCTTTAGCTTAGATTTATGTGAATTTAGGGAATTGTATGAACAAGAAGTTGAACTAGTGGATGTAATCATTGGCACTATGGGATACTCTCCTTTTGAAGTCACCCCCAAGCAATCTGATAACATGGCCTATGAAGGTTTCATTGACTCTATAGTAGTCCTTCTTGAAATTCTTGTATTGAAGTTGAGGGTAACTATCATAGACCTTTAATTCCCTACCTGGAGCCTCATCAAGAGCCTGAAACAAGCCTCTATATTTCATCCAGTCAACCAGTAAATAAACAAGGTATGAACTCATGTAAAATCATGAAGTCTTCTTCATAGCCACAAATTGCTCGTTCAAGCAATTACTAATTATTCATGCCTAGTAGAATTTGGTTTTTCCTCGGAGGATCTCTTCCATGAAGTATAAAATCCATTCTTGGAAGTGTGCAGCATTCAGAAGGCCCATAACTCTACTCAATAGGGTTACCAAGTCATGGAAATCCTTGTAGAAGTTGCTACGAAAGAGCTCTTGGGGTACTTTAGCCGCATTGCCCCTCTTTTCTTTTAACCAGTACTAATTGATGATATTTTTGCACTTGAGGTGGTCAGCATCCCACATCTCCTTGGAATCTTCTTTGGATGCTTCATTCATCTCTCCAAATGTAGGGATATGAAAATCCTTCCTTATTGATTTGGTAGACAAATCAACCAATACATTCCCATCTCTATCCACTATTGTTCTAGACTCTTCTTGATATGCCTCCCTACAGGCCATTACAAACTCAGGAGCAATGAGGGCAGGCGGGAAACTGGTTGCCTTGGCCAACCCACTACTTCTAATATTTCTCACATTTTATGTTGTGGGGCTGATCCAAACCCTTTTCTTGAATTCATCAATATCTATGTGTTCGATATTTGTATCTGAAACCTCCTTCCAATCTATGGTGACCTTGGAGTTGAGGGGTTCCCCTTGGAACTTTTACTTCATTTGATCTTTATCCTCTTTTCCCTGGGGTGCTTTGGATGAATTCTTTCCTTTGTTTTTCTCCATGGACACCTCTGAAGATCTTGCACCTGGTTCCATATATCCTGCAGGTGAGAGAGAGGTAAGAACATTCAAGCATGAAAACAAAAGGAAAGTTAGCCAAAATCCTACAAAATGATGTTACATTAGATAATTCATCATTTAAGAATCCTGACATCTCTTCCAGATTGACATTAACCTTTCATAGGAGGGAGCTACAACAATTTGGGACCAGGGGTGCGGACCTCCCTAGGCTGGTGGTCGTTCTAAAGCAACTCTAGAAGGGACAACAAACAAGGCACGACGACTTGCCTTTCTTGAACCATCTTAGGATTTGATCATTATGTGGGGTCCACTGAGGAGGAACCATTTTAGCACATGGGTTGAAGTCAACTTGAAGTTTGGAAGGCATTAAGGTCACTTTTGGGTCATACAGGTCCAATGTAGGTGGAAGTAGGAAGTAACTTGGTTGTTAAGACGGTGCTAGAAAGGTGGTGTTCTGTAGGTAGCTTCTAAAGGTGGCAACACAGTGCACTTGGTGTTTAAGTCATCACAGGTTGGAAAGTGTGAGTAGATGTTAAGTCATAGCCATTTGGAATGGTGAAGGCCAAACGGCAATCGAGCAGGAGAAACCCACAAAATTGGGTCCACAAGGGCTCAAGGCATCATTATTTTATTGTCAGATAGTCCAAAGGAGATGGGGAGGCTGGGTCCCATGTAGCGGGACGACGAGAATCATTTTCCATTTGGGAACAGTGGGTCTAGGATGGAGTTCTGCTAGCGGCGACCCACAAGAGATGGTTCGCATAAGGCTTAACACTTGATTGTTTTTTCTTTTTAGGCTCAGAAAAATGTGGCAGGCTTAGAACCCATAGTGCAGAAGGCTGGTATGCAAAGGTCATTTGGAATGGTGGATAGACCATGATGACCCGTGGATGGAAGTCTGTGGGGTGAGGCTCGCAAGGAAGTTCGAACTTGGTCATTTAGGGTGCAAATGGAACTGGCCGGTAGAGGGGAGGTTGGGACCCGCTGGTCAGGTGGACGCTAAGGTTTCGCCATTTTGGGTAGTCGTTCATCCATCAATGAAATGTCAGTGGAAGTCTATAGAGAATGATCCACATTCTTAGATTGTTGCTCTTCAACTTGGATGGTAGAGACAAGGGTAGAGTTCGACAAGAGGGAAGATGGGTTGTAAAAGCCATTTGAAACGGCGAAACCCAGATCGAATCCTGCAAGCGAAAGTCTGTAGGGCTAAGCCCGTAATTGACCAAGACTTGGAGATTTTGGAAAAGTTAGAATTTGGAGGGCGATCAATGGGGTGGTATCTGTGTGTCGAGAGGTCATGGTTGGAGAGCCGTTCAGAATGGCGAAGTTTGAAGGGCACTTCAGAGGAAAAATCCCATGGAGGTGAACCCGAGAGGGTTGATGGATTGCTTCATTTAGGCTTAGGGAATCTGAACCAAGTTTAAGGTGGTCGAGCAAAGGGAGCCTCCCACTAGGGTAGACCCAATGGAGGCATTCGCCATTTCAAATTTAAACATGTTTCAAAGGATGGTGACGATGATGACTATGGTTCGGACCTGCAAGGCATGGATGCCCTGGTTCAAGAACAGCCATGATGGGGTTGGGTTCCACACATGACCCACAAAGGATTTTTAGTGGATTTTGAAATTCTAAAAGGTGGGTTTTGTCCACCAAGGTCTACTTTAGTTAGTTTTAAAGCTTTCTTTTAAAGATTTAACAAATTTTAATGGAATTTAAAGAAAACTTGAAATGGGTATGTGGCGAACGACTGACCTATTAATCCCAATGGAGATGAAATGAACCAGTCAGCTAATAAAGGCTTCAAAGCGATGATGGAGCTCAGTGGGCGCGATGGCGGCATTGGCAGATGATCTCTGACTCACTTCTGAACAACTAGCAAATGAAAATGACAGCTCAAATCAAGATATTTATAGATTTTTGATCATTTAATGCCCCTCATTATTGATCATATGGAAGAACTTGAGGTTGGTGATTAGTCATTTTGAAAATGGCCACGGGAAGGGCGAAGTTTGCCGAGCAGACGACAACCAATAGTTAGCCATAGGGGGGTTCGACAATGAAAACGGTGATCAAAGAGGCAGGTCCCAAATAGTGGAAGGTCACTGGATGAAGGCCATTTGGAATGGTTGTGGAGTGAAGGAAACCCGCATGGGCTGGCCCAGCTGGGCCGATTCGTGTTTCTCCAAGGATGCCAGTTCTAAAGAGTAAAAGAAAACAACTAAGGGAACTTTACGAAGGCCTAAAGCCTTGAAAATTTGATGGTGGAGAAACATGGCCAACTCAAGATGACTTCTCTAAAGCTCATTGAACATCCAAGACACAAAACAAGGGGCACACAAAATGAGGCAAATATAAAAGTGACTCGGTGAGGTGAAAAGAAAGAGGGTCCCCATTTCGAATGAGGCATGTGTGCTAAAGGCACAACAAATGGTGACTCTATTGGGGAATGCTCCTGAGCATTCTAAGGATAATTGTTCATTCAGAACCAAGAATCTCTAGTTTTGTAGACTAGAAGCCTATTTCCACAGATGAACTAAGAGGCTTGAGAGAGAACAAAAACCTTAATTGAATTAGATCACAAAAGCATCCTAAAATTGTGTGTAAATAGTGAATTTATTTCTTCTCCTTAGAGACCATAACCAATAGCTACTAATCCGGGTAAGCAAGCTACATTAATCACCTGGCTCCAAAAGTAACTTGGACATTGCCCCGCTTCCAGTCAGGTGTCCATAGCCCTGACGGAGTTGTCACTGTGATCCCACAAAAATTTCTCTACTGCCAGCCAGACATCCATAGGCCCGATAGAGTTGTCCACACACCCACACAGTTTCTTGATTTTCAACATTTCTTTCTTTCTCTTGATATTCTTTTGATATTACTTCTTTTTCTCAAGCATGTAAGCATTGAAGCTTATGGTGGGCTTGGAACTGCAGTGGTCACTGAAGCAGATTTAAGATTTTTCACTTGCCTCACTTTCATAATGGCCATTATACAATTCCATGAAGGCAATTAGTGTACTTTGTGTAGGATCCGAGATGAGTGTGAAAGGATTCAATAAAGGGTTGAGTTCTAGGTCAAGCAGGAGTTCAAGTAAGGAAACTACTCCATAGCAGCAAGTAGAGACCAATGATTAGGAGTAAATAATTATCCAAAGAACAATAAGAGTAGGCAACAAATTGAACCATTCATTGAACGAGCATGACCACTGCATCAAGAACAAAGAGATATCTTTAGCAAGGAAAAAACGGTTGGGAAATGAGCAAAACGGAAGCGATGCAAAGCAGCGAGACAAAGGCAAACAAAAAGCAACCTAAACTACCCTATATATAGGTATTTATAGGAGTAGCTCAGAAGAGCTCAAGCTTGGAAATAATTATTTAGGTGCTGCCCATTGATAGGAAATGGGACATCTCCACCAGTTAAGGTCTTGAGGTAGAAAGCATTATCTTTGAGGATTTCAACAATTTGAAAAGGGCCAAGCCAGAGCTTGTTGAATTTTTCATGTTCCCCTTTCTTCTTATGGGCCTTGTCCCAACATAAGACCAGATTAGCAACTCTAAAGGCCTTGAATTTGGCTCATCAATCAAACCATATTTTGACCACACCCTGGTGCTTAGCAAAATTTTCAATGGCATGGTCACGTACTTCTTCTAGATATAGGTAGCTCAAAACTTCTTCAACTCTCTTCATGGAATGAGGAATTGTGGGGATTTAGGTGAATCGGAATATAGGCCCCAGTTTTGGCAAATATGCGGAAATCCATAGACCTTCCCATGGAATCCTGGCGTGTGGTCCGCCAAAAGGAAAAGTGAGCTGGGTACACCCTTTGTGACTTCCCGGAGCCAAGAAGCTGTTGACAGAAACTGTGCCTTTGCCTAGATTCAAATGGACTACCTTACGAGGATTTACTTGGAAAATTGGCGGGAAATACCATAACGGGAAGGTCCAATCCAGAAAATTTATGAGGCAAAGGTTGGACCATTATCACACACTAACGCATACGGGAAACCAAAATGATGTATAATAAAACTTTCAAGAAAGTTAACAACTACCTCTATTGTACATTGTCTACAAGCAATAGCTTCTATCGATCTAGTGCAATAATCAAAGGCAATTAGAATGTACCTATGACCCACAGATAATGGTGGGCTTACTATACTAATGAAGTTGAGACCCCATTGCGTGAATGGTATTACCTCCAAGATTGGTTGCAGCGGGACAACAACATTCCTTTCTTTGGTTGTGGTGGTCTAGAAAATGTGGCATCTAGAAAACGTGGCATGTGAAAACGTGGTTATAAGAATCTTGGAAGACTATCGTCCAGTAGTAACCTACTTGTAGGATCTGATGCGCGGTCGAAGGACCAGATCCATGACCGGTGCCAAATTTTTCATGAAATTATTTTAAGACTTGGTCTACTTCTTCTTTCCCGAGGCACTGAAGGTACACTCCCTCATGATTTCTTTTGTAAAGGATGAATCCTTGGAACATAAAGCTATTTCTTTTCAGTCTAAGGGCACGTTTTTGAACTCCCTATAAGTGATATGGGAACTTATTATTTAGCAAGTAGTAGATGATGTCATCGTACCATTCTCCTAGGGAAACGTCTTCGAGCTGATACTGCTGAACCATGAGCTCAGGTTCTACTTTAGCTGCTATTTCAGCTATTGTTCGAATGAGTGTTTTTCCTCTTACCAATTTCATCAACTGAATCTCCATGTCATATTCGTGCAGCAAGGTGACCCATTTTTCTCTTCATTCTCCTAGCTCATTCTGCATCCATAATATTTTTACTGTCGGATCAAGGACAATGAAAAACACCTTTTTCCATAGGATGTAATGTCTAAGCTTCTTAACTCCCTTGACAAGAGTGTATGCTTACTTTTCCACATTGTGATACTGTAGTTCAACATCCTTCAATGGAGCACTCATGAAAGCAATTGGGTACTCATTTCCTTTGTTATCCTTCTAGGTTAAAATGATGGAACACGAATGATCTGAACCAAATGAGTAAATGTAGAATGGCTTCAGATAATAAAGACTAACGAGCATAGGTGCCTAAAAAATAGCTTTCTTGATTTCTTCAAAGGCCTACTTTGCTTATGGGGTCCACTCAATTTTGGAATCATACTTCAACATTGCATTGAGTAGCTTGATGATTTCAACAAAGCCTGTAATAAATTTGCGGATGAAATTTATCTTTCCAAAGATTTGCGGATGAAATTTATCTTTCCAAAGAAAGATTTCAGCTTTTTCTT
>VDFB02000015.1:280386603-280510765 GCA_007258455.2 Sequoia sempervirens
TGTCTCAAAATAACATAATCCATCACCATTTCACAGATACAAGACCTCTAGAGTGTTGATCCAAGAAACCCTCCATTTCCATGCAAAAACACTAGGGTTTATTCAATCTCATATTCCCCTAGGATTTCTTGACACAACCAAAACATCCAACACCTTACATATACCCTGCACAAGCTCACAAATTCATTACATAGACAATTCTTTCACAATTTTTTCAAAATCCTACATTGACACCTTCATTTCTCATATAAAATCACTCAATTTTACCCTAGGGCATCATCCAAATACCAAAACTTGACTCCTCTGCCAACTAGACCATATGGAAACATAAATTAGTTTTTAGGACCCATTCAATGAGTTATAGTAGGTACACAAATTAGAATGGGTCAATTTGACATTTTAGATGACCTTTTAAAACTGTGTTAATAGGGTAGCAACAAAACTTTAAAGAGAAATCTCACAAATCATAGAGTTAGACACTAAAATTTGATTCAAATGATATATGATTCATGCCCTTACAAATAACAATGAGAATTAGAACATTTAATGCATGTACGATTCTGTACAACTACAATTTTTTTTAGAAAAATAGAGAAATTTGTAGAAAAGAACGTTGTATTTCTTATGGATGTTTCAATACAAAATTATTAAACAACTATCCAAGCCTTTTAGAGGCCTTATAAACTTATTCCCTCCAAAACATAACTACCCAATGTTCATAACTAACTTTTTAAATACCTAGACTCTTCATATTCCCAAAAAGTTGGATTTTTGACAATTTTTGCCTTGACAACATTTACATCTTTTTGTGCAACTTTTACTAACTTGACACCTATAACTTAAAACCCATCCAACTACATAATAAATTGTCTCATTAGACCTTATTTAGCATTAATAGAACCTATCTAGCACTAAAAGACCTTAATACCAATTCATTACAAATTGACCTCTAGATGTAAACTCCATTGGCTTGGGTGCTCCTACACCATACAACCCCACATAAAAAGAACTCATGTCACATGAGTTGGGGCTTGTACCATACTTTATCTATGCTCCACCTTTCCTTTCACATATCCTCTGGTCTTCAAAGACCTTCCACTAGTTCCAATACTGAGAGCTTATAATCTGCCCTACTTCCTTGTTCTTGTTTTCTCTTGAATGTATCTTCATCTCTATAATCAGATCTAATGTTTTCCTTCTTCCTACTCCTTGATCAAAACTTGTCATTTTTCCTTCATTCATACTTGTAAACAATTTTTTTTAGTAATCCCTTGATCTGAATTCCCTTTTTCTTTATATTCATGCATGCATCTTCCTTCATTGTCTTGTCCAGTCTGTCCTTTCATCACTATCATTAGTCTTACTATCTTGTCAAAATTTTGTAACACTATACTATTAGATTTATCAATCACTGTACTTTTAGATCTTTCTTTTTTTGTAACCTTACCTCCAACTAAAGGACATACCATTGTTCCTATAAACACATTGCCATTCTAATTCATTATCAATTCATCTTTCAACCCTGTATTCACCTTCACATCTATTGTCAGAGCATTTTCAAACTTTAAACTGACTGCAGTACTCACCTTTGGGTCTTCCTTTACAACCTTTAGAAGTTCTTTATTTCCACACATAATCACCTTAGCCTTACCTTTTTCATCTTCCACCAAAGGAGTCAAAATAAATTTACATCCATCCTTCTCTATAGTGTATGTGTTTTCTCTCCCATCATACAATGCACGCTTGTCATACTGCTAGGGCCTACCTAGGAGCAAGTGACAACAATCCATGGGAAAAAATATCACACACTACCTTATCTTTATAACCTCCAATTTGAAACTCAACAAAATATTGTTCATTGACCAAAAGAGACTTCCCATCACTCAACCAAGACACCTTATAAGGTAACTCATGAGCAACTTTTTGCAAATTCATTTTACTCACCATCTCACTTGACACCATATTTTCAGTAGAGCCTGAATCAATAACAATTTTGCATACCTTATTTTTTCACTTACATGTGGTCTTGAAAATATTATTTCTTTGCAATGGTTCCATCTCCTTGGCTGCCGTCAATATAATATTCCTCATCATCAACATTTCACCTATTTTAGGAGCAACATGTAAACTTGCAGAATGGGTACTCTCACACTCCTCTTATTGTACTATTTGAGCCCTCCTTTCAGTCATATTTTCACCTCCACTAGATGAAATACCAAACTTTTAGGACACTTCCAAGAAGGATGACCATATTCATTACAATTATAACATCTCCCTACAAAAACATTTGAATTTTTGCCACCACTGAATCTACCTCTACCCCTAAAACCTCCTCTTACATCAACACCTTGCTCCTTACCTTTACTTGCTTCTTTTGGTTCCTCAAATGGTTGCCTTGATGTAGGGATTGATCCTCTCCCTCTTGTATTAGTAACATAATGAAAGAGAAGAAGATGATCTGGTAATGTCCCCCAGAACACTGAAATATGTATAGAGGAATCATTTAGAAATTCATATTATTGGAGACAAGACAAAAGGTGTGTTGACTATAAGCAAAGCTGCTACTAAAGTAAATTTGTGCTTACTCTCTAAAATTGACCTGAAGTTAGTAAGAGAAGCCTGCGAAGATGAACATTGGAAGGAAGCAATGAAAGAAGAACTTTTGCAGATTGAAAAGAATCAAACTTGGGAATTGGTTCCAAGATAGGCAGACAAAAATATCATTGGATCAAAATGGGTATTTAGAAACAAGCTGATTGAGAACGGGAAATATATTAAAAAAAAGCAAGGCTTGTATGTAAAGGCTACTCACAAATGAAAGGTATAGATTTTTTAGGAAACCTTTGCCCTAGTAGTAATAATGGAAGCTATAAGGATGTTCTTGGCATTAATTGCTTATAAAGATTTCAAAGTCTATTAGATGGATGTCAAGTCAACATTTTTGAATGGTGAGCTAGATGAAGAGGTTTACATGGAACAACTAGAAGGATTTTAGTTAATAGATTAGCCGAATATGGTGTGAAGATTGAAGAAAGATTTATATGGACTAAAGCAAGCCCCTAGAGCCTGGTATGCATGGTTGAGTAAGAAGCAAGATTCGGTATCTTTTTCTACTACTGAAGCTAAGTATATTGTTCTTGCATCATGCTATACACAAGTGTTATGGATGAAACAAACATTGAAAGATATCACAGTGCTACATGATGATCTTATTCCTATATTTTGTGATAACACAAGTTCAATTAACATTTCAAAGGATCCTATGATGCACTCACTCGAATGAAGCATATATCTATCAGGTATCATTTCTTAAGAGAGAAGGTTATGGAGAATGAAGTCAAGCTTGAGTATGTTTCAACAAAATATCAGATTGTGGATATATTTAAAAAAGGCTCTTCTTAAAGATACTTTTGAGTATCTTCAGGATAAGCTAGGGATTATTGACCCTCCTTATATAAACTAAGATGCATTTGGAGATGCATCAGTTTGGTGAATTTGTGATTCTATCTTTTGGACTGATGTTTGTTGGTGGCTACCCTAAGGGGAAGTAGGAAAATTTTCTAAAGTGTTGTCATTATGAGTATTTTGTTTTCATGTCAAAGGAAGTTTTAATGTACGTATATTTTTTCTTTTCCATTTATGTCAAAGGGTGAGAGATAGCATGTGAAAATTTAATAATAGAAAGTAGGTAATGAGGAAGATGATCTTCTAAAAGGGGAGAAGCAAAACATTCTTGAAAATTATTTTTAGAATAGGTATGGTGTATTTGATGGTTTTTCACATCATGTGTTTCCATCAATGAAAAAGTGGGAGATTGTTGCAAGAATGTAAAAGGACTAAAGTGTTTTCATTGTTGTCAACTGGTCAACTGGTTATGTATGAGTTGTTGATTATATATGTTGAGGATATTGAGAAAATTGTATTAAAAGAACATTGCTAGTTCCAATGCTTGTGAACTTTTTTTTGTTGTGTATTGATTGAGGTCCAGGAGAATTTTTCCTGGTCTAGATTTCTCTTTGATGAAATCTTATGGTGTATGGTTCAAGAGTTGTGTTGCCTTGGTTCTATTGAAGTTTCTTTTAGAATTCGGATTTATCAAGCTTAATTGATCTATTGTTTTACACTGGTATGGTTGAACGTGTGTCAAGCACTACTTTTGAAGCTAATGAAGCATGTTGGATCTATTATGGATCTTGGTGAAGTGCGTGTTTGGGTCACCCTCATTCTAATTCCACCCTAGGATGTTTTGCGTTGACCTAATTTGAATTTTGAAGTTGGATGGCTGAATTTGTATCTTTTCAAGGTTAGAGATAGTATAAATACAGAATATGATAGCAATGAAAATTGTACATAAGAAAAGAAGGAAGATAAGTGAAAGATAAGACATGAACTTGATACTATTCTTGAGATGTGTGAGTTAAGTGTGTGTTTGTTCAATGTGAAGCTTAATTTTGAGTTTCCAGATGCGGTGAGTAGAAGGCGAACTCTATCATTCATGTGAGTTGAATAGTGATTGTGGTGGAATATTTGTTGCATTGGGATTTTTGTCTCTTTGTAACAAGTATTCTTTGTCTTCTTTGTATCTTTGTGGCAGTGAGCCCTCCAAGTTGTAGCCTTGTGGATAGTGAGTCTAGATAGTGAGTCCTTATTTTAGGTAGTGAGCCTTATCTCAAGAAGTGATCCTTTTTGTAATCAGTTTTGATACTCTCTATAGTGTGAGTTAATCCTCACCGTGGTTTTTCCCTCATTGGGTTTTCCACATAAATCTAGTGTTATTGTGTTTGTGCACTTACATTTGATGGTTAATCACTTAATTAGTTTATGTGTTAGTTCCGCTAATTGAATTAAAGGTTATAATATATGATAACTGATTCACCCCCCTCTCAATTTTCCTATCCAATAATAGGAAAATAAACTCTTTCACAAATATTGCATCTCAAGATTTTAACTTGTACCGACAATCAAAGATTATATTAAGCTTGAAAATTGGGTTAGAACAGTCCAGAGAAGACAACAGGGTTGCAACAATCCCTTACAAGACTTCTAAAATTCATAATAAAATGATTTGTGACATCAAATCAAAGCTCTCTAACACAATTTTTCTCCAGCACCTACAACAATAAACCTCTCAACACAATCACAACAACACAAATCTGCAACAAATGGTGATGTTCATGGCTCTGATTTCCTTTAGTCTGGAAATCCTTAAAATCCATCCAATGAAAATTTTTCTTTTCCACTTATATGTGGCTATCAAATCAGCCTCAAATTTTTATGAAAAAAAAATCTTCAAATTTGGGCACTCAAATTCGAAGTTAAAAATATTTGAATTTGAAAGGCATATTGTGGAGATATTGGTATGACAAGAATCTCCTACATTGAGAAAACCATCATAATATGGAGGCTAGGTCATGCCATTTGGGAGGAAAATGATCCCAAATGAATGTTGTGCAAAAAATTATCAAGTATTTTCATTTCATTTCAATATTTTTTTTGGGGGGGTGAAGAATGGAGGTTGGAGGAAAAGAAGATAGTTTTTAGATTTGAAGACTATGTTTTGGTAGCATTTTGTTGTAGGTGTGAGAAGGTGAAGACAACAACAAATAGGTCCTTTGACATCATGTTTGAATATTGATTTAGTGGAAGATTGATTTTGAAGCTACATGATGAGGTTTTGGGGAGATGAAGATAGGAGAGTTTGAGGAAGGATTGTGGAATCCATAAATTGTTGTACTACACCATTTTTGTAGGTCTAATATTGGACCTAAATCATATTGGGATTTTGTAATGTCCAGAGCCAATAGGCTTGGCCTATTGTTTTGTAATGTTGTTTTAAATTTCAATGAGAATTTCTATGATTTTGCTTGCATAAATTGGGTGTTTAGATCAATCCTATTTTATGATGTTTAAATCAGATTAGTGAAGGTCGATTATTGGTTTTAATATCAGCTTTCAAACTAATTTTATTAGCCAAAGAGGCTGAAATATTGGTAAAATCAATTTGGAGAATATTTTGTTGTTGTTGTAGGTAGTTTTCAATGAGTATAACTAGTGTTCATGTTGCATATTTTAAAACTTGATTTGTTGCATTTCCAATGAAATTTATTTTTTTGAGAGTTGTTGTATGAAAAAGGGGGTATGTGTGTTATCCTCTTACATTAGTGGTATTAGAGAAAGAGTTCCTAAGTGTACAGGAAGAGCATCGAATGTGAGGTAGTTTACATTAGGACTTGGGGGTAGAATGTGTGTGATTTGTGTATAGACAGATCACCAAGTGTGAGATAGTCTATACTTCAGAGGTTGAATATTGCGAGTGTGTGGCAAGTGTTTGATGAAATGCCAAAGAAGAAAGGTAACAAGTTGGTCATAGTTGTGTATGTAAGTGAACATGATGGAGAAAATATTGCAGAAGTATGCTTTGAGAATAGTATGAAGAAAGATGGTGAGATTGTAGTAAAGGGTGAGAAGGGCGAGAAAAGTGCAGCAAATATTAAAGAGGTTGCAGTAGAAAAAATATATTTTAGCGAAATGGAGGACATTGAAGAAAGGGAAAACCAAGTTGCAACAGTTAAAGAAAAGGTAAAACTTGCACTTTGTGAGTTCATTGATGATTCTGGTTTGCATGTGAATGCCATGAATGGGATGGATGTATATGAAGAAGTTGAAAATTATGTTGCATCAGTAAGGAAAAGATAATTATCAGCTTTTGATGAGGTTAAAACCAAATTTGATTTGTATTTGACTGATATGACAAATTATAGAGAAGAAAGAATTGTAGCAATGAAAGTAGTTGAGGAAAAGTTTAATCTTTTTGAATGTTATTATAAAAATAGATGTGAGTATAATGAAGTTGTAGAAGAAGAGAGTCCTTTGGAGGAAATAAAAGAAAAAGAGAGATTATTTATTGATGAAGATTGCAGAAGTAGAAGTAGAGTGAAATGCATTAATTGCAGGTAGAGCAAAAGTTATAGCAAAAGGTAATGAGGTAAAATCATATTTTAATGTGAGATTTGATAAGGTTAAGAGTGATGTTGCAGAAAGTAATGAGAAGGTTAAAAAAAATATCATTAATTATTTTCATGCTTATTTGGAAAATTTAGTGAATTCAAATGAGATAGTTCAGGAAGAGTTTACTAGTGATGATTGGTATATAAAGAAGGATTTGTATGGTGTTGCAGAGTTTAGCATAGATGCATTTTGGTGGAGGTGGCTAGACTATGGTGGGTTGAATCCCATAAGATTAGAGGAGAATGTGAGTTACACTTAGAGGAGTTGTTTGTTTTATGGTGGAACTGATTCAATATTTAGGAGGTTCAGTGTAGAGCAGAGTTGTCATAGAAGGAAGCTTGTTCCAACTAGATGCTGGAAGAAAAGAAAGAAAAACTCATTGGAGGTACCAATTTCAGTAATGGAGTTTTATGAGGGTTGTTTACAACCTAAAAGGATGGTTCTACTATTCAACTTCATTTTGTGAGACCAAGCTCACAAAATTCTTCTAACTTGGGTGTCTAATGCAAGAGCATCCATGGTTGACAGGCTATCCTCATCAACCAAAAGAAATATTTTATTTTTTTTATGTTTAGTAGATTATTATTTTGAGTGGAGTAATGTTTGGAATAATTGAAATAATTTTATTTATCTTTCAAAATGAGTTGAAAAATTTTCATGATCTTTTTGGTGAATTTCATGTCATTTCAGTGGCATTTCCTAGTGACCCTTCACCTACACAAACTTGGGCATTGGAAATGGGAGGCATATGTGGATTCAATAAATTAATTATGAAAACAAATATTTTCTTCAAATTTGGGCACTCAAAGTGGGACTTCAAAATATATTAATTTGAAAGGCATATTGTGGAGATAGTGGTATGACAAGAATCTCTTATTTTGAGAAAACTATCATAACATTGTAAGAGCACTTTATTTTTGTATTTTCATGAATTTCAAGGCCAATTTGGAGGGAATAGGGAGGATAGATCATTCCATTTATGAGGGAAATGATCCGAAATGAAATTAAATGTCATTTTATGTTGTGCAAAAAAATATCAAGTATTTTCATTTTATTTCAAGATTTGGGGGGAGGATGAAGAATGGGGGTTGGAGGAAAAGGAGATAGTTTTCAGATTTGAAGACTACATTTTGGTAGCATTGTGTGTCAGGTGTGAGAAGGTGAAGACAATAGAAAAAATTTCCTTTGAGACCATGTTTGAAGATTGGTTTAGTGGAAGACTAATTTTGAAGCTATAGGATGAGGTTTTGGGGAGATGAAGATAGGAGAGTTTGAGGAAGGCTTGTGGAAGCCATATGTTGTTGTACTACACCATTGTTGTAGATCTATGATCATACCTAAATCATATGGGGATTCTATAATAAGGATCCAATAGGCTTGGCCTATTGTTTTGTAATGTTTTAAATTTTAATGAGAATTTCTATGATTTTGCTTGCATAAATTGGGTGTTTAGATCAATCCTATTTTATGATGTGTATATCAGATTGGTGAAGGTCAATTATTAGTTTGAATATCAATTTTGAGACTAATTTTATTAGCCCAAGAAGTTTCAATATTGGTAAAATAAATTTGGAGAAGATTTTTTGTTGTTTTAGGTGGTTTTGAATGAACAAAGTAGTGTTTATGTTGCAGATTTTAAATATGATATCACAAAGGGGGTATGTGTGGTATCCTCTTACATTAGTGGTATCAGAGCTAGTGTTATCCTCTTACATTAATGTATCAAACTAGAAAATTATCTTCCTAATTATTTTTTGAATGCAAGAAAGAAAGAGGATATAATAGAGTTTCATGCATGTGACACAGAGGAAGAGGAAGAGGATGAGTATGAAAAGATTGAGGAACCTGAAGTTGAGGGATGTCTATTGGAAGACATGGAGGATGAGACTACATTGATTGCAGTAGTAGAAGAGAGTTATTTAAATAACACCTATGAAGTTGAGAAGGATGATTTACTCATTCAAATTGAAAGAGAATATGATCAACTTATTGCAAGGGAAGACAACATTGTAGCAGTGGAGGATACTAAGGTAAAATTTAATTTTAATAATTTTTTTTATGAATATGAATGCGAGTATAATGAAGTTGCAACAAAAGAGCTTCCTTTGAAGGACATAGAAGAAAGTGAAGGGGATGATTTATTGATGCGGATGACAAGAGTTGAAAAAGAATGGAATGAGTTAATCTTAGGTGAGAAAAAGGTTGCAATAGAAAGTGACATAAAATTAGATTCTAATGTTTTCTTTGATGAAGAATTTATTGCAGCAATAGATCAATTTGATAAATTTGAATTTGAAGAGTGTAAAGTGAAAGTAAATGAGGAGTTTTCTAATAAATTGTTGTTAGAGAAAAGTGGAGATAAATATGTTTTAATTTATGAATATGATTCCTTGTTAGGAAAATTCGAAAATGAGTCATCATGATTGCAATACCAGAAGAGAGTTATTTAAAGAACACCTATGAAGTTAAGAAGGATGATTTACTCATTTAGATTGAAAGAGAATGGATCAAATTATTGTAGGGGAAGAAAAAATTGTAGCAGTGGAGGATACTGAGGTAAAATTTAATTTTGATAAATGTTGTTATGAAGATGAATGTGAGTATATTGAAGTTGCAACAGAAGAGTGTCCTTTGAAGGAAATAGAAGAAAATGAAGGGGATGATTTATTTATATGGATGGTAGCAGTTGAAAAAGAGTGGGATGATTTAATCTCAGGTGAGAAAAAGGTTCCAACAGAAGGTGAGGTAAAATCAGATTCTAATCTTTGATTTTATGAAGAATTTATTGCAGCAGTAGATCAATTTGATAAAGTTGAATTTGAAGAGTGTAAAGTGAAGGTAAATGAAAAATTTTCTAATAAATATTTGTTAGAGAATAGTGGAGATGAAGATTTTTTGATTTGTTACTATGATTCCTTGTTAGGGAAAGTAGAAAATGAGTCTCTTGTTAATGGAACTAATATTATTTTGAGTGAGATAAATTAGATTGCAACGATGTTATGTCTTATAAAAGGTGTTAAATAGTGAAATTTCATGGAAGAGACATGGTGGAAGGAGAGGAGAAAGGTAAAACAACAATAGAGGTAATGAAGTACATTTATTTTGTTGAAGGTGGAGGTATATGTTTGAGTGTTAATTCTTATAGAGTATATTGGTGGGAGGTTAGATTCAAAGTTTTGAAATAGATGAAGGGTAGATGAGGAAAGATGAAAGGATATAATGTTGTAAGCTTGAAAATTTTGATGAATAAGAAGATTCTAGTAGACAAAGAAATTAGGTGGATCCAAAACAATCATAGGTTCTACAAATGTTTCTGATTGTAACTCATGAAACATTGCTTTCTACTTGCGGTGTCTGATGTAGGAGCATCCTAGGTGAAAGTGCAATCATCATCAACCAAGAAAAGGAGTGATTTTAATTTTATTTTAATATTTTTTGTGTGAAAAATAAATGTGACATTAAGGCCAAAATATGGAATTAAAATAATTAGCCTTATTTTATTGTTGCAAAAATTATGGTGTTGGAGACAGTTTAGGAGAACTTTTTTGACTTTTTTGAGGTTCTAAAAGGAAAAATATTCAAATATTCCTTCTTGGGCATGGGATTTGGGGGGTTACAAGTTATGAAAGCTAATTTATTGTTCCAAAACTTTCTAATAAATAATTTGGATGCCCAAGAGCAAGTGGTTTGGATTTTTCTATTTTGGGGCTCCTATTTGTGAGGAAGTGGTTGCTTTTTCTTGGCCAATCATGGATGAAAGTTACAAAAGGATTCATTTTCAAAACTTAATGATTTTTAATTCATTTTTGAAAGAATATTTTTCATTTCTAAGAATAAAAAATTGGGAGTTACAGAAAAGGTGTGGAGTTAATTTATATGCTTTATTTTGTCATTTTTGAGGTTGTTGCTGCTAGATTTGAAGCTCCTCATTCTAAGGAATAGATTTTATTTTTGGGAGAGGAAAAATAATATTTATTTTTTCATGTTTGAAGGGGTATTTTTAGCAAAAAATGGATTGGAGAATCCATGGTTGAGTTTTAGCAGAAGTTTCAGTTGAGGATTTGCAAGTTGTAGGAGAAAAAACTTATGAAAGAAGATTGGTTGAAGGAAAAACTTTTCTATTTATTTCTTGTTGTTTCTTATCAGTTTCATATTAGATTTGTAATGGAATTAATCAGCCTATATGGCTACAAATGAATGTATTTTCAGTTGTTCTTAATTGATACCTTGTTATTTTAACAATTCAAGAGATGTTGAATGAGGAGTAGGAGATATTTCCAACAGATTTGAGTTAATTTCTTGCATTTTTCTTCTGAGTTTCATATATGTGTTGTGAGTTTGAGAATGAGGGTTGATTGTAATACTAAAGAAAGAAGAACCCATTGGAGGTACCAATTTCAATAATGGAGTTTGTTGAGGGTTGTTTACAACCTTAAAGGATGGTTCTACCATTCAACTCCATTTTGTGAGACAAAGCTCACAAAAATTTTCTACCTTGGGTGTCTGATGCAGGAGCATCCATGGTTGACAAGCTATCCTCATCAACCAAAAGAAATATTTTATTTTTTGTTTAGTAGAATAATATTTTGAGTGGAATAATATCTGGAATAATTGAAATAATGTCATTTATCTTGCAAAATGAGTTGACAAGTTTTCATGAGGTTTTTGGTGAATTTCATGTCATTTCGGTGGCATCTCCTAGTGACCCTTCACCTACACAAACATGGATATTGGAAATGGGAGGCATATGTGGATGCAATAAATTATTTATGAAAAAAAAGATATTTTCTTCAAATTTGGGCACTCAAATTGGGAGTTAAAAATATTTGAATTTGAAAGGCATATTGTGGAGATAGTGGTATGACAAGAATCTCCTATTTTGGGAAAATTGTCATAACATTGTAAGAGAACTTTCTCTTTGTCTTTTCATGAATTTCAAAGCCAATTTGGAGGGAATATGGAGGCTAGTTCATGCCATTTTTGAGGGAAATGATCCCAAATGAAATGAAATATCATTTCATGTTGTGCAAAAAAATATTAAGTATTTTCATTTCATTTCAAGATTTGGGGGGAAGGATGAAGAATGGGAGTTGGAGGAAAAGGAGATAATTTTCAAATTTGAAGACTATTTTTAGGTAGAATTTTGTTGTAGGTGTTAAAAGGTGAAGACAAAAACAAAGAGTTCCTTTGATACCATGTTTGAAGATTGATTTTGAAGCTATAGGATGAGGTTTTGGGGAGATGAAGATAGGAGAGTTTGATGAAAGCCATATGTTATTGTACTACACCATTTTTGCAAGTCTAAGATCATATCTAAATCAGATTGGGATTCTGTAATCAGGAGCCAATAGGCTTGGCCTATTGTTTTGTCTTGTGGGTGTTTGATGTAAGAGCATGCATGGCATTTGGCTATCTTGTATCAACAAAAAATGTGAGTTTTCAATTGAGAAATTTTGGATTGAACTCATGTTGTAGGATGGAAAATGATTTATTTTTGAATAATTAAATTTTCCAAATATTTCCCTTGCACATTGACAAGTTGGCTAGTGGGGTGGAAAAGTATGAAAAGCAACTTAAATCGTTAATTCCAAATTATTTCAAAAGCTTATTAGGAATTTGGTTTTTTGAAATTGAGGAGTTACAACACCTCATCATGATCCCTAAAAATTAGGGACTAGAGAAGTCGGTGCCCAAGACTTGCCTTGATTTTCTGCTTTTATAGGAGTTAAAGGTGGAGAATAAAAACTGCAACATCCTACCTTTGACAAGGCTGGTAGAAATGGGTTTTTAATGATTTTTAATTAATTTTTGAAGGTGTTCATGTGCAGAAACAAAAAGGGTCATGCCATATTGGAGAGGCCCAAATAAAGTATATGAAATTAATAATATGACAGGAGGATTTAAGCAATAGAAAACCCAATTTTCATTGATAAAGTTTTAAAAGAGAAATTTTGGGAAGAGAAAAGGGGAGGCATAGCATTATTTGGGGAAGCCTCATGGATGTTTTCTTTTTTGCAGATTTGGATTGATTTATATCAATCCATTAAGTTTTCAGATGAATAGTTAGGAGTTACATGAGTTACAGGTGTGTTGATGGGTGTTTTAGCACTTTCTCAACACAAACAGTGCGTAGGTGCACTACCTCTCTTGAAAGGAAATCTCAACAAGAAGTTGCTAAGAATTACCCCAAGGTCTCTCGGGTGTCAGGTCATGACATGCTTGGAATTTCTTAGTTGTTTTGATGTGATTTTGTTGGTAATCATAGGGCAGACTTACGGAGTTAAGTTGGAGGAGAATCAGATCTTCCAATGGAGTTCTTAAGATGGGAAAGTTGATACACAATTGTTGTAGGTTCAAACAACAGTCTAGAACTCCCTTTTCAGCTTCAGATTTGGATTTACAATGTGTAATGAACCTTGTTCAAAGTCACTATAAAAAAAAGGAAAAAAGGGCAAGGAAGAGAGAAAGTTCCTAGACCTAAAACTAGCAATGAACAATGACAATGGAGGACCCTACTGCAGACAACCTTCCCAAAAATAAGTTCCACTTAACCAGATTTCTTCGCAGTCTCATGAAACTAGTGCAACCTTCTAAGGATTGCATATTTTCAACCATTCATTCACCATTAGCATGAATAAAAGATAGAAATTTAGTGTAGCTTTTAATTTATGCCTAGTCTAAATTTACACAACTATTTAATAAACAACAAAAAGTATGGACAAGGAAGGTTGCCAACACACAACAAAATTATTCAATATCAATGCACAACATTAACTAATCTACTAAAGCAAGCTAAAACATATAGAACAACAAAGTTAATCTACTCAAACTCACTAACTAAGAGAAGAAGAATCATGAAACATGCAAAGGAACTTAAGAATCCACCAAAGTCAATGAATTTCTATTAAAATTACAGTAGCATGTCATTACAACAACTCAAATCCTTCTTGGTCATGCCCATGTTCTTCATGGTGTTCTACTTTTGGGCTCTTCTGGGCTTCAATCTTTTCCTCGGGTTTAACTTCTTCTTTCTTTTCTTCTTCTTCATGATGATACATCACCTCTTCATCATGCATGAGGCCTTCTTCTTACTCCTTTGATAGAGGAATCTCCTTATCATTCTGGGGACTCTTATTTTGTTCCCCAGTTGGAGGCCCAGTATCCTCCATTTCCTCTTCGGCATTCTTCTCCTCGTCAGAAGGCTGCTTCTCCACTTCTTCTCCAATGTTCTTGAGTTGTTGAGCCAACTCCTCCTCGAGGTCTGGGTCAAAAGTTTCCACAATATATTTTTTACCTGGCTCTTCAGTGTCTTCCTCAGATGACTATTTCTCTTCCTCCTCTCCCTCACGCACCACTTTATCAATTACTAGGTGTTAGTACTCAGGGTCTTCATGATAGTCATATGCCTCTTCTTCCATTTCTTTTTTTGCTTCTCTCTCTTCTACTCCAATTCTTCTAATATTTGCATCGTTGTTTTCATTTCTAGTGGCCTAGTTGGAGGAGTGTGGAGGTTTGAAACAAATTGTGCCAAGGTGACTTGTATGGCTAGGTTCATTAATACCCTAGACATATCCATTGGGATACACTGCATGTGGCGAGTGAAGGCCTTTGGGAGTGATAGAGCGGGCATTGTCATTTTTGTTGTAGGTAGTGGAAGAGACATTGATAGAGAAAAGGAGGAAGAGGAGAGTGGAGAGGGAGTGGTAGAGGAGGAGTCTATAACCATGACTTGTGCAGTGGGTGGGGTGGAAGCAAAGTGGACTAAGATATCCACCATAGGTGGAGAAGTAGCAACTACTACCTGGGAAGTAGGCAATGGGACAACAGTGGTGGTGATGTTAGTAGTAGCAGTGACTGTGAGAGTAGAGGTAGTAGGTGGGGACTTTGGTTGTTCGACCTCTGGTTCTTCTCCTTCATGGAGTGGTTCTTCCTGGATGGTGGGAATCTCTATGAAACTACTCAATGTTTTTGGCTTCTTGGAGGGTTCACCCTCCAAGGCTTTCCTTGAATACACCTTGGGTTTAAGCTTCCTTTTAGCCATCTCTTTTCTCTTTCTCAACCTGGTGGTAGGAGGAGATTTTGAAGTTTCTTCAGTTGGGGCAGCAGCTGTCCCATTGTCAATCTCACTTCTAGGTCTGTCTTCAAGTTCCCCATATTTTAGGGTGACTCCTTGTAGCTTCAATTGGGAAATCTGTCCATTGATCCATTTTTTGGTTCTTCCCTCAATCATCTTTTTCAAAATATCGAGGTCATTGACCTCTTCTTTGTTCCAGTCAATTAACGATAGTGGGAGATTGGAAACTACATCATATTGAGGATCAATCACTATATTTTCATCTTCCATTATTTGGTCTGGAATAGGGAACAAGTTTACCCCCTTGAAAAATTACATCGTCATGCACATGTAGTGCCTTATTTGCACTTCTTTTTCATCCTTGCAGTTGGCCCAAAAGTACTCAACATCATGCACATGGGCATGTTCAAGCCCAACCATCTTCCTGAGTTTTTCATAGGGGTCCATCCACGACTGGGCATTGTGGAAATCCAGGTTATATTCAACAAGTTCTTTATCTGAATGGTTTCCACACTAGGATGTGTGGAGCTCATACATCCCTTGCCCAAATGAGAGGGGATAGGGAATCCCTAACTTATGTTTGTTGCTTAGGAGGGCATGTGTGCACTGCAGCTACCGAGAGAGCTCTAGCAATATTATCCAATCATTTGGATACTAGGGAAGCTTGTATGGTTTCTCTGAGAAACCTTCGGCTTAGATGTATGTGAATTTAGGGAATTGTATGAACAAGAAGTTGAACTAGTGGATGTAATCATTGGCACTATGGGATACTCTCCTTTTGAAGTCACCCCCAAGCAATTTGATAACATGGCCTATGAAGGTGTCATTGACTCTATAGTAGTCCTTCTTGAAATTCTCGTATTGAAGCTGAGGGTAACTATCATAGACCTTTAATTCCCTACCTAGATCCTCATCAAGAGCTCAAAACAAGTCTCTATATTGCATCGGTCAACCAGTAAATAAACAAGGTATGAAGTCATGTAAAATTGTGAAGTCTTCTTCACAGCCACAAATTGCTCATGCAAGCAATTACTAATTATTCATGCCCAGTAGAATTTGGTTTTTCCTCGGAGGATCTCTTTCATGAAGTATAACATCCATTCTTGGAAGTATGTAGCATTTGGGAGGCCCATAACTCTACTCAATAACCCTCTTGAAAAGTACGTCATCATCATGTGGTGCCTCATTTGCACTTCTTTTTTGTCCTTGTAGTTGGCCCAAAAGTCCTCAACATCATGCACATGGGTGTGTTCAAGCCCGGACCATCTTTCTGAGTTTTCCATAGGGGTCCATCCACGACAGGCATGTGGAACTCCAGGTTATATTCAACAAGTTCTTTATCTGAATGGTTTGCACACTAGGATGTGTGGAGCTCATACATCCCTTGCTGAAGGAGAGGGGATAGGGAATCCCTGCCTTATGTTTGTTGCTTAGGAGGGCATGTGCGCTGCAACTGTCGAGAGAGCTCTAGCAATATTATCCAGTCATTTGGATACAGGGGCAGCTTGTGTGGTTTCTTTGAGAAACCCTTTCAGATGTATGTGAATTTAGGGAACTGTATGAACAAGAATTCAAACTAGTGGATGTAAGCATTGGCACTATGGGAGACTCTCCTTTTGAAGTCACCCCAAGCAATCTGATAACATGGCCTATGAAGGTTTCATTGACTCTATAGTAGTCCTTCTTGAAATTCTTGTATTGAAGTTGAGGGTAACTATCATAGACCTTTAATTCCCTACCTGGAGCCTCATCAAGAGCCTGAAACAAGCCTCTATATTTCATCCAGTCAACCAGTAAATAAACAAGGTATGAACTCATGTAAAATCATGAAGTCTTCTTCATAGCCACAAATTGCTCGTTCAAGCAATTACTAATTATTCATGCCTAGTAGAATTTGGTTTTTCCTCGGAGGATCTCTTCCATGAAGTATAAAATCCATTCTTGGAAGTGTGCAGCATTCAGAAGGCCCATAACTCTACTCAATAGGGTTACCAAGTCATGGAAATCCTTGTAGAAGTTGCTACGAAAGAGCTCTTGGGGTACTTTAGCCGCATTGCCCCTCTTTTCTTTTAACCAGTACTAATTGATGATATTTTTGCACTTGAGGTGGTCAGCATCCCACATCTCCTTGGAATCTTCTTTGGATGCTTCATTCATCTCTCCAAATGTAGGGATATGAAAATCCTTCCTTATTGATTTGGTAGACAAATCAACCAATACATTCCCATCTCTATCCACTATTGTTCTAGACTCTTCTTGATATGCCTCCCTACAGGCCATTACAAACTCAGGAGCAATGAGGGCAGGCGGGAAACTGGTTGCCTTGGCCAACCCACTACTTCTAATATTTCTCACATTTTATGTTGTGGGGCTGATCCAAACCCTTTTCTTGAATTCATCAATATCTATGTGTTCGATATTTGTATCTGAAACCTCCTTCCAATCTATGGTGACCTTGGAGTTGAGGGGTTCCCCTTGGAACTTTTACTTCATTTGATCTTTATCCTCTTTTCCCTGGGGTGCTTTGGATGAATTCTTTCCTTTGTTTTTCTCCATGGACACCTCTGAAGATCTTGCACCTGGTTCCATATATCCTGCAGGTGAGAGAGAGGTAAGAACATTCAAGCATGAAAACAAAAGGAAAGTTAGCCAAAATCCTACAAAATGATGTTACATTAGATAATTCATCATTTAAGAATCCTGACATCTCTTCCAGATTGACATTAACCTTTCATAGGAGGGAGCTACAACAATTTGGGACCAGGGGTGCGGACCTCCCTAGGCTGGTGGTCGTTCTAAAGCAACTCTAGAAGGGACAACAAACAAGGCACGACGACTTGCCTTTCTTGAACCATCTTAGGATTTGATCATTATGTGGGGTCCACTGAGGAGGAACCATTTTAGCACATGGGTTGAAGTCAACTTGAAGTTTGGAAGGCATTAAGGTCACTTTTGGGTCATACAGGTCCAATGTAGGTGGAAGTAGGAAGTAACTTGGTTGTTAAGACGGTGCTAGAAAGGTGGTGTTCTGTAGGTAGCTTCTAAAGGTGGCAACACAGTGCACTTGGTGTTTAAGTCATCACAGGTTGGAAAGTGTGAGTAGATGTTAAGTCATAGCCATTTGGAATGGTGAAGGCCAAACGGCAATCGAGCAGGAGAAACCCACAAAATTGGGTCCACAAGGGCTCAAGGCATCATTATTTTATTGTCAGATAGTCCAAAGGAGATGGGGAGGCTGGGTCCCATGTAGCGGGACGACGAGAATCATTTTCCATTTGGGAACAGTGGGTCTAGGATGGAGTTCTGCTAGCGGCGACCCACAAGAGATGGTTCGCATAAGGCTTAACACTTGATTGTTTTTTCTTTTTAGGCTCAGAAAAATGTGGCAGGCTTAGAACCCATAGTGCAGAAGGCTGGTATGCAAAGGTCATTTGGAATGGTGGATAGACCATGATGACCCGTGGATGGAAGTCTGTGGGGTGAGGCTCGCAAGGAAGTTCGAACTTGGTCATTTAGGGTGCAAATGGAACTGGCCGGTAGAGGGGAGGTTGGGACCCGCTGGTCAGGTGGACGCTAAGGTTTCGCCATTTTGGGTAGTCGTTCATCCATCAATGAAATGTCAGTGGAAGTCTATAGAGAATGATCCACATTCTTAGATTGTTGCTCTTCAACTTGGATGGTAGAGACAAGGGTAGAGTTCGACAAGAGGGAAGATGGGTTGTAAAAGCCATTTGAAACGGCGAAACCCAGATCGAATCCTGCAAGCGAAAGTCTGTAGGGCTAAGCCCGTAATTGACCAAGACTTGGAGATTTTGGAAAAGTTAGAATTTGGAGGGCGATCAATGGGGTGGTATCTGTGTGTCGAGAGGTCATGGTTGGAGAGCCGTTCAGAATGGCGAAGTTTGAAGGGCACTTCAGAGGAAAAATCCCATGGAGGTGAACCCGAGAGGGTTGATGGATTGCTTCATTTAGGCTTAGGGAATCTGAACCAAGTTTAAGGTGGTCGAGCAAAGGGAGCCTCCCACTAGGGTAGACCCAATGGAGGCATTCGCCATTTCAAATTTAAACATGTTTCAAAGGATGGTGACGATGATGACTATGGTTCGGACCTGCAAGGCATGGATGCCCTGGTTCAAGAACAGCCATGATGGGGTTGGGTTCCACACATGACCCACAAAGGATTTTTAGTGGATTTTGAAATTCTAAAAGGTGGGTTTTGTCCACCAAGGTCTACTTTAGTTAGTTTTAAAGCTTTCTTTTAAAGATTTAACAAATTTTAATGGAATTTAAAGAAAACTTGAAATGGGTATGTGGCGAACGACTGACCTATTAATCCCAATGGAGATGAAATGAACCAGTCAGCTAATAAAGGCTTCAAAGCGATGATGGAGCTCAGTGGGCGCGATGGCGGCATTGGCAGATGATCTCTGACTCACTTCTGAACAACTAGCAAATGAAAATGACAGCTCAAATCAAGATATTTATAGATTTTTGATCATTTAATGCCCCTCATTATTGATCATATGGAAGAACTTGAGGTTGGTGATTAGTCATTTTGAAAATGGCCACGGGAAGGGCGAAGTTTGCCGAGCAGACGACAACCAATAGTTAGCCATAGGGGGGTTCGACAATGAAAACGGTGATCAAAGAGGCAGGTCCCAAATAGTGGAAGGTCACTGGATGAAGGCCATTTGGAATGGTTGTGGAGTGAAGGAAACCCGCATGGGCTGGCCCAGCTGGGCCGATTCGTGTTTCTCCAAGGATGCCAGTTCTAAAGAGTAAAAGAAAACAACTAAGGGAACTTTACGAAGGCCTAAAGCCTTGAAAATTTGATGGTGGAGAAACATGGCCAACTCAAGATGACTTCTCTAAAGCTCATTGAACATCCAAGACACAAAACAAGGGGCACACAAAATGAGGCAAATATAAAAGTGACTCGGTGAGGTGAAAAGAAAGAGGGTCCCCATTTCGAATGAGGCATGTGTGCTAAAGGCACAACAAATGGTGACTCTATTGGGGAATGCTCCTGAGCATTCTAAGGATAATTGTTCATTCAGAACCAAGAATCTCTAGTTTTGTAGACTAGAAGCCTATTTCCACAGATGAACTAAGAGGCTTGAGAGAGAACAAAAACCTTAATTGAATTAGATCACAAAAGCATCCTAAAATTGTGTGTAAATAGTGAATTTATTTCTTCTCCTTAGAGACCATAACCAATAGCTACTAATCCGGGTAAGCAAGCTACATTAATCACCTGGCTCCAAAAGTAACTTGGACATTGCCCCGCTTCCAGTCAGGTGTCCATAGCCCTGACGGAGTTGTCACTGTGATCCCACAAAAATTTCTCTACTGCCAGCCAGACATCCATAGGCCCGATAGAGTTGTCCACACACCCACACAGTTTCTTGATTTTCAACATTTCTTTCTTTCTCTTGATATTCTTTTGATATTACTTCTTTTTCTCAAGCATGTAAGCATTGAAGCTTATGGTGGGCTTGGAACTGCAGTGGTCACTGAAGCAGATTTAAGATTTTTCACTTGCCTCACTTTCATAATGGCCATTATACAATTCCATGAAGGCAATTAGTGTACTTTGTGTAGGATCCGAGATGAGTGTGAAAGGATTCAATAAAGGGTTGAGTTCTAGGTCAAGCAGGAGTTCAAGTAAGGAAACTACTCCATAGCAGCAAGTAGAGACCAATGATTAGGAGTAAATAATTATCCAAAGAACAATAAGAGTAGGCAACAAATTGAACCATTCATTGAACGAGCATGACCACTGCATCAAGAACAAAGAGATATCTTTAGCAAGGAAAAAACGGTTGGGAAATGAGCAAAACGGAAGCGATGCAAAGCAGCGAGACAAAGGCAAACAAAAAGCAACCTAAACTACCCTATATATAGGTATTTATAGGAGTAGCTCAGAAGAGCTCAAGCTTGGAAATAATTATTTAGGTGCTGCCCATTGATAGGAAATGGGACATCTCCACCAGTTAAGGTCTTGAGGTAGAAAGCATTATCTTTGAGGATTTCAACAATTTGAAAAGGGCCAAGCCAGAGCTTGTTGAATTTTTCATGTTCCCCTTTCTTCTTATGGGCCTTGTCCCAACATAAGACCAGATTAGCAACTCTAAAGGCCTTGAATTTGGCTCATCAATCAAACCATATTTTGACCACACCCTGGTGCTTAGCAAAATTTTCAATGGCATGGTCACGTACTTCTTCTAGATATAGTAGCTCAACTAAGCAAGCTTCTCTTCAATCCCCTTCTTCATAAAAGGAATTGATGAATTAAAGGGTGGGGATGTTTAGGTGAATCAGGAACATAGGCTCCAAGCCATAAATAAGGTGGAACGAAGAATCTCCCAAGGAATCCTTATGGTGTGTGTGGTCTGCCAAAAGGGAAAAGTGGAGTTGGGTATGCCAATCTTTGGGATTCTTGTCAAGTAGCTTTTTGTTAATAGAAATCAGGTTTTTATTTGTAGATTCAGCCAGACCATTTCCATGAGGATAGTATTTGGATGAAAAATTAAGGGAAATACCATAATCGAAGGCCCAACTAGAAAATTTAAGTGAGGCAAAGGTTGGACCATTATCACACACTAACGCATACGGGAAACCAAAATGATGTATAATAAAACTTTCAAGAAAGTTAACAACTACCTCTATTGTACATTGTCTACAAGCAATAGCTTCTATCGATCTAGTGCAATAATCAAAGGCAATTAGAATGTACCTATGACCCACAGATAATGGTGGGCTTACTATACTAATGAAGTTGAGACCCCATTGCGTGAATGGTATTACCTCCAAGATTGGTTGCAGCGGGACAACAACATTCCTTTCTTTGGTTGTGGTGGTCTAGAAAATGTGGCATCTAGAAAACGTGGCATGTGAAAACGTGGTTATAAGAATCTTGGAAGACTATCGTCCAGTAGTAACCTACTTGTAGGATCTGATGCGCGGTCGAAGGACCAGATCCATGACCGGTGCCAAATTTTTCATGAAATTATTTTAAGACTTGGTCTACTTCTTCTTTCCCGAGGCACTGAAGGTACACTCCCTCATGATTTCTTTTGTAAAGGATGAATCCTTGGAACATAAAGCTATTTCTTTTCAGTCTAAGGGCACGTTTTTGAACTCCCTATAAGTGATATGGGAACTTATTATTTAGCAAGTAGTAGATGATGTCATCGTACCATTCTCCTAGGGAAACGTCTTCGAGCTGATACTGCTGAACCATGAGCTCAGGTTCTACTTTAGCTGCTATTTCAGCTATTGTTCGAATGAGTGTTTTTCCTCTTACCAATTTCATCAACTGAATCTCCATGTCATATTCGTGCAGCAAGGTGACCCATTTTTCTCTTCATTCTCCTAGCTCATTCTGCATCCATAATATTTTTACTGTCGGATCAAGGACAATGAAAAACACCTTTTTCCATAGGATGTAATGTCTAAGCTTCTTAACTCCCTTGACAAGAGTGTATGCTTACTTTTCCACATTGTGATACTGTAGTTCAACATCCTTCAATGGAGCACTCATGAAAGCAATTGGGTACTCATTTCCTTTGTTATCCTTCTAGGTTAAAATGATGGAACACGAATGATCTGAACCAAATGAGTAAATGTAGAATGGCTTCAGATAATAAAGACTAACGAGCATAGGTGCCTAAAAAATAGCTTTCTTGATTTCTTCAAAGGCCTACTTTGCTTATGGGGTCCACTCAATTTTGGAATCATACTTCAACATTGCATTGAGTAGCTTGATGATTTCAACAAAGCCTGTAATAAATTTGCGGATGAAATTTATCTTTCCAAAGAAAGATTTCAGCTTTTTCTTTCTGCTTGGCAATTGGATTTTCAAGATAGACTGAATGCACTTGGGATCTATAGAGTTTCCTCGTTCTTAAATAACATTCCCAAGGAGCTTGCCTTCTGTGACTCCAAAGATGCATTTCTTCGGATTGAGAGAAACCCCAAATTCTCTACACCTTTGAAAGAATTTGCACAAATCAGAGACATGATCACTTTGCTTCTTTGAGAACATGGTCAAATCATTCATGTAGATGATTATGCATATTCCAGTTATATCTTTGAAGGCTATGTCCATCACATGTTGGAAAGTGGCTCCAATGTTGATGAGTCCAAATGGCATTATTTTGTAAGTAAAGGTTCCCCACTTGGTGGTAAACGCTATCTTATGTCGATCTTCATATTGCACCATCACTTGATTGTATTCAGAGTACCCATCAAGAAAGGACATAATCTATGATCCATTAACAATCTGCAATACCTCATCTAATGAAGGCACTAGATAGTTGTCCTCTGAAGCTCTGTTCAGGTTGCGAAAATCCATGCACAATCTATGTTCTTCTTCCTAACCAAGACCAAATTATCCACCCATGTGGAGTGCTTGACTAGAAAGATAATTCTGGCTAACAGTAAATTTTGCACCTCCTTGTAGATGATGGGCTCTAGTAGTGCATTGATGGGACGTTGTCGTTGCCGAAATGATCAGATATATAGCTTAAGGAGAATGGTGTGCATGATAATGGAGGTATCATAAGTCTTCAAATCTTCGTAACTCCATGCTACCACATCATGATACTTCCACAAAGCATCAATGATTCTTTTCCTTTCTTCTAACATGTAAAATTTACCAATAAATACATTTTTAACCTCCTCGACTATCCTGAGGTTGTGAGCATGACACTAATTGTTGATGGAGTCCTTCTTTGCCTGCTAATCTTGGTATCAAATCTGATCCAAGTCAAATATGCACTCAAGTTGAACCATATCTCATGGAATGGTGTTGGTTTTGAGATTGATGACTCCTTCTATATCCAATTCAGCCTCTTTAGGCTCGGTTTCATCAATTATTTGAGTGGAAAATACATCAGAACTAGTGATGAATTCCAAGATGTTCTTGCCATCATTGAATAACTTGAAATGAGTGACATTATCTGGCACAGATGGAGCGGAGGTCAACTCAACGGTAAATCATCTGAGGTCAGACAAAGAAAGTGGTTGAAGTGTGCTAGCTGCTTGGCCCAAGGCATCAACATGACAGTTTTGGGAGTGAGGTATCAGCTGGATATTAAAGGAATTCATGCTCTCTAATAGATCCCAAACTCTATGCCTATAGTTTGCTAGCCTTCTATCATGGCATGAGTATAATTTCCTAACTTGTTTCACTACCAACTTTGAATCATTGAAGACTTGTAGTATTTTTACCTTCTTCCTTAGAGCCATTAGGAGACCATGAACTAGTGCTTCATACTCTTCTACATTATTGGTATAATAAAATTGGAGTCTATGGGAAGCAAAGTAGGTCTTACCCATAGGGCTGATGAGTTTGAATTTGGCTCCCGTTCCCTACTTGGACTTAGACCCATCGAAGTATAGCGTCCAAAATTTAGAAGGTTCTTTAAATTCAAGGCCAAGGATTATGTGTTCACTCCCCTTTGGCTGCATGCTTGCATCTGCAATTTCTGGCACAAATGGTGACTCAACATGATTGGCGACAGGCGGATCGATTAGCAGCTCCCTTTGAGGTATAACTTGTCCTTTGACATGTTCTACTACTTTTTGGCATAAGTAGCACTCAAATTCTAAGTGGGTAGTGTTGTGAACTCTGCACCAACTAGGCAGTAAGAGCTCTTGGAAATTCATCCTAGCCCCTATGTTGAGCTGATTTTTTATATATTTTTCCATGAAATTATGGAATCTGTTCAGTAGTCCCAAATCCTCATCATCATATGTTTCATCACCATCAGATTCAACCAACATTTCGGTGCTTTGGGGCATGTAGGCTAAGTTGGTCGAGGTGCTGCATAGTACCAAGAAGACTTCTTTAGCCATCTCTTCTTCTTGAGGCTCTGATTCTTCCTAATATGCAATGGGAGAATAATTTCCCAACTCAGTTTCATCAAACAACACCTCATTGATGTTGTTGTACTCTGTAATCATGAACTTCATGCGGGGTCCCCAATCAATGCAGATTTGGTTTGGCAACCCCTTCCATGGAAACCACATGTGAGAGAAATCAGTTGTGGCATACCCATTCAATGCTCAGGTGAAGTCACATCCCAGGATTATTTTGTATGTGTTAGGAATATCCACAACCTAGATGTCAATAAATTGTTGTACCCTCAGATCTGCAACAATTTGGATAGGGATATGATTAATCTCTCCAACAATATTCACCTTAGTTTTATCCAGCTGAGTTAATTTTCTCCTTGAGGGTGTGGGGACAATCCCAAGAGCTTTTCACATAGCCAAGGGCATGACATTAGCTGATGCTCCTGAGTCAATCAGGCAATTATGCAAGTTCTTCCCAAAGACTCGAATAGTAGTAAGGAAAGGGGGCATTTCCAACTTCCTTGGAAGAATCCCATAGGTGTGTCAGCTTGGGCCACTTGAACTTTACCCTTTTCACTTATCTTTTCCTTTGACTGTCTCTGAATTTTCTCCTTAGTGGGTTATTTTCCCGTTTGTTGATTTGGAGGAACATCCTTTTTCTTGCCTATAATTTCCTGAATTACTAGCTCATGTGGTGGATCTTCAAAAGAGACTCTTTTAGCTAGTATTTCTTGTGTTTCCTTGGAGGAAGGAGTCCCATTAATAACTCTAAAGAAGGTTTTCCTAACTATAGGGACCTTGAGTAACTCAAAGGAAGAAAAATTGATTTTTACCTTCTTGAATTCTTCAGCAACATATTCACCCATTTGCTCAATTTCAGCCTCAAAGGCTCTACCTATGGAAGAGTTAGCTGGTTGGTTTTGCATTTGACCCAGTTGTTTGTTCTTATCGAAGTATTGCATTGGTACATGGGGAAAACCTAGATTGTTGCTAGCATTACGGTCAGGCGGGGTGCTAAAGTTATTGGGCAGAGTGGAAGTAGTGAAAGGTCCTCCTGCTTGTTGATTTCTTAAGAAATATGGAGATTTTCTTTAGTGAAACATTTAGACCTCATCCTCACGAAACTCTTCATCTATGGGACCATTATCTACTTAATTAAACAACTGAGATAGAGTTTATTCATTACGTACCTCTTTCACTTCTTTGTTCTTTGGGGAGATAGTATCGATTTCTAGCACGTTGTTGTCACTCCGCAGAAAGGGAGCTTGATTGACCATGAGACAGGAGGAGTTGTATGTCTTGAATGGGACTAAATCTCAGCAACCAACACTATCAATGACATTCTAAAATTTAACTTGGAAGATCTCCATAGCCATGAGGAACTCGGGGCAATCTAGCTCAGAGTGTCTATTTGTCTTATGAATCTGGCACCACCTAGATAAGGTAGCCACGACAAGGTACACTCCACTGGTTGTCCTTTTCATGTTTGCGGGTTGATCAAGAGGAGTGGGAACACCTCCATTGTTTTTCCTTGTATTCCATGTCTGGTTTTTCCTTTACGAGGGCCTCCTTTCATAATTCTGACTAGAACTCTGCCCTTTTTCATAATTTTTCCCAGGCGAGGTACCTACATCATGATTATCCCTGTTATTTCGGTTATCCCTATTATCTCAGTTGATATTGGCTTGAATGCTACGTTGAGAAGCTTGCAGCTAGCTATTCTAATTTCTCAAGTGTGTCATCTCCATGGACATCTTTTGGATCATCTTCATTAGCTCATCCAACTAATCCTTCTCTATATTGCTCAACTAAGGTGTTGGATTTTAGAGAAAGACAGTGTATGTTTCCAGTTGGTTCTACTAAGCAGGCATAAATTTAGGCCCTTGTAGGTACAATGGTGCTTGAGGCTATTGTGAATATGCTTGCTATTGTTGGGGCTGCATATAATGAGGCATGGGAGGCACTTGATTCATGGGTTGTCCCGGATGAGGAACTATGGGCCACTGTGACACCTAGCTCATAAGGGCCGTATGGTGTTGGAGAGCTTCATTAAGCCCTTGGATCTACATAGGATGTGCAACCTACCCTAAGGAAGCTAACGGACTAGAAATATTTTGTCCCAAGTCTGTGCTAGATTTGACTGCCTTAGCATAAATGCCCACTATTCTGGTAGATGGTGGGTTCATTCTTTTCACAAATGTTGTAGTGAGATTGCCTATGGCAATGTAGTAGATAGGAAGGATAGCGGCGTCATTGAGCACATATGGATCTTGTAACCTTGAGTATGCTCGGTGAAACCAATCGTTGAAGGATCCTATTGGCTTGTTAACCTCTCTACGAATAGACATGAACTATTGGTACAACTTTGAAGGGCTAACCATGATCTTGTCTTTCCTTAAGAAGGCATTCATCAAAAGGTCCCAAGTGGTAATGGTCCCCATTGGTATAGTGATGTACTAGTAGAGAGCCTCTTCCCCAAGGAATAAAGAAATATTTTGCACGCCACGTCCTCATGATTGATCTTCATATCCTTTAGTGTTGTTTGAAAGATTTTGATGTGCTCTTCTGCTGTCCTCTATGGATCCTGGGGATTGAACTTTGTGCAAAAGGTCTCTGAGTTCTTGGGCATGTCATGATAGGCATTGAAAAACAATGGAGAAGGATTATTCCCTAGCCAAGCCATGAGGGGAGGCAAAGGTGGTATTTGTTATTGAATAGGGACTTGGGGTTGCACAGGGGCAACGACAGTTGGGACTGTTCCTTGAACTTGGAAGGCAAGGACTAGGGCAGCACCCTAGCTGTGGGAAGCAAGTGGCTAGAAAGCAGTTTGAGATGACTGAATGGAGGAGGTGGAAGTGGAAGAAGAAGGATGAGTGTGGGGTGAATGGAAAGAGGAGGGAGGTGAAGTGGACAGAATGGAGGAGGAAGAAGAGGCCGCATCCCCTCTCTTAGTCCTTCTAGCCCTTGTAGGGGGCTGTAGTTCTTGAAATTCCCCTTTATTTGGTGTTGACCTTAAAACTATCTAGAATCTTTCAAGGGAGAATGAACCAATTCGATCCAACTTAGCTCAAAGGGCCCTCCTTCTCACATCAGTTCTATTTGTTGTGCCTTTAGCACATACACCCCATTCATAATGGGGACCCTCTTTCTTTTCACCTCGCTAGGTCACTTTTGTCACTGCCTCATTTTGCATTCCCCCTATTTTGTGTCCTGGATGGTCAATAAGCTTTAGAGAAGTCATCTTGAGTTGGCCATGTTTCTCCACCCTCAAATTTTCAAGGATTTAGGCCTTCGTGGAGTTCCCTTAGCTATTTTCCTTTACTCTTTAGAATTGGCATTGTTGGAGAAGTGCAAGTCTGTCCAACTAGGCTGCCCCATGTAGGTTTCCTTCACTCCACATCCATTCCAAATGACCTTCATCCAATGACCTTCTGTTATTCAGGACCCACCTCTCTGATCATCATTTTCATTATTGAACCCCTCGTAGCTAACTGTTGGTTGCCATCCGCCTGACGGACTCTGCCCTTCCCACGACCATTTTCAAAATGACTAATCACCAACCTCGAGTGCCTTTGTACAATCATAAATGAGGGGAATTAAATGATGAAAAATATATAAATAGCTTGATTTGAGCTGTCATTTTCATTTTCCAATTATTCAGAAGCGAGTCATAGATCATCCTCCAACGCCGATGTCATGCCTGCCAAGCTCCATCACCACTGTGAAGCATTTGTTAGCTGATTGGTTCATTCATCTCCATTGAGATTAACAAGTCAGTCGTCTGCTACATACCCATTTCAAGTTTTCTTCAAATTCCATTAAAATTTGTTAAATCTTTAAAAGAAAGCTTTAAAACTAACTAAAGTAGACCTTGGCGAACAAAACCCACCTTTTAGAATTTCAAAATCCATTGAAAATCCTTCACGGGCCGCATGCGGAACCCAACCCCATCATGGTCGTTCTTGAACCAATGAATCTGTGCCTTACGGGTCTACACCATAGTCATCATCGTCGCCATCCTTTGAAACATGTTTAAACTTGAAACGACAAATGCCCCCATCAGGTCTTCTCCAGAGGGAGGCTCCCTCCGGTCGGCCACCTTAAACTTGGTTTAGATTCGCTAAGCCTAAACGAAGTAATCCATCGACCCTCTTGGGTCCACCTTTGGAGTGCCCTTCAAACTTCGTCATTTTGAATGAATCTCCAACCTTGACCTCTTGATGTGTGGACCCCACCCCATTGATTGCCCACCAAATTCCAACTTTTCCAAAATATCCAAGTCTTGGTCAATTGCGGGCTTTGATCTACGAACTTCTGCTTGCATGATTTCGTCTAATTTTTTCCATTTCAAACAAAGTTTACAGCCCTTCTTCCCTCCTATTAGACTTTTCCCTTGTCTCTGCCATCCAAGTCAAAGAGCAACAATCTAAGAATGCATATCATTCTCCATGGACTTCTGCTGACATTTTGCTGATGGATGAATGACTACCCGAAATGACAAAACCTTAGCATCCACCCGACCAATGAGTCCCAACCTCCCCTCTGTCGATCGGTTCCATTTGCACCCTAAATGACCAAGTTCGAACTTCCTTGCGGGCCTCATCCCACAGAATTCCGTTTGCAGGTCACCATGGTCTATCTGTTGTTCCAAATGACCTTTGCATACTAGCCTTCTGCATTGTGGGTTTTGAGCCTACCATGTCCATCAGAGCCTAAAAAGAAAAAACAATCAAGTTTTAAGCCTTATGCAGACCATCTCCTATGGGTCGCCACTAGAAAAACTTCATCTTGGACCCACTGTTCCCAAATGGAAAATGATTCCTGTCAGCCCGCTACACAAGACTCGGCCTCCCCATCTCCTTTGGACTGTTCGACGATAAAAGAATTATGCCTTGAGCCCTTGCAAACCCGATGTTGTAGGTTTCTCTTATCGAACCTTCATCTGGCCTTCACCATTCCAAATAGCTGTGACCTAATGTCCACCCACACCTTCCAGCCCATGATGACTTAAACACCAAGTGCACTGCACTGCCACCTTTCAAAGCCGTGAGTCCCTCATGGTGGAACACTGCCTATAGAATGTTGCCTTGCTAGCGTTGTTTTAACAGCCAAGTCACTTCTTGCTTCTGCCTACCTTGGACCCACATGACCCAAAAGTGACCTTAATGCCTTCCAAACTTCAAATTGACTTTGACCCACATTCCAAAATGGTTCTTCCTCCTTAGCGGAGCCCACATAATGATCAAATCCTAAGATGGGTCAAGACATGTGGGCCGCCATGCCTTATTTTCCGCCCCTTTTGCAGTTGCTTTAGAATGATGACCAACCCAGGGAGGTCCTCACGCCTGGCCCTGAATTGTTGTAGCTCCCTCTTGTGAAAGGTTAGTGTCAATCTGGAAGAGATGTTAGGATTCTCAAATGATGAATTATCTAGTGTAACATCGTTTGCAGGATTTTGGCTAACTTTCCTTGTGTTTTCATGCTTAAATGTGCTTACCTCTCTCTCACCCACAGATATATGGAACGAAGTGCAGAATCTTCAAAGGCGGCTGTGGAGAAAGACAAGGGAAATAAGTCAACCAAAGCACCCCAGGGAAAAGAGGATAAAGATCAAATGAAGTACAAGTTCCAACGGGAACCCCTCAACTCCAAGGTCACCACAGATTGGAAGAAGGTCTCAGATACAAATATTGGACATGTAGATATTGATGAATTTAAGCAAAGGGTTTGGATCAGCCCCACAACAGAAAATGGGAGAAAGATTGGAAGCAGTGGGTTGGCCAAGGTTGTCGGTTTCCCGCCTTCCCTCATTGCTCCCAAGCTTGTAATGGCTTGCAGGGAGGCATATCAAGAAGAGTCTAGAACAATAGTGGATAGAGATGGGAATGTATTGGTTGATTTGTCTGCCAAATCAATAGGGAAGGCTTTTCATATCCCTACATTCAAAGAGATGGAGGAAGCATCCAAAGAAGATTCCAAGAAGATGTGGGATGCAAACCCCCTCAAATTCAAAAAGATCATCAATCAATACTAGTTAAAATAAAAGAGGGGCAGTGTAGCTAAAGTACCCCAAGAGCTCTTCCGTAGCGACTTCTATGAGGATTACCATGACTTGGTAAGCCTATTGAGCATAGTTATGGGCCTTCCAAATGCTACCTACTTCCAAGAATGGATGTTATACTTCATGGAAGAGATCCTCCGAGGCAAAACCAAATTCTACTGGGTAGGAATAATTAGTAATTGCTTGCACGAGCAATTTGTGGCTGTGAAGAAGACTTCATGATTCTGCATGACTACATACCTTGTTTATTTACTGGCTGACTAGATGCAATACATAGGCTTGTTTTGGGCTCTTGATGAGGCTCCAAGAAGGGAATTAAAGGTCTATGACAGGTACCCTCAGCTTCAAGACATGAATTTCAAGAATTACTACTACAGAGTCAATGACGCCTTCATAGGCCATGTTATCAGATTGCTTGGGGTGACTTTGAAAGGAGAGTTTCCCATAGTGCCAATGCTTACATCCACTAGTTCGACTTCTTGTTCATACAGTTCCCTAAATTCACATACATATGAGTTGAAGGTTTCTCAAAGAAACCACACAAGCTGCCCCGATATCCAAATGATCGGATAATATTTCTAGAGCTCTCTAGACAGCTACAATGCGCATATGCCCTCCTAAGCAACAAACATAAGGTATGGATTCCCTATCCCCTCTCCTTTGGCGAAGGGATGTATGAGCTCCACAAATCCCAGTGTGTAGACCATTCAAATAAAGAACTTTTTGAATAGAACCTAGACTTCCACACTACCCGGTCGTGGATGGACCCCTATGGAAAACTCAGGAAGATGGTCGGGCTTGAACACGCCCATGTGCATGATGTTGAGGAATTTTGGGCCATCTGCAAGGACAACAAAGAAGTACGAATGAGGCACTACATGTCAATGTACTTTTCAAGAAGGTTGACTTGTTCCCTGTGCTAGACCAAATAATGGAAGATGAAAATATAGTGATTGATCCTCGATACGGTGCAGTTGCCAATCTCCCACTATTGTTAATTGACTGGAATGAAGAAGAGTTCAATGACCTTGATATTTTGACAAAGTTGATTGAGGCAAGGACCAAAGAATGGATTGATGGGTAGATCACCCAATTGAAGCTACAAGGAATCACCCTGACCTATGGGGAACTTGAAGATGAACCTAGAAGTGAGACTGACAGTGGGACGACTACTTCCTTGACTAGAGAAACTTCAAAATCTCCTCCCGCCACTAGGTTGAGAAAGAGAAAAGAAATGGCTGAAAGGCATCCTAAACCCAGGTTGTATTCAAGGAAAGCCTCAGAGGGTGAACCCTCGAAGAAGCCAAAAACATCGGGTAGTTTCATAGAGATTCCCACCATCCAGGAGGACCCGCTCCATGATGGAGAAGAACTAGAGGCCAAACAACCAAAGTCCCCACCTGCTTCCTCTACTCTCGTGGTCACTGTTGTTGCTCACATCACCACCATTGCTGCCCACTACCTACTTCTTAGGAAGTAGTTGCTACTTCTCCACCCATGATGGATATCTCAGTCCACCTTGCTTCCACCCCACCCATTAGACAACTCATGGTTATAGATTCCTCCTTTGCCACTCCCTCTTTTCTCTCCTATTCCTCCATGTCTCTGTCAACATCTCTTCCATTGGCTATAGCAACAATTCCAATGCTCACTTTATTGCTCCTGAAGGCCTTCACTCGCCACATGAAAAATATCCCAATGGAGTTGTTTGGGGTATTAATGAACCCAGTCATACAAGCCACCTTGGCATAGTTTGTTTCAAATCTCTCCACTCCTCCTCCTCCAACTAAGCCACCAGAAATGAAATCAATGATGCAAATGTCAGAAGAATTGGAGTGGCAAGAGAGAGAAGCAACAAAAGAAATGGAAGAGGTAGATGAATACCATGAGCACCCTAAGTACCATCACTTAGTAATTGATAAAGTGGTGTGTGAGGGAGAGGAGGAAGAGACACAGTCATCTGAGGAAGACACTAAAGAGTCGGGTACCAAATATATTGTGGAAAATTTTGACCTAGACCTCGAGGAGGAGTTGGCTTAATAGCTCAAGAATGTTGGAGAAGAAGAACATAGAAGAGGAAATGGAAGAAGAAACTGGGCCTCCAACTGGGGAACAAAATAAGAGTGCCAAGAATGATAAAGAGATGCCTCTATCAAAGGAGCAAGAAGAAGGCCTCAAGCATGATGAAGAGGTGTCATCTCGGAATGAAAAAGAATAAAAGAAAGAAGAAGTTAAACCCGAGGAAGAGACTGAAGCCAAGAAGAGCCTAGAAGTAGAACACCATGAAGAACATGAGCATGACCAAGAAGGAGTCGAGTTGTTGTAATGACATGTTGCTGGAATTTCAATAGAAATTCATTGACTTTGGTGGATTCTTGAGTTCCTTTGCATGTTTCATGATTCTTCTTCTCTTAGTGAATTTGAGTAGATTAACTTTTTTGTTCTATATGTTATAGCTTGCTTTAGTAGATTAGTTAATGTTGTGCATTGATATTAAAGAATTTTGTTGTGTGTTGGAAACCTTCCTTTTCCATACTTTTTGTTGTTTAATGATGGTAAATAGCTGTGTAAAGTTATTTTGGGCATAAATTAAAAGCTACACTAAATTTCTATCTTTTATTCATGCTAATGGTGAATGAATGGTTGAAAATATGCAGTGATTAGAAGCTTGGACTAGTTTCATGAGCTTGCACTAGTTTCCTTTGATTCTTTATCTCTTTATCTCTCCCCCTTTTATATTAATTACAAAGGAGGGGGTCTAGTATAAATGTAAATATGCATCAAAAAGTAACCAAATTGATATGAACACAACTTCAAATTATCTTGAAGAAGAATCTCTAAGACTCTCCAAGAAATCCTTCCATGATGCTATACCTTCTTCCCATAAATCTTTTGCATTGAGAAGAGTCTCGTAAAGTAGCTCAAGTTTAGTTAGTGACTCAATACCAATTGTTAAAGTATTGGGACTAAGATTGATCTTTGATAATTCACTAATACAACCAAGAGCACTAGAAATAGAAGTATGTCTAATTTTAATGATGTCTTTGAGTGCCACAAACTTCTTGATAACATCTATCCTTTGATCTTGTACAGAGAAAAAATTGTCCTGAAGCTACACAATATAGGACCACCTCTAATTATCTTTATCTTTTGTTAACCTGTATGTATCTTCCTGAGTGCTCAATCGAGACTCACACATCCTTATCTCATTTCTAATATCTAGTGTACTGCCAGACTAATCTAGGCAAAAGGAAAGTAGTTCATGTGCCTTTTTTTCACAACGTTGTACACTCTCCAATTCCTTCATTACTCAGTCATGTGCATTCACACATTTTCCTTTGATATCTTCCAAAAAAAATTCATCAAACCTAATTCCAATAGACATTTTAAGTCTAGAGATGTAAACCTTCAAAGAATTAACCATGCCACAGAGATTCTCCACAACAAAAATAGATGAATCAAAATTAGCATGAGGAATAACCTTATGCAAATCTTCCAAAGCTCTCGAAATACTTATTCTTTCATGGTCATGTTCAAGCTTACTTTCTTCTACACCTTCTTGCTTCACTACACTCTTCCTTTTCTTCCCTATTCTGGTCATGCTGCTAAAGGTACTTTCTTCATTCAGAAGCTTAGGGATTTCTAAGAAAATTTTAGCATATTTATCAATTTCAGCCTATGAAATTTTATAATCCAATTCAGATATCCAAACTAACCTCGATTCAACTGCTTCCATGTGACAAAAATATGTAGACACAAGAAAAAATATGCTTTCAGAGTATCTTTCCACAACACTTACTGAAATCCTAGACCTTTTGTACATCCTCATCTGAAATGTTCCAAAGAATGCAACAAGGGAAGATTCTTGTGCATCCAAACTACCAATATTTATCATGAATTTTTTGATTTGATAGGCAATAGGCTCTGAATTTGACCATTCTAACCTTCCTATTACCGATAACTCTCTCAAAAAGTAAAAGAGTAGACAAAAAACAAAATTACCATACCAAAATGTATTCTTTTTGATCTTCACGATCTCCTTTAAATTCTTCAAAATATGTATGTGAATTAGTTCACACAAGTCATATTCCATACCTCTTATTACCGTATCAACAACAATATACAAAGAAACAATAGAAACTATAGAGTCATTGTTAGGGATACAAACTTTATGACTGATGTCCATAGTAGCATACCTTATTACCAGATCAATAATCAATCTCAAACCAATCTATTTTCCTTTAGAAATCACACTTGTAACCTCAATTATTTCCTCCTCATTCATAGCCTTTAGTTCAAGAACTGGTCTGGATGAACATAAACTAGTTACATCTATAATTACTTCTTTGGTGACCAAATGTGCTTCATCAATCCATGAAGATTCATCATGAATTCTGCTCAACACTATTCTAATATACTTTTTCTCAAATTTAAGCAAGGGGACTTTCCTCCAAACATCCAATTTTTTCTCAACTAATACTCTTTAGGCATCATGGCTCTCTTTCAATTCATTTTCCCAAAGCATGTTCAACTGAACTAACAACATTTCTTCAATATTATTGTAAACAAATATATAGATAGCTTTTGTAGGAAAAACTTTTGGAGGAATACAAGAGAATGCACCAATAGACTCTTCTGACACATTCCTCATATATCTCTTCAACCTAGATTTATCCGCATAATTCAAAATCTTTGAATTATCCATAGCAATAAAAGTGAAAATTGTGCAAACAAGAATACCTTTCAAAATGCCAACCACAAAATGTATAGATATCTTGCTTCCGGAGCTCACTTCAAATTCATCTGTTATTTTCTTCAAATTCTAAAAAATTTAGTTCCCTTCTAAACTTCCTTTGCACGCTTCTCCAAAAATACATAGGATTTTAAAATTATTTGAACTTATTCCTTTCATTCTAAATTATTTTGCAATAAATGTTTCAACTTGTAGTAGATTTCCTCAAAAACTGTGTATGCCTCTGTTCTTTAATATTCTATAGACTTCATTCTTCACACATGTTACTGAGAAAATACTTCTGTCATGATATGACACGAGTATCGATGAGGGGGTTTAATAGATTTTTTCATGATTGCTACCCCTTAGCCACTAATTTTATATAGAAATTGAAGGGAGTATCTATACCAAAGGTTGGCATAGATAAGACTGATGATTCCTTTCTCCAAATCCTTTCCATTTCCTTTCTTGCTTCTTTCTGATCAAAGTTTAATCATTCTTCTTTTATGGATAGATTTTCTTCTTTCTTCCGCTATTGCTATCAGGGTGTTCCAATTTTCTACACTTACAACAAACAACATTATTCTTTCCATTTTCCCTTTTATCCAATAGATTATCTTTATATCCATTCTTCTTGCTCTTAGATAGAGAATCATTCATATTACTTATGTAGTCCTTTTCCTTATGACAAAATTTCTTGTAGGAATAACAAACACCATTAAAGGATAAATACCTTTTAGCATCATATCATTTGATAGGAATTTTTCTAGAATTGCTTCTTTGTTCCTTGATTTTTCTATTTTTGTACCGTGTCTTCTTTCTAGTGGATTGTTTTTCTTTAGAAAATTGACCTTCCTCAAACCCTAAACCACTCTTATCCTTTTCCAACCTTTGACAGGTAATCAATTCATCAAGCATCGTCGAGCTTATCTTAAATTTTTCTACAAAACTTCTTTCCTTTTCCATATTATATCTCAAGATTTATGCTTCTAATTCAAGCTTTGTGCACTCATCCATGTTATTTTGAATTTTAATTTCCTGACATTCTTTAGTTCTTTTCTTCTCATCCAATTGTTCCAACAGGCTAGTGATGATTTCTTCTCCTTCAGTCAACTAATCACTTGCTTCCATACTTTTACTTTGCAGCTTTTCAATGTACTCATTTTCTTTTATCAACTTGTCCTTCAGTACTTCCATTTCTTCTAAAAATTCAGTAGAGACTACGTTTGAAGGAAAAAAATTCTCATATTCAAATTTTGGGACCTTCCTCAAGTTGTTAGGCTTCTTCTGAGGAACCAAGCTCTGATACCAATTGTTGAACATCTAGAATACTGAGAGGGGGGTAAATCAATATTCCATAGACCCATAGCAAAATCCCCTTAATCATTATAAAAATTTTGACTGAATCAACAAGAGTAAAAGTGGAAACAAGTCAATGCAATCATACATATGAACACCAGGATTTTTACATGGAAAACCTAAAATGGGAAAAACCAAGGTGAGGGTTAACTCACAATATATTATATCTAGATACAAAATATTATGGGGCTCACTTCCAAGACGCGCTATCCTTAAAAGGCTCATAGCTTGAGTACAAAAGATGGCTCACTTCCAAAAGAATGAACTGATGGAATACACCTTCAATGTGTAGGGTTCAGTTCCATTGAAGCTTAGAATATAAAGTACTACCTCACACAATAGTTACTCAACAAAACTACTCTAATCACAACTGATAAATTATTTAGGATCTGATCTTCACACACTCCTCAATCCTCTTCACATTTCATATTCACTGCTCATGCGTGTCTTCTTCCACTACTCAATCCTCTTCTCATTTTACACTCAAAACACCTTATATATATACAAGCATATCATATTCATCAATTAGGTTGGCCTAATTAAATGAACAAAAAATAATCAAAACCTTCTTTGTCGACACCATATACATTTTAAACATTTCATCCATATAGTGCATTATGCCAAGTCAGCTATTAGTCTTCATAATATATTGTATTCACTGAGTTGGCCAAGACTATAACACAAATATACAAACCAACAAGTAATACTCAAAGAAAAAACCTTCTGGATTTGAGAACACATTAATTTCCCATCATACTACTAGTAAAGAGACTATCAAAAAAACCACAACATAAGAATGTTCACTTTAGTAGAATGTGGAGTCTCCCACACAGTATACCACATAGAGAATAATAGTAGGATATATAGTTAAACTTTTTCAAAGATAATTTTTTGTTCACAACAAAAGACATCTCAAGATCCAGGATATAGTTGTCTGAATGAGTCAAGAAAACACAGTTAATAGATTAGAGTCATATCAGATCTTGTGATGAGTTCTAGAGTCAAATACCAACACATTGATCTATCATAGAGGAGTATTAATGGCAAAGAACAACTTTCGATAAACCAAGAAAACTTCCCATATAGTTATTACCATATAGTGGTTTTAGTGTAGAAAAATGCATACCTTTGCATTTTCACACTTAATTTGGACCTATTTTAGCACTCCTTGCATTAATTCCCCTTTAGGTCACTTATTATGGGCCCCTAAGACCCCTTTTTGTGCATCCTGAGGCATATTGTAACTTTAAACTTGACCAAAACCCATAAGCAACCATCAATCTTGGTAACCTACCTTTTGAATTAGAAAATTAAGCCTTGTGGGACCAAAATGCCATCTAGGGCATCTTAGTCCTGGGAGCTTTATTTTTTGGAATTAAGAGCGAGAAATGAAAATATTTGAATTTATTTGACCTTTTGTCGGCCTTTGGGATCTAATAATTAGGTTATTAGGTAGGAATTCCTATTAAAGTAAGATTCACACCCATTTTTCATAATAAGTGAATAAGCTTGAACAAGAGACATAAGTTAAGCAAGTTTAAGGAAAGTTTCAAAGTCTTGGAGTAGCCTTCTATTGTGTTTTTGTAGGTTTTTCAAGTATACTATCAAGCCAAGATCTAGCATTTCCAAGGATTAGTAATGGTTGCCTATTGTGGATCATGAGAGATTCTATGTTGGAGATGTAACTAGCCATTTATCCAAGCCTACAGACTTGTTTCTTGATTGATTCCATCTTCCATTATTGCTCTATTTTCTTCCTAAGGAAGGTACATTTCATATTTATGATTTGTTAGGGTGATTATAGATCTCCTTTATAAGTTATTTATATTTTCATATTAGGAATCTTAATCTAACTCATTTGAATAGGGTTTCTTCATGTTCTAGCTTGCATAATCTTAGACACACTTAATATTAGGGCACACACACATTTCCATTTTTAGATCTATTCTTTTTCATCAAGGTTTAATTACCAAACAAGGGGTTTGAACAAGAAAACCCCCATCAACAATCAATCCAAATTCCTTTGTTTTCTAGGTCTTTTTACAAGTTCAGATCTAAAGAGTTGGTGAAGAAGGAAGTGCAGATCTTAAACTTCAGGACCACACTCATAAATTCTAGAAATTGAGAATGAGACTAATACACCACCTAGGGTGTCTTAGTCCTCCCAGGGGTATTTTTTAGAGATTCTTAGAGATCCTGATCTGGCATCTGAAGATTCTATATCTGCCCAAAAAAACAACAATGGGAATAAGACAATAGTAAGGGCATCTTTTTCCTCCCTAGCATATCTGGACAACTTCTTTGCATTTCCAAAATTCTCACATCTTGAGACTTTCCTAGGTACAAACATCCTATCTTCCCTATTGCATATTTTCATTATTTGCATCTCTCATTTAGCTTGCATAACTAGGTTTTGTAGGTTGAATGTTTATTTGTCTTTTCCAAGCATTTTCTTGGTGGTGAACCCCTTAAAACTAAAAATAACTCCCTCCTAGGTCCTCCTTATTGTGAATTGACTCACCTTGTGAGATTGGTAGTCAATACAATTGGGACTCCAAGGACATTTTTGAGTGATTTGTGGAAAGAAGAGGGCGATTATCCATCACCATTTTTTTTATAAATAATTTTTGTGAACCCGACCTTGTTGAGCATTCATTTTCTGATTTGGAGTCAATTAAAGTCATAGATCTAGGTTGCATTCATTCTTGCATTACATCTTGGATTAGTGAAATTGCATCTAGGGTTTCTTGCATTTTCACTAGTGAAAGAGCATATAGGTTACACTTTTTCTTTCTTGCATCATTTCATTTCATTGAAAAACTAAAAAGTGCATTGTTCATCATCTTAATTTCATTTAGAAACATTCTTATTGCATTCAAAATTGAAAAAAATGCATTCAACATTGCATTCAACTACTTGTTACTAGTTAATTTTTATTGCATTCATTAGCATATTTTTTTATTTCTAAACATCAGGTCCCTAGGTAGAAAACTTGGGAACACTATTATCAACTCAGATCTTGTTGTATTTTTGAAAAAAAAAAACCTTTACTGGGACTAAAATGCCCTTACTAGTGTCTTAGTCCCTCTTAGGGTTTTTGATCCAAAATCTTGTCTGAGTTCTCTGCTATCTATTCCACTTTCTGGAATCTCTAAATTTCATCAGGAGGATGAAGATTCCATCCCTGGTATCTTAGCCCCTGTGTAGTTTGAAGTTATAGTTTTCAGAGTTAAATAGTGCATTTTTGTGCTTTTGTTTGTTGTAGTTAGTTTGTTGTTTCAGTTTGCCAATTTACTGTTTTATGCATTTTTATAGTATATGTTTACAATTTCTTGATAAGGATAGCTCATCAGATTTCCATATTGTTCATTATACACTCCATTCATTAGAAAATAAAATCATAAAATAAAAGATATTAGACTTAAACAGGCATAGATGTATGGTTACTTAAGCATGTTAACACCCTTTTTCAAAGTTAGCTTAAACCTCAAGCCTTTTAGTCGTGATGACCTTGACATGTTAGATGAATCCCTTAAGGACTTCACCTTGCAAGGTTCTTCCACTAAGGCTTATTCAAACAAATATAATCAAATTCAAGTAAACATTATCCAACCACAACCTTTTAACAAACGCAATCCTTTTAGTTGTGATGACTTGGACATTTTAGATGAATCCCTTGACTTCCTCTCACAAGGTTCGTCCACTAAGGTTTGTTCAAATAAATCTAAGAAAAATGAAGTAAATGTTATTTAACCTCAACTTATCCTTTATCCACCTTCAAAAAAACATGTCCTTATCCTTGAAGCACCTAAAGAGAATGTGTCATAGCAACCGAATTATAACACTATTGCTCATACATATAACACAAGGAATAATAGACAACCTCAACCTAATCTTGTTTTGCTACCATTACTAAATCTTGTGTTACCTAGTGCTCCTCGTTTACCATCACATAGTGGAAAGGAGTATGATCTTGTTGAACAAATTAAGAATACTCCTGCTAAGATTTCCTTATGGGATCTTATTGAGGCTTCACCCAATTACCACACCATGCTTCAAATGGCTTTGTATCAAGTTGTGGTTTCTCATAATACAAATGCAAACGATGTGGCAGCCCTAATACAAGTAATGAATATAGTTAATGTAGACATTACCTTTCATCAACATGAGCTCCCTCCCTTGGAAATGAGAAAGATGTATGATGCATTCGTGATAATAGCTAGATACAACACCACGAGAATAAAAAGGACCCTTGTTGATAATGGCTCATCTTTGAATGTGTGCAGTGTAAATATTTTAGATAAGTTGGGAGTAGATAAATAAAAAATAAAACCTAATTCCCTATTGATTTGAGGATTTTACAATATAGGAAAGTAATCGCTCAGTGTGATTACTTTACCTATTTCACTTGGAAAGGTTACCTTACAAACTTCTATCCATGTTATGCCTCATGAACTTTCATACAATCTTCTTTTAGGAAGGCCATGGATTCATGAGAAGCATGTAGTACCTTCGACTCTTCATCATATCATGAAGTATGCCTATAAAAATAAGATATACCAAATTCAAATGGACCCTGAGCCTGAAATTTGCTTGCAAATTAAAAAGGGAACTACCAACCCTCTAAAAACATTAATTCCAACATAAAATATAGAACCTATCACATAGGTAACATGAGAGATGGAAATAGTGTCAAAGTTAGCAGATGATGATTGGGGTTCCTTGGAGTTCACACCTTCATTCATGGGGGAATATATAATCACAAGAAAAGAGGATGAAAAATAAAAGAAACCAATGGTTATGTCAACATAGAATTCAAGAGAAAACTCACAAACATCTACTTTTGAACAAGACACCAGCTACACAATATTGAACTTTGATGAGATAGAATATCAATAACCACCAAACTCAAAAGAAATGGAACAAATTTATGGGAGAGGATATGAACTTCTGAAACAATTATGTTATAGTGGAAAAGGATGTGGAAAGAAAGAGCAAGGAATTCATGTCCCTATAGAACCTAACATGCAAGAAACAAAAAATTATTTGGAATACTATCCTTATAAGATAACGTAAGCAATGAAAAGACCTTCATTGAACATTAACACCATTGTGTGCAAACCAAAAATCAATCTCACTTTGAAACAACATGAATTACTTGATATAGAGTTATCGCCATCATGGGAGTACTTTGAAAATGATGAATCCTTGAAACAAATGCTAGGAGTTTATGATAAACCATCTACTCCTCACAAGAACAATGTTACGTGTGCTATGGTAAGCACCAAACAAGTAGATGGAGAAAAAGAGAATAATGAAACATACATCAATAATGAAGAATACAATCCTGAATTTCCAAGATCAAACACACTTCCTTTAGTGGATATAGTAGACATAGAAATGGACATCAATGATAAAAAGAAAGTCATTAAGATAAGAAAATGCCTTGATGATGGAAAAAGAGAAAATAGTGCAACCTTCCTTCATGACTTTCTTCAACTCTTTGCTTGGAATTTTTCATATATTCCAAGAATTGACCCTAAGATTGTAACAGACAACATAGTCCTCATTGAAAATGCTAAGCTCGTTAGAGAGAAGATTCAAAAAATTAACCCTAAAATAGCCTTGCTAGTTAAGGATGAAATCAAAAAACTCCTTGAGGTTGGATTCATAAGACCTATAGACTATTCTCCTTGGATCTCAAACATCGTTGTAGTCATAAAACCTGGAAATCGTATTAGGTTGTGTATGGACTTTCGTGACCTGAACAAAGCATCTTTAAAAGATGAATTTCCCCTTCCTAATATTGACATGATAGTAGACTCAACTACGGGACATGCTTTGTTTTCATTCATGGATGGATTTTTTGGATACTCATCAACTCTCAAGATCAATACAAAATAGTGTTTACAACTATTTGGGGAACATTTTGTTGGGTTATGATGCCTTTTGGATTGAGAAACACATGCACCACATATCAACGAGCTATGACACTGATATTCCATGATTACATACACAAGATCTTGGAAGATTATGTTGATGATATTCTCGCTAAATCCTTAACTCAACAAGATAATGTGAATATTATTTGGAAGATCTTTCAATGACTTCAAAAATACAACATGAGATTGAATCCCAAAAAGTGTGTATTTGGTGTAGATAGTGGAATTTTTTTAGGTTTTATTGTATCTCATAGTGGCATTGAAGTGGAGACAAAGAAAATTGATGCTATAGTATTTTATTAGAGGTAAACAGGTTTTGAAGGGGCCCCAAAACCCTTTACAAAAAAGCACGATTGAAGCAAAAGATAACTACATAACACAAACAATAGCAAAAACCTAGGACACCATCAACACGATAGCAACCAAAAAGGAAGGAAAAAAGAAACAAAACTACATATTCTTTAGGATACTTGTAGCTTCCATGTCGCACGCCACATGCCATAGTTAACATGCAACCTCCTAGAAATATCTCTCAATCACATACCTTACAAGGAAGAATTCAAGCCATTCAAATTTGTAATTTAGCAAATCGAATGTTACCATTTACACACCTCCTATAAATATCTCTCAATCGTGTACCTTTCAAGGAAGAATTCAAGCCATTTGATGATTTTTAGCATCCTTAGTAGATAAAATTCAAGAATTGATGCTATAGTTAACATGCCACCTCCTAGAAATATCTCTCAATCACGTACCTTACAAGGAAGAATTCAAGCCATTCGATGATTTTTAGCATCCTTAGTAGATAAAATTCAAGAATTGATGCTATAGTTAACATGCCACCTCCTAGAAATATCTCTCAATTGTGTACCTTACAAGGAAGAATTCAAGCCATTCGACGATTTTTAGCATCCTTAGTAGATTGAACATTACCATTTACACATCTTCTCAAGAAATGAATACACTTTGACTAGAACGAGGATTGTAAATAGGCTTTTGAGAGATTGAAAGATTATCTTGTCACTCCACCTATTTTATAGCCCACTATACAAAACAAACCATTCATTCTTTACACATCGGCTTCAGCCCATGCTCTTGCAGCATTGTTGGCTCAAGAAGATGACAAAGGTAAAGAACATCTTGCTTATTACATTAGTCTAACATTGATTGATTATGAGAAATGATACTCCACAATAGAAAAATATTTTTTGGATCTTGTATTTGCTACCAATAAGTTTCGACATTACTTATTGAATGTTGAAATACAAGTAATGATGAAGTTTGATCCTTTAAAACACATGTTCACTTAAACAGATTTATTCGAATGTCTAGCTAAGTGGGTAATGTTGTTGATTGAGTTTGACCTGAAATTTTTTTCACAAAAAGAAATTAAGGGTCAAGCCTTGACCTTGATGCTCCTTCTCCTTTAGTGTTACCTGGTAATGATTCTTTCCCTGATGATAACATGTTAACAATCGAAGAGGATACATGAGAATTGTATTTTGATGGATCTAAGTGTAGAATTGGCTCCAACACAGGGGTTATAATAAAAATGCCTGCAAAAGAGCATATTCCCTTAACATATCAGTTAAATATCCTATGTACAAATAACATTGTTGAATATGAAGCATTAATTGCTGGTTTGCATGCTACTCTTGTTATGGGTGCTAGAGACATTAAGATATTTGGCAATTCATAGTTAGTCATCAAACAAATAAAGGGAACATAATAAGGATCTCACAATGAAACTACTAGAGAAATTTGAATCATTCACCCTTGATAACATCCCTCAAAAAGATAATCATCACGTAGATGCAATGGCAACTACAAATTCTCTTATTTCCCCTCAAGATCCTTCAAAACACTTCACTTTCATTTTGCATACAATTATGAAGCCATCAATTGATGATAAAGAAGATGAAGTGTTAGCAACAACAATCAAAAACTCAAGTGAATGGTATGATATGATATTCAATTATTTGAAATATGGTACCTTTCCCCCAAAAAATAAGAACACTCTCTCTCATCTTCAAAAAAATTCATCTAGATATGTCATCCTAGCAGACATTTTATATAAGTGGTCCTTTGACAACCTATTGCTTAGGTGTCTTAAACAAACTGAAATCCCTTTAGCACTTGATCAAGCTCATGCAGGTGCTTGTGGGGGAATTTTGGAGGAAGATCATTAGTTCAAAAGTTAATCCGCAAAGGGTATTATTGGAATAATATGGAATGAGATTTCTTTGAATACGTTAAGAAATGTCACAAGTGTTAAGAGCATCAAAACTTAATTCACTCTCCTACCTTTGAGATTCACACACAAGTTCCTATTTGTCTATTCTTGGTATGGGGTTTGGATATTATTGGAAAAATATCTCCACCCTCATCCACAAGACATACGTTTATAATCATAGCAACATATTATTTCACAAAATGGGTAGATGCAATCCCCTTGCATTTAACAATAGTTGATGTAATATGTCATTTCATATTGGAACATATTATTCCTCACTTTGGACTTCCTTTCGTGTTAGTTTGAGACAATGGGACACCATTTAAGAATAATGATGTGAAGAAGTTCTTGGAAACATTTAATATACAACATCGATTCTCAATGCCTTACTACTCACAATCTAACAAACAAGTTGAATCAACTAACAAAACTCTTGAGAAAATCCTAAGAAATATAGTGAACAAACATAATAAAGACTAGCATACACAATTAACATATGCATTATGGGATTATCATACTAGTATCACAATGTTAATAGGAAACACACCTTATAACCTTGTTTATGGTGTCGAGGAAATTATGCCCCTGGAGTTAGAGATTCCCTCCTTAAGAATCACTCTTCAAGGGCTAATTGATGACAATACTTATAGGGAACACCAATTACACCAACTCAAAATGCTTGATGAAAGGAACATAAACACCCTTAAACATCTTCAAACCTACTATAAGAAAATGCAATGAAGTTATAATGATCATGTCATCCCTCATTCATTTAACAAGGGTGATTTAGGGCTATACAAGAATCAACAAAATGTAAATGCTAACCCAATAGAGAAAGGAAATTTTAGCCCTAACTGGTTAGGACCTTATATAGTTCAGGAAAGATATGGGTCTGAAGCATACCTAATATCTTAAATGGATGGCACACCTCCTCAAGAACCTATTAATGCCACACATTTGCATCAGTACTATGTCTAGCCTTTTTGAATAGTGTGAGTTTTAAAGCAGTGATGATAGAGTTAATGGATAGTATGTCATTATCTCTCACATTTGCTTCATTCCTAACACATAGTTCTTTGTGTCTTGAATTATGGGGTAGTGGGTCCAATATGATTTTGGATTCTTACTTTAGGTATCATGCTATTCAGACCTTATGATGTATGTTATGTTACGTTAAATCCTTATTGGTATTTAATGTTTTATAATTAAATCATAAGTGCATTTAATGTAGCATAACATGTTGCATCATATAAGAAAACTTAAAGAAAAGACATGTTAGATCATGGAGATATTTATTGAATATTCCAACAAATATTATTTTAATAAATCACATTTCCATCTAACACATAAACATAAAATCAATGCATGTTCATATATATGTTAAAAAATTTAATACATATCATCAATAGTACAATGTCACTATGGTTTATGGCTACTAGATTCATTGGGATACAACACCTGTTGGGAGATGGTGGTGTGTGACCTAGATCTACTCATGCTAGTCATTTGTTGCATAGTCCATAGTGACCCACATAGCTCACCCTCACATATCAGTTCCTCCACCTGCTCTCGCTCTATGTGGTCTCTATCAGCCTGGATCCTAACAACCTCTCTCTAAAGCTGCTCGAGGTCTGACTGTAAGATGGCTTCTTTGTTAGATCTTTGAGCTTCTCGAGCCTCCTATAACTCCATTGATAGTTCTGATACCTGACCCTCAACATGCTCGACATGCCTAGATATGCCAACATATGCTCCCCTAAGCCTCACATAAGGCTTGAATAGATCCATGCACTCTACTATGAATGGTGGGGGCATGTACTTTGTGGTTGTAGCCTCATCTACAGGAAGGGACCTGGCACTATCGCTCCAGCTGCACGTAGGAATATGTCCTCGAACTCTATCATGGGCCCTGCAAGATAGAAATCACAAGAATAATTAGTATCCATCATCATAATATATCCTTATATATGAGCATGATATACATAAAAAACATAAATCATAACAATAAATATCATCACCTAGGTCTGTAGCATGATTAGTAGGAATCTCAAATGCCCTACTACTCTCCCCATGCTCTCATACATTGGCATGTGCAAACTATGACTTCGTAACCTGTGTGGGAACTATATCTCTCCACTTGGGTCTAGGAGGACTAGCCTTGCCTCTATCACTATCCTTGCTCATGGGCTGGCTCTGCTCATTCTCTGTCTCATCATCCTACTCATCTTCCTCCCCCTAGTAATTTCTATCCTCCTCCATCTCCTCCTCATCCTCATCTGGGAATTTTCCACCAGATCTACCCTCCTACCTGACTTTGTATCCTCCTCCCCTAAATTTGTTAAAGTCTCTATGAATCCCATAGGATAATCCATAGGAAATAAAGATCCTAGCCGCATCACCTCCCACCACTCATCATAATCCTACGCCATGTCGACATAATCTGCGTCAGAGACCGGGGGCATGTCTGTATCCTCCTCCTTTGTGTTGCTTGGGACGACATCATCTATTGTTAGTAGTTTAAGATCTCTAGGTCTACGGGTGCTCCAAACTGACCATTTGTATGAATCTCGTAGTCGTGGTTGCCTTTGTATCTGTCCAAAATACCTCATGACATGATCGTAGTAGAAAGGTCTCACTACGTGATCACATCATCCCAATAACAACTTGTCTCTCTGCATTTTCCTTAGCTATCTCATAGTGTATGGCTAGAACAACTTCATGAGGTAGGGCCTCCATACAATATCCTCCTTGCTCATTCTATCAAACCTCACCCTCTAGAACAACATATCACTACATTGACATGCCTATCTCAGGGGAGAGCTGAAAACCTACAGATACCCCACCATTATGGCAATCAAAAATCCTACAGGCCGGGTACAAGTGATATGCTCTAGGATCCATGTTTGCAGTAGGGTACAGTGCAACATGTTATGTAGCTCTCCATAGGTAAATTGACCAAAATCATAGTATAATTGTGCTAGTATGCTACAACCCCAGGTGAAGACCACATGGTAGTGCTCCATATCTCTAATCATGTGCACTACCCCCCTCTAGATGTGCTTTGTGGCCATCAGGGACTAGTACCAATGGTACTAAAAAAATTAGGATGTGTCTCACTAGTGGTGAGTGTGCATGCAACAGTCAAGAAAGCTTGATGTGTGGTCTCATGATCCTACAGTGGACCAGTTTTCCTAAAAAATACTCAGTTTCTTCCCACATCTCCTCTAAACTCTTTCCCTATGCTAGGAATAGCCTCTCTCCTTGGATGGGAACTTGGAGTATGCGGTGCACATCCTCTAGCGTGACTGTCATCTCCCCCATTGGTAGGTGGAAGGTGTAAGTGTCTGCATCCCATCTCTCTACTAGTGCCATCAACATTGCATCATGGTACCACATGGCCAACGCGAGATAGGCCCAATAAAGACTCGTCTCCCAGAGGATTTGCATGTCCTCCTCAAGTAGTTGATTGACGAGCTCTTGAAGTTGACTAAATATATGGCTGCCTAGGTGTGGGCACGATTGGGGTGCAATCTGTCATAAGAAAAAGAGGAAAATATCATTTAAAACTTAAAATCTCAAATTTTTGCTTTAATGGTCAAAAAGTGTGCTAGATTCACTCTATAATATCTTAATTAAGGGTTCTAGACACTTTATTCCTTAACTAGGACACTTTTCAATAGAGTGGGACACTTTGCAATAGAGTGGGACAATTTGCAATAGAGTGGGACGCTTTGTGACAAAGAGCGAAACTTTGCAACAATCTAAAAAAATGAAAGAAAAACCTTCCCTACCCTATAAATTCATCTAAAAATTTCATAAAAACATAAAAAATTGATTAAATTGAAGTACAAAGAAGGCTAAATCCACTCATAGTGTATTGTAGCTCGCCATGTGCGACCGCCTCGTATAGAAGCTCAATCCACAGATGGGTGGATAGACGCCTACTCAACATGGTGACTCACTCTACTCCAAGCTCACTCTGAAAAAGGTAAAAAGATAAAATGAATGTAATTTACCCTCTCTTTATACATGCATTTTTAGGCCACTTTTTGTTAAAAAGAAAAGTACTTTTTACTTAAACTAACATATTTGGAGCTAGCGAACTTCGTTTTCGATGTCGTTTGTTGCGTTGAAATGATGGTTCCACTCTTGTTCTCATCAAATTTCTATCATCAAGTAGCATAGTACTTGGAAATTCCCTATGATGGACTTGTCCAATTTGATGTGGTTGATTTTCTACCTTGATTTTTCCTCCATAAAGCAAGTGAAATCAAGGGGGGGCATACATCTACCCTCGAATGTAATTTGCTAGGAAAGTTAGATAAGAGGATTATATTTGAGCTACTAATGAATCTGTGATGCAAAATGCAATTCCTAACATTGTGATTTGTAGGTAACTATAGTTGGGACTCCATTCTCCCAAATGAATCCATATGAGTATCCTTTTATAAAGTTAATTGTTGAAGTACCTTAGCTTGCATATGCACGTAGTGTCATATGGGTGCTAAATTTAGGGCTAAATGTAGTGTAGAAAAATGCATTCCTTTGCATTTTCACACTTAATTTGGAACTATTTTAGCACTCCTTGCATTAATTTCCCTTTAGGTCACTTATTATGGGGCCCTAAGACCCCTTTTTATGCATCTTGAGGCATATTGCAACTTTAAACCTGACCAAAACCCATAAACAACCATCAATCTTGGTAACCCACCTTTTGAATTGGAAAATTAAGCCTTGTGGGACCAAGATGCCACCTAGGGCGTTTTAGTCGCAGGGGCTTTATTTTCAAGAATTAAGAGTGGGAAATGAAAAGATTTGAATTTATTTGACCTTTTGTTGGCCTTTGGGATCGAATAATCAAGTTATTAGGTAGGAATTCCTATTAAATTAAGATTCACACCCATTTTTCATAATAAGTGAATAAGTTTGAACAAGAGACATAAGTTGATCAAGTTGAAGGAAAGTTTCAAAGTCTTGGAACAACCTTCTATTGTGTTTTTGCAGTTTTTTCAAGTATGCTTTCAATCCAATAACTAGCATTTCCAATGATTAGTAATGGATTCCTATTGTGGATCATGAGAGATTCTAGGTTGGAGATGCAACTAGCCATTTATCCAAGCCTAAAGACTTGTTTCTTGATTGATCCCATCTTCCATTATTGCTTTATTTTCTTCCTAAGGAAGGTACATTTCATATTTATGATTTGTTAGGGTGATTTGAGATCTCCTTTATAGGTCATTTATATCTGCATATTAGGAATCTTATTATAACTCATTTGAATAGGGTTTCTTCATGTTCTAGCTTGCATAGTCTTATACACACTTAATATTAGGGCACACACGCATTTCCATTTTTTAGATCTATGCTTTTTCATTAAGGTTTAATTACCAAACAAGGGGATTGAACAAGGAAAATCCCCATCAGCAATCAATCCAAATTCCTTTGTTTTTCAAGTATTTTTATAAGTTCAGATTTGAAGACTTGGTGAAGAAGGAAGTGCAGATCTTAAATTTTGGGACCACACTTAGAAATTCCAAAAATTTAGAACGGGACTAATACACCACCTAGGGAATCTTAGTCCTCCCAGGGCTATTTTTTAGAGATTCTTCAAGATCCTGAGTTGGCATCTGAAGATTCTACATCTGCCTCAAAAAATAGTAGTGGGACTAAGACAATAGTAAGGGCGTCTTTGTCCTCCCTGACATATTTGGACAACTTCTTTGTATTTCCAGAATCCTCACATCTCCAGTGTTTCCCAGGTACACACATCCTATCTCCTTGTTGCATATTTTAATTATTTGCATCTCTCATTTAGCTTACATAACTAGGTTTTGTAGGTTGAATGCTTATTTGTCTTTTCCAAGCATTTTCTTGGTGGTAAACCCCTTAAAACTAAAAAGAACCCACTCCTAGTTCCTCCTTATTGTGAATTGACTCACCTTGTGAGGTTGTTAGTCAATCCAATTGAGACTCCAAGGACATTTTTGAGTGATTTGTGGAAAGAAGAGGGCAATTATCCCTTACCATTTTCATATAAATTAGTGGTTATTACCATGTTGACATCAATGACAACATAGGAACAACGAACACAATCATCCATACTTCATGCTCATGTTGCAAAGCTTCCAACAACATAGTTACCTTGTTCTCTAGCACCACATCATTTTCCACTATATCCAATTTGTTTCATCATTTCATAACCTTTTCCATAAAGTTTCTTCATCTCTTTTGGGTCTAGTGGTTGCTTTTAATTAAGTTCATCAAAGTTTGTTATGTAATTTGATTTCATTTGTTCTAAAGTGGTTGAGGTGGATGCTTTCAAAGGGTCATCCAATTTTTTTTTGACATTTCCACTTTTTCTTTTCCCTTGTCTGAATCTTTGCTTATGATCTTGTATTCTCCCATGAATGTTGGTTCAAAATTCAACGATCCCAAATCATCTAGTGATATCATTGTGAATGGTTTAGGACATCTATACTTTTGTTGTTCTTTTATGGGTTCTAATTGTGTTGTTGGTGTCAATGTTTTCAAAGGATTCTCTTTACCTTTCTCAATGTTTAAACAATTGTATGGTTCAGGATTAGCTTCGATTGTATAAATTTTGTTGTTGTGGACATATTTCATGATAAGATGAAGGGTAGAGAGAACAACATGCATCTCATGAATCCATGGTCTACCTAAAAGAATATTGTATGAAACATCATCAAGCATAACATGGATTGGGGTTTGTTATGTGACTTTGGAAACTTTAATAGGTAATGTGATCACTCTAAGTGGTTGTTTTCCCATGTTATTAAAGCCACTACACTGATACATTTTGATCCATTTTTTGACGATGGCCCATCAGAATTTCGACAACATTTGAAATGTCAAAATTTTGGCTTGGCATCCAATCGTCGAAAAATGGATCAAAATGTATCAGTGCTAATAGATAAAGAGGTGGGTTGGATTTTTTATTTATCAACACTAAGCTTATTCAAAAGGGTCACACTACATACATTTAAGGATGAGCCATTGTCAACAATGGTTCGTTTTATCCCTATGCTATTGTATTGAGCTACGATCATGAAAGAATCATTTTTTTTTTGCACTTCCAAAGGAGGGAGCTCAGTTTGGTGGAATTTTTTTTAGCATTTATTCCTTGAATCAGGGCTACTATGTCATTCATATTTGCACTAGAGGAAACCACAACTTGTTGCAAGGTTGTTTGAAGCATAGTGTGATCATTAGGTAACTCTAAATTAGGTCCCATAGGGATATCTTTGCAGGAGTATTCTTAAGTTCAACAAGATTATACTATTTTCCACTTTGTGAAGGAAAACGAGGGGCACTAGGCAAGATAGGATTAGGCAATGGGAGGGATGTTGAAGGTGTTTTTCTTGGTTTCAAATTGTTCCTAGTGATGTATGCATGAGCAATGGTATTGTAACTCGATTGCTGCAAAACAGTGTTCTTAGGTGGTTCAAGGATGAGGATAGGTTTATTTTGAGTTTGTGGTTTTTGAGAGAGTGGATAAATCATAATTTTAGGCTCAAGATAGTACTCCAAGGGGTATCTAATGTGTATAACATCAAAAGACCTATCCTTATTTTCATGATCACTTAGTGAAGGGGAGTTTAATGTCACTTCATCATTTTCATTTAAGGGAAATATATTATTATTGTCAATGTTATCCTTTTCTTGCACCATGATATCCTCCCTAGGAGAAGATTTTTTAGGAGAACTACAAGCTACATGTTCATGACATTCAAAGGTTGGTTCTTCGAAAATGACTTCATTGCAAGTAAGGGAGTTATCAATGGTTGGATTTTATTGTTTATCAATAGTGGGGATATTATAAGATTCTATTTGATTGTTATTATAGTTCATGAATTTATCCTTTTTCTCTAAGGTCTCCTTCTTTTGTGCCATACTATCTACCCTAGTAGGAGAGCTTTAAGATGTTCATTGCATTCTATGGTTAGATTTTGTAAAGTAGCTTCATCACAAATAGGGGAGGCATCAAGAGAAGGAAAACAATGATTACCAAATAGATCATTCCATATGGTAGGAGCATTAGGGAAGGGAGGAACAAGATTTTCATGACTCTCAATAGGTGCATCTTCTAACACTAAGCTATCATCTTCACATCGAGGAGGGGTATTAGGAGGACAATTTTGATTTTCATGGAAATCTATAATATCTTCCTCTTTCACTAAAATATTCTCACAAGCAAGAGATGACTATAGATTAGGTAAGGTGATGTTTAGAAATGTTTCTATGATCTCATCTTCTTGTTTTATAATATCTTCCAAAGGGGGAAGAGGAGAGGGACAATCAGGATTCTCAATTCTTTTATCTTCTTTCACCAAGATACCTTCATCACTAATAGGAGAGGTATCAGGAGAAGAACAAGTATGATTGTTATGATTGTCTACGCTTGCATCCTCATGTATCATACCATCCTCACCGATAGGCAATGTAATATTAAGGATTGTGTCAATGGTTTGATCTACTTTCTCTAAGATGTTCTCATAACTCTGAAAGATGGTAGAAGGATGACTAACATGTTTCTTAATGACCTCATTTTTGTACTCTAAATTGAACTCATAAGAGGGTATGTTGTACTTATGCAATCCATTTTTAGCCATATTGAAGCCACATCTCTTGAAATAAAATATGTTATCATGGAAAAGTAAATAAATTGTAATTATATGCCCTAAAGTGAAATGTTTAGATGTAATTTTCAGATTTGAAACAAGGTAATTTGTTGATTACACTATGCAACAACCTAAAAAATGAAATGTTGTAAATGCGAATTTGGAATTGAGAAATGCATGAAATGAAGCACTTTAAGCTAGATTTAGTGAAATGTATGCAACGAAAAGTCAACCCACTAAAATAGATAACCAATGGCTTCAAACAAAAGCATAGAAAATAATATTTAAACCCTAAAAACTAGAACTTCAAAGTCAACAAGGACTAAGACACCAGCAAGGGCATCTTGGTCCCATTGGTGAAATTTTGAGGTCCCAAAAATTGGAACAAAAAGAACTCAACCTAGGCAAGGTTCTGAGCCAAAAAACCCAAAGAAGGACTAAGACACCAGTAAGAGCATTTTAGTCCTAGTAATTTTTTTTTCCAAAAAAACAACAAAATCTGAGTTGATAACAATGTTCCCAAGTTTCCTACCAAGGAACCTGATGTTGAGAAACTAAAAACAAGGCAAATGAATGTAAGAAAAAGTAACTAATGACAAGTAATTGAATGCAAAGTTGAATACAATTTTTTCAATTTTGAATGCAATAACTATGTTTCGAAATGAAATTAGGATGATTAACAATGCACTTTGCAATTTTTCAATGAGATAAAATGATGCAAGAAAGAAAAAATGCAACCCATATGCACTTTCACTAATGCAAATGTGAGAAACCCTAGATGCACTCATTGGAAACACAAGGGAAAACAAATAAGGGGGGGTGAATCAGTTGTCAATGAATTTAAAACTTATTTAAATCATTAACATTATTCTTTGATTTGATTAATAACCATGAAAGCATAAATCATCAACACACATAACACCAAGATTTTTTACGTGGAAATCCTATTAGGGGAAAAACCACGGTGGAGGTCAGTCCACAAGATTATACCCTATTAAAAGTATAAGAAATGAAAATATGTGGAATGCACTTGCATTCAGGCACACTGCCTAGAGCTCACTATTTAATTACAATAGGGCTAACCACCCAAAGGAAGACACATTGTCTTACAGAAAGAATTAGATAACATTTTACGGGGATTTGAACTGATAGAATAGCATCTGCTAATTCCTGATCATAGTTTTGGTTAAGCGCATGAACTCTTATTTACTCTTCTTCACTCTTCTTCACACTTTTATTTTCCTTAGAATGATTTAGATCAATATTCACACATATACACATGGAAGCACACTTTGGAATCCACTCGCAGACTTCAATTTGAATAAGAAATCACTCTTATATATCCATAACAAGAAATTTCATCCCTACATGTCGCCTTCAACAAAATAAAAAAATGAATATAAACTGTCAGCCCAAAATACTAAATACTATTAATGTGAATCAACCAAGGTCAGCCACAACTTAGTGAAGAACCAAATCAACATCTCCAATGTGAAAACACTTCAATTAATTACTCCTCGAAGATTAACAACACACTACAACCACCATGTCAACCAAGAACAAGAAAAACATGAACACACAAGAGAAAATCACCAACCACCAGCACAACAATCAATGTGGACATGCAACAAAGATAGAGCATGATCTAGAATCATCCAAAAACATCATGAATCACTAGAGAAGCATCTGCAGCAACTGAACTAACTGAAATTGCATCACCTTCAATCAGGAACACAAACTGAAGCAACAAAAGAACTGATAGAATATAAATCTTCATAACTCGATCAAATCTTCATGTGGATCTATAAAACTTGATGTGGATAAACTAGATACACTAAAAAACAAACCCTTTATTCCACAACCTTTAATCATCAACACAAAATGTACTAACATACTAAACATCACTTCACCACTAACAACCTGCAAATCATCTCATTACAATTTTCTCAATATCCTCAACATATACAACTAAAATGAGTTAATTCTAATAGTGTTGACATCAATGACAACCACATATCAACAAAACAACCACAACATCCAACAATCTCCCCCTTTGGAATTGATGGAAACATATGATGTGAAAAACAACATCAATGCAACTAACTCTTGACACTTACTCCCTCTTAGATTCTGACTCATTTTCTCCTCAACTCTTCCATGCGATTTTCTCCCCACAAAGAATGAAAAATATTTCTTCTCTACAAGCTCTAAACCACATATCTAAACATCTAAACATTTGACTACTCCCCTTGAGTAGCAACCACCACAACATCAATCTAGATCAAGATATGACTTTGAAATGAACAGACTGATGCAATGTAATGCATCCTTAGTTCCGATTAGGAGGGGTAATCACCCCTAACTTCCCTCTGAGATACTCAAAAATATCCTTAGGCAACAACTTGGTAAAGATGTTTGCAATCTACTCCTTAGTAGGCACATACTCCAGTCTGACTTCCTTTTCACTCACCTTTTCTCTCAAAAAGTGAAACTTAATAGATATATGCTTTGTCTTTGAATGTAGCACTGGATTCTTAGAAATGTTAATAGCACTTGAATTATCATAGAATATAGCAATAGGCTCATTATACACAACTCTGATATCCTTCAACATCTATTTCATCCAAAGGACTTGAGACAATTGTTAGCAACAACAATGTATTCGGCCTCTGTAGTAGATAAGGAAATGGAATTTTTCTTTTTACTTAACCAAGAAATTAGGTTCTTACCCAAGAAAAATGCTCCACCACTAGTACTTTTCTTGTCATTTACATATCCTACCCAATCAACATCAATAAAGGCACTCAAAGTAAGATCACCATCTTTAGGATACCATAGGCCAAAGTCAATTGTCCCCTTCAAGTACCTAAAAATTCTCTTCACAGTAGTCACGTGAGATTCCTTAAGATCAACTTGAAATCTTGCAACAATACATACAACATTCATGATATCAGGCCTAGTTTGATTCAAATAAAGCAATCCACCAATCACTTATCTATATCTAATCTTTTTTTCCTTCGAAGAATCATCTTTTGTTGTCAACTTGCATTCGGTCACCATGGGTGTACTGACTGGATTTGAATCTTCCATACTAAACTTCTTCAACAATTCCTTCACATAATTGGAATGAGATATAAAAATCCCTTTGTCTAACTGAGTAATTTGCAATCCAAAAAAATAATTTCATCTCACCAATCATTGACATTTCAAGTTCACTCTTCATCTCATTAGAAAACTTCATGCACAAACCATCATCTCCTCCAAAAATGATATCATCAACAAAGACTTCAACAATCAAATCTTTATCATCATTCTTGAAATATGGATTACTATCAGCAATACCTTTGTTAAATCCAAGCTTCAACAAATACTTGTCTAATTTGGCATACCATGCTCTACGGGCTTGCTTGAGTCCATACAATGCTTTCTTCAACTGACATACCATGTCTCCTTTATCAGTCAACTGAAATCCATCAGGTTGCTCAACATACACTTCTTCCAATTCACCATTTAGAAAAGCTTACTTGGCATCCATTTGATAAACTTTGTAGTTCTTGTGAGCAGCATAGGCAAGAAATAATCTTACAGCTTCAATTCTAGCAATAGGGGAAAAAGTCTTTGCAAAATCAATTCCTTCCATTTGTGAATATCCTTTGCATACCAGTCTTGCTTTGTTTCTAACCTCTTCTCCTTGCTCATTCAGTTTGTTTCTAAAGACCCATTTAGTTCCAATGACATTCTTATCCTTAGGTCTGGGAACAAGAATCCAAGTATCATTCTTCTCAATTTGTTTTAACTCCTCTTTCATTGCTTCAACCCAATGTTCATCTTTTAATGCTTCATTCACACTAGTAGGCTTAGTCTTTGAAATCAAGCAGTATTCATCAACAATCTTTCTCCTAGTCTAGACATGTTTTTTCTTATCACCTATAATTTGATCTTCTGAATGATTCAATCTTACATACCTCAGAGTCCTCTTAGGTTGTTCTTCAACTTCAGGCTTTTGTGTTCTCTCTTCTGCAACTTTATTGGTTTCTTCTTCCTCTTGATTTTCCTGATCCATCGGAATGATTTACACTTGATTTGTAGTATGAACTTACTTTCCCTTATTTGTATTGACCCACAGGTTTTGGATGGTGCACCTAAGTCTTCATCAACCTTGAAATTTACACTTTCAACCATTTTCCTTAATCTTTTATTGTAACACTAGTAGGCCTTGCTATTAGTAGAATAACCCAAAAAGATACCTTCATCACTCCTTGCATCAAACTTTCATATGTCTTCATCTCTCTTGATATAAAATTTTCCTCCAAATATCTTGAAATATTTAACAGTAGGCTTTTGACCAGTCCATAGCTCAAAATGGGTCTTACCAGTATCACCTTTGATTTGTACCCAATTGAGTGTGTACACGGTAATACTCACAGCTTCTTTCTAGTAGATATGAGGGACATTTCCTTCCAACATCATAGTTCTAGCAGCATCTTCAATTGTTCTATTCTTCCTCTCCACAACTCCATTTTGTTGTGGGGTCCATGGTGCAGATAATTGTCTCTTTATTCCATGTTCTTCACAAAAATAATTAAATTCATCAGAATTGAATTCACCACCTCTATCTGATCTTAGACATTTAATCTTTAGACCTGTCTCTATCTCAACCATAGCCTTAAAGGTCTTGAACTTTTCCAGTGCTTCTAATTTCTCCCTTAAGAAAGTAACCCATACCATTCTAGAATATTCATCAATGAGTAACATGAAATACTTGTAACCTTGTAAAATTTTGACCTCAGAGGGACCACATAGATCAGTATGCACAAGTTCCAACAATTCATTTGAACAATGTTGTTTGCTTCAAAATGAGATTCTAGTTTGCTTTCCTAATTGACATTCCTTGCATATGGCATTAGTAGGTTTCACCAACTTAGGTAGATCTCTCATAGCCTTAGTATAACTTATCTTGACAATATTATCAAAGTTAACATGACACATTCTCCTATGCCATAACCAACTTTCATCAACTTGAGCAATCAAACAACTTTTACTAGTAGAACTCAAGTGAAAGATATTACCTTTTGTTTTTGTACCTAATGCAATTACATTTTTGGAACTCAGTATTCTGCACTTTACATCCTTGAACTGAAGATTGTATCCCTTATCAACCATCTAACCAACATTTAAAAGATTATGCTTTAAGCCTTCCACATATAGGACATCATCAACATTATGCTTACCATCAAGAGAAATGCATCCTCATCCATGGATCACACTAGTTGTATTATCACCGAATCTCACAACACCACAATCATACTTTTCCAAGCTCACAAACTTACTTTTATCACTTGTCATATGATGTGAACATCCACTGTCAATCACCCATTCATCTTTCTCTTCAACTCAAGCAGCTAGGGATTTCTCCACATTTGTACAACTAGCAGATTCAGTCGATACAAGATTGTTTTCCTTGATATCAATAAATACCCATTCATCATCACTTCTATTTCTTTTATCAGATTCATCATTTGTCACACCTTCATCAGTAGCATAGTAACACTTTTTAAATCTAGGCTTGTTATGTCTTGGTTTAAGAGTTCTTTCTAAACACCTTGATGAAAAATGACCTATCTTATTGCAAGAAAAAATTTTAAGAGGCAATTTTCCTTCATACTTACCTTTTCCTCTTGGTACTCTTTTGACAATAAGTGCTTCCAACTCTTCCAACTCTCTTTCTTCTTCTTCAATCTATCTGATTTCATCCTCATACTTGAATTTCTTTCTAGATGAACTCTCACTTAGATCATATTTGTGTCTATCTCTTCCAGAAGTAGTAGCCTTAAATGCAGATTCAACCTTAGGAAGGGCATCACCAAATTCACTCAACTCAAAAGTAGTAAGCTTACCAACCAACATGTCTCTAGTTACATTTGTTACAGTCTAAAGCTCTTCAATAGCACTAGCTTTGATTTTGTAAGAATCATACAAGGATCTAAGCACTTTAGAAACAATCTTTGATTCATCTAACTATCCACCAACACATCTGATACCACACACAAGTTCATTCACTCTTTGCATGGAAATAGTAATGTTATCATAATCACCTATTCTCAATTTTTCATATTTTTCCTTTAGACTTTGCAACTTAGCAATCTTCACATTAGTATCACCTTCATACAAGGTTTCTAACTTTTTCCAAATCTCATAAGCAGTTTTCAAATCCATAACATTTGTCATCCTAGAATTAGTCAAGGCACTCAACAATGCTTCCTTAGCCCTGATATTATACTCAAAATCTCTAATCTTAGCACTAGTAGTAGGACAATTCTGAGGAATAACATACCTATTAGTTGTAATGCTCTAGTAGGGTTCACCAATGTATCTCAGATGGCACTCCATTCAAGTCTTCCACAGAGAATAATTTGTTCCATCAAATCTCAGACTATCCTTCTTGTAAGTCACCATCCCGAATCACCTCATGCTATTAAACTTCTTCCAAGGAACCTACTCTGATACCAATTGTTGGCAACACAAGGGAAGACAACTGAGAGGGGGGGTGAATTAGTTGTCATAGAATTTAAAACTTATTTAACTCATTAACATTATTCTCTTATTTGATTAATAACCATGAAAAAATAAATCATCAACACATCAGAAACACACATAACACCAATATTTTTTACTTGGAAACCCTATTAGGAGAAAAACCATGATGGAGCTCAGTCCACAAGATTATACCTTATTAAAAGTATAAGAAATGAAAATATGGGGAATGCACTTGCATTCAGGCACACTTCCTAGAGCTCACTGCTCAATTACAATAGGGCTAACCACCCAAAGGAAGACACACTATCTTACAGAAAGAATCGGATCACATTTACAAGGATTTGAACTAATAAAATAGCATCTGCTAATGCCTAATCACAGTTCCGGTTAAGCACATGAACTCTTCTTTACTCTTCTTCACACTCTACTCTACCTTCAAATGATTTAGATAAATATTCGCACATATACACATAGTAGCACACTCTAGCATCCACTCACACACTTCAATTCGAATAAGCAATCACTCTTATATATCCGCAATAAGAAATTTCATCCCTACATGTTGGCTTCAACAAAATAAAAAAATGAATATAAACTGTCAGCCCCAAAATACTAAAGATTATTAATGTGAATCAACTAAGGTCAGCCACAACTTAGTGAAGAACCAAATCAACATCTCCAACACAAAAAACACTTTAATTAATTACTCCTCAAATATCCACAACATGCTACAACCACCATGTCGGTCAAGAACAAGAGAAACATGAACACATAAGAGAAAATCACCAACCACGAGCACAACAATCAATGTGGGTGTGAAACAAAGATAGAGCATGATCTAGAAACATCCACAAACATCACAAATCACTAGAGAATCATCCAAAACAACTGAACTAACTGAAATCGCATCACCTTCAATCAAGAACACAAACTGAAGCAACAAAAAAATTGGCAGAATATAAATCTTCATAATTCGACCAAATCTTCACACGAATCTCTGAAACTTGATGTGGATAAACTAGATACACTCAAAAACAAACCATTTAGTCCACAACCTCTGATCATCAACATATAGAACTTACCAATATACTGAACTTCACTTCACCACTGACAACCTGCAACTCATCTCATTACATTTTTCTCAATATCCTTGACATATATAGCTTCAAATGAATTAATGCTAATAGTCTTGACATCAATGAAAACCACATATCATAAACACAAACACAACATCCAAAAATACTTTCACTAATGTAAGATGTAATTCAAGAATAAATGCAACCTAGATCTAGGAATTTAATAAATTCCAAATAAAAAATAAAATGAACGAGTGTTCTAAAAATGCAAGTTCACCAAAATGAACAATGGTGAAAAATGTGGTGAGGGGAGGCTTTATGACTTAGGTCATAGAGCACCACTATTTTCCTATTGTCACTCAAATGTTTCTTAGGATCCCAAATTGGATTGACTACCAACCCGAAGGGTGAGTCAATTATCAACAAGGAAGACCTAGGAAGGGTTTCTTTAATCTTTACTTGGGGTTCACCACCAAGCAAAAGCTTGGAAAAGACAACTTAACGTTCAACTCACAAAACCTAGTAATGTAAGTCAAATGATGAGTGCAAATGATGAAATTGTGTAACATGTTAGGATATGTGTACCTGTGAAGTTTGGAAATGTAATGAGGATTCTGGAGGTGCAAAAATGTTATCAAAATATTCTACGGAGGACTAAGATTCCCTTACTATTGTCTTAGTCCCACTGCTATTTTTTGGGGGAAATGAAGAATCTTCAAATTTTAGAATAGAATCCAAAAGAATCTCTACAAAATACCACTTGGAGGACTAAGACGCCCTTACTACCATCTTAGTCTTGATTTGAATTTATGAAATATCTGAATGTGATCTTGAGGCTCAATTTCTACACTTCCTTCTTCTCTAGTCTTAGTTCCTGAAACTTCCAGATCTGTCCTATAGGTGAGTTTCCATGAAGATGACAACTTTTCAATGCAACTTTGTAACTTTTCAACTTTTCTCTTCAAATGATCTTCAAGTCTTCAACCTAAATCTACAAACACAAACATGCAAGAGAGGAAAAACTTGTTGATTTTTAGTAAATGGGGGTTTGCCTTGGTCAAACCTATTATAGGTAATTAAACCATGGAATGAAATAGAATAATGAAGGGAAATGATGAATGAACAACACACAATGTTACAAATCACCAAAACCTTGTTATGAAATTTGAAAACTCATGTGAAATGGCTAGCTTGAATGTAGATCTTGAAATGCTTGAATGCTTGATAGATCTTGACTTGAAATGCTTGCTTGAATACAAAATCCTACATCACAAATGTTAGCTCAAAAACACACATGATGCAAGAGTATCCTTGATATGATGCTTGAATCTTGATGAATTTCTCTTGAATTCTCTTGTGAACTTAATTATGCTATTAGGAATGCTCTCACAAAAGTCTTGATGTGTAAAATGAGTGAAAGAACCTTGTATTTAAACTTATCTATGCTTAATATCCAAAAATTACACCACAACAGGATGACATATGAATTCATTAATTAAAGGAGGCTAAATCCCACCAAGGATTGAAGTTAAATCTCAAAAATAACTGAAGGGGGACTAAGATGCCCTAGGTGGCATCTTAGTCCCGAGACATGAAACTCAGGGCATATACTCCAAAAAGGGTCCCATTTAAGGCACATTTGAAATCAAGGTCCTAAGACCTTTGGAGGACAAAGATGCCCTAGGTGGATTCTTAGTCTCAACCCAAAAATTAGGGACATACAACTAGAATCATTAAAATAACATTTACCCTTTGAATTTTTTCGGGATTATCCATAAAAAGATATCATTCATTAGGCTTGTGGATGGAAAATAGGAACAATTAAGACATAAATAGGGATAAACAAAGCAAGGCAGGCCCAAACAAGTGTGAAAATGCAAGGGTGTGCATTTTCCTACACTACAATAAGTAATTTAATGTTTTCTTGCGCTAACAAATGGTGGATTCTAATTTGCAAGCTCTTTATTTCTGTTTTAAGTTTTTGTTGTGAGATATTTTGGAGAGGGTTTAGAGTGTATGAAGTGTTTGATTTCATATTTGAAGGGTATGAATCCCTCTCTACATCAGTGGTATCAATTTGATAAAGTTGAATTTGAAGAGTGTAAAGTGAAGGTAAATGAAGAATTTTGATACTAATGATACAAGAGAGAGCTTGACACACTCAAAACCCTCTCTAAAAATACTCAACATAATAGCTAAAATAGAATAAAGAAACTACAACTTAAACACAACAAATTGTTTGCACGAGGAAACCAATAATTTTCTCTATTAAGTAAAATGATTACAAATTATTTTCAGTCATCAATGGACTAATGAACAACAAATAAAACCCTTACAAAAATCTAATATGCAATGAAATATCATTCAAACTCAATCTATGCTCAACTATGTGAGCTCTTTGAAAACTATTTCCCTTCCCAACACTTCAGATTCACTTGCAACTTCTGTAACTTTAATATGTTGATCTAAAAATTTCATGGACTATTGTAAATCAATCCCAACCTACAACAACACACCAAAGACACCCTCATAGAGAATGCTACACCTTCCTCTTTCTGTCTCCTTCTTTTCTCTTCAAACTTGCATTGTTGAAGAATGGGTTTTTCCTATTTTACTTCTACTTATCATGAAATTAAATTTACATGCTTTATTTGGGCCTCTCCAATATGGCACAACCCATGCTGTTGTTGCACATGAAAACCTTCAAAAATTAATTTAAAAACATTTAGAGCTCATTTTTAGCAGCCTTGTGAAAGATAGGATGTTGTAGATTTTTTTTCCTTCTTTATCTCCTGAAAAAGCAAAAATATTAAATTAAATGTATGGATTTCACAACACATAGCCTCAAATATCCTCATTCTAGCACCTCAACTCCACCTATAAATCCTGTAACTTCTACCTATTCATTTGAAAACTTAATGGACTGATATAAATAAGTCTCAACTTGCAAAAAAATGTCCATGAGGCTTCCCCCAAGAATGTTACGCCTCCCTTTGCTCTACCTTCTAAAATTCTTCTCGAACACTCTTCAATGAATAGTGGGTTTTCTGATTTTGTGTACCTCTTCTTGAGAAATTAATTTCATGATTTTTTTTATCCTTCTCCAATATGGCACACCTATTCCTATATCTGCAAAAATAAAACCTCAAAATATAATTAAAACTCAATTAAAATCCACTTACAACAACCTTGACAAAGATAGGAGGTTGCAATTTTTTTCCCCTTCTTTATCTCTTGAAAAAGAAAAAATCCAACGCAAGTCTTGGACACCCATTTCCCACTTCCTAATTTTTAGGGATCAACATTAAATTTTTTTAAAACTCCATTATCCCATTTCCAATGCCTCATAGTGGGTTTTTATTTATTTTTCAATTTAAATGCTTTATTCTACTTTTTGCTTTAAATCCCACTAGTCAACTTGTCAATATGCACAAGAAATTAATTTGAAAAGTTTAATTATTCAAATATATTTCATTTGCCACATTTTATTATGAATTTGAAACCAAAAATTGCCTCTCACCAAATTTAAAAAATGCATAATAAAATTTAAATCTTTAGAGAGGGAATATGAGCAACAAATAAATCCTATGAGTCTTAAATCAAATCAAAAATATTCTTTCACAATTAATGATTAAAGAAATAAATCATCTTAATGTAAGAGGATAGATTAAAAATTTTAAAATACATGAAAGGTAGAGGAGTAAATATAAAAGGATATAATATTGTAATCTTGCATAATTTGATAAATAAGAATATTCCAATAGACAAAGTAATGAGATGGATCCAGGATAGGCATAGAGTCTACAAAAAATCGACCAATAATCAAATCTAGCAATTAAATCATATATATATAGGACTCTACACATAGTTGTGCAATAGCATTGGTCATGCCACATTAAGTTTATCAATATGTCTAAAATTAAAGCAAGAATATGAGGAAGAAAAAACATCTTACCTTAAGGTAAGTGTTTTAGCTATTGTGTTGAGTTAATTTCCTGCATTTTTTTTCTTGCATGAGTGTATGGGCATTAAAACTAATCAGAAAAAGTTGTTTATTTAGCTCCATTCATTAGTGGTATCAGAGCAAGAAAAAGATAGTTTTTTCATATTTTTGTAGAAAGGTAACACATTCCAAAAACCCCTTGGAACACACATATATTAAACTCAAAAAAAATGTATTAGATTTCTTAAATGCATTTTGTTGCATTTCAAACCAATAATCAACTTAAAATGTAAGAGGATAACACACATACCCCCTTTTTCATACAACTACTCTCAACAAAATAAAATGCATTGGAAATGCAATGAATCATATTTTAAAATATGCAACATAAACACTAGTTTGTTCATTCAAAACCACCCACAACAACAACAAAATATTCTCCAAATTAATTTTACCAATATTGCAGCCTCTTGGGCTGATAAAATTAGTCTCAAATATTCAAACTAATAATCAACCTTCACCAATCTGATTTATACATCATAAAGTAGGATTGATCTAAACACCCAATTTATGCAAGCAAAATCAAATAAATTCTCATTGAAATTTAAAACAACATTAAAAAACAATAGGTCAAGCCTATTGGCTCCTCATTACAGAGTTCCAATATGATTTAGGTCTGATCTTAGAACTGCAAAAATGGTGTAGTATAGCAACATATGGCTTCCACAAGCCTTCCTCAAGCTCTCCTATCTTCATCTCCCCAAAACCTCAGTATGTAGCTTCAAAATCAATCTTCAAACATGGTCTCAAAGGACCTATTTTCTTCTATCTTCACCTTCTCACACATGCAACAAAATTCTACCAAAATAGAGTCTCCAAATATGAAAACTATCTCCTTTTCCTCCAACCCTCATTCTTCATCCTCCCCACAAATTTTGAAATGAAATGAAAATACTTGATATTTTTTTGCACAACATGAAATGACATTTCATTTAATTTGGGATCATTTCCCTCCCAAATGGAATGAACTAGCCCCCATATTCCCTCCAAATTGGCTTTGAAATTCATGAAAATATAGAGAAAGTGTTCTTACAATGTTATGACAATTTTCTCAAAATAAGAGATTCTTGTCATACCACTATCTCCACAATATGCCTTTCAAATTCAAATATTTTTAACTCCCAATTTGAGTGCCAAAATTTGAAGGAATTTTTTTTTTTCATAAATAATAAATATTTCATCCATATATGCCTCCCATTTCCAACTCCCAAGTTTGGGTAGGTGAAGGGTCACTAGGAGATGCCACCGAAATGACATGAAATTCACCAAAAAGCTCATGAAAAATTGTCAACTCATTTTGCAATATAAATGACATTATTTCAATTATCCAAACATTATTTCACTCAAAATATTAATCTAGTAAACAAAAAAAAAATCTTTTGGTTGATGAGGATAGCTTGTCAACCATGGATGCTCATGCATTAGACACCCAAGGTAGAAAAATTTTGTGAGCTTGGTCTCACAAAATGGAGTTGAATGGTAGAACCATACTTTTAGGTTGCTCAACCCTCAAAAATCTCCATTACTAAAATTGGTACCTCCAATGAGTTTTTCTTTTCTTCCAACATCTAGTTGGAACAAGCTTCCTTCTCTAACAACTTTTCTCTGCATCAAACCTCCTAAATGTGGAATCAATTTGACCATAAAACAAATAAATCATCCAAGTTTAATTCACATTCTCCTCTAATATTATGGGATATTCAACCCACCATATTCTGGCCACATCTACCAAAATACATTTGCACTAAACTCTACAACACCATACAAATCCTTCTCTACACACCAATCATCACTAGCAAATTCTTCCTGAACTATCTCATTTGAATTCACTAAATTATCCAACTGAACATGGAAATAATTAATAATATTTTTTTTACCTTCTCATTACTTTTTGCAACATCACTCTCAAGCTCAAAAAATCTCACATTAAAATGTGATTTTACCTTATTACCTTCTACTGCAATTTTTGCTCTACCTGCAATCAATGCATTCCACTCTGCCTCTACTTCTGCAATCTTCATCAATAAATCATCTCTCTTTTTCTTCCATGTCCTCCAATGGACTCTCTTCTACTGCAACTTCATTATACTCACATCCATTTTTATAATAACATTAAAAAAGATTAAAATTTTCCTCAACTATTTTCATTGTTGTAATTCTTCCTTCTCTTTCACTCATCATATCAATCAAATACAAATTATATTTGGTTCTAACCTCATCAAAATATGATATTTCTCTTTTCCCTACTTCTGCAACATAATTTTCAGATTCCTCATATCCATCCATCCCATTCATGACATTCACATGCAAACTAGAATTATCAATGAACTCACAAAATGCAAGTTTTACCTTTTCTTTAATTACTGCAACTTGGTTTTCCCTTTCTTCAATGTCCTCCATTCCAATAAACTATTTTGTTGCTGCTACAACCTCTTTAATATTTTTTGCACTTTTCTCCTCCTTCTCATCCTTTACTACAATCTCACCATGTTTCTTCATATTATTCTCAAAGTATACTTCTACAATATTTTCTCCATCCTATTCACTTGCATACACAACTATGAAAAGCTTGTTACCTTTCTTCTTTGACATTTCATCAAATACTTGGAACACACTCTCAATATTCAACCTCTCAAGTATAGACTACCTCACTCTCAATGATTTTTCTACATACAAATCACACACATTCTACTCCTAGGTCCTGGTGCAAACTACCTCACGTTTGAAGCTCTGCTTGCATACTCAAGAACTCTTGCTCTGATACCACTAATGTAGAGATGGATTCATACCCTTAAATATGAAATCAAAAACTTCATACACTCTAAACCCTCTCCAAAATATCTCACAACTAAAACTTAAAATAGAAATAAAGAACTTGCAAATTAAGCTCCACCATTTGTTTGCACAATAAAACATTAAATTACCCAATTAAAGAAAGTTGATTGCAACTTAATTTTCAGTCATCATTGGACTAATGAGTAGAAAATAAATCCTTACAACATCTGATATGCTAATAGAAAAATATTCAAATACAATCCATGCTCAATGTTGTGAGCTTTTGCAAACATATCCTCATTCCAACACCTCAACTCCACCTGTAACTCATGTAACTTCTAACTATTCATCTAAAAACTTAATGGATTGATATAAATTAGTATCAACCTACAAAAAAAATGTCCATGAGGCTTCCCCAAGAATTCTACCACTAATGTGAGAGGATAACACACATAACCCCTTTTAAAAAAAAAAATCATTTTTCATATATGTGTTAACATTTTCAGTAGATTCAAATCTAGGTGAGGGAGCGGCAGACAGAGACTCTGAAGTAGACGAAGATGATGATGCCGAAGATATTTTGGTGTTTTAGAAGGATTTTATCCTTCCACTAGTATGTGTTGTTGGTGGTTGGGAGTTTCTGCTTGATGGGCTTCTTCTAGCAATTTCTAAAGGCCTGTTTTGTTGTCTATAGATTGATATGGGTGTCCTCCTTAGCCGTCGTGTTGCTCTATGGACCTATGTTTGGCCTCTCCTAGTGTTAGGAGTGGAAATTGTTTTGGAGGTCTCCCATCCCAATGTTGTTTTTGTCAACTAGTTCTTGGTTTCTAACTGGCTATTGGACATTCATGATTATTCTCGTGATTTGGAACTTGTTATGGGTCACTTGCCCTTGTTGTGGTGTGGATTTATTGCTCGAGTGAGAAGATTTTCCTCTCTTTTCCCTTTTGGGTGTTGTGTGTACCTACTCTGGTGTGCACTGATGGCATTTCTTGTGAGAGCAAGTGTTTCTTTCTTCCTTGTATTCATGGTTGTTCCCTCTTGCTCTATGTTGCTTATATTTTATGAATGAGGGTTGTTGTTTCAGATTGAACTATCTATAGGCGTGGGTGTTTGGTCTCCCTATTGGGAGTGATCTCTTTAGTTATGGGTTATCTTTCTACCCTCGAGTGCTCTACTTTCTTTGTTCCCCTAATTGGTTTTGGGTTGGGTGTGCCTCTGGAGGTTGTTCTTCAATGTTTTTTTTTCTATTTTGGGGGTTGTTTTGGAGTGGTTTTTGTCCCTCCATGCTATTGTTGGAAGTATGTGTCTAGAAGGAATATAAAGGTCCATTTTAGTTTGGTTGGTTTGGCTCCCCTTCTAGGTCTTTTGGAGGGGGTGTGTGTCTTTCTTGGAAGACATTTTCTGTGAGTTGGTTCTATTGGTTGGGTGTCTTCCTATATTTTATCTCAAGAACTAGATTTTCTTGAAGCTTATGGATGTTTGTGTAGTGTTTATGGTTAATCTCCCATTTACTGAGATTGTGCTAGTTCAACTTTGTTCGGTGGAGTTCTTGCTACGAAATTTGTTCTTGGTTCCTTTCGAGGCACTATGGGTTGGGTGGTTCTCATATTTTATTTCATCAATCAAGATGTTGTTGCTGCTACTGTGTGCTATGTTCATTATTTCTACTGCGGACTCTTCCTTCTCTCTAGATGTTGGGTCTTCTTTTGAGGTGGAGACCTCTTCTATGGAGGTGGATTCCTCTCCTTTTGTGGTTGATGTGTATTTTTTTGTTGAAGACTAGGTCTTACATCTCCCATTAAGGTGGAGTGTTGGTTTGCAGGATTTTTTTAGTTGTTATGGCAAGGATGAGCATGGTTTTTATCCTATAGAGGTGGAGAGAATAGTTAGTTTTTATGGAATACTAATGGAGCCCTAAGTGTTTGCGGTGACTTCTCCTATAGAGGTAGAGAGGAAGTGTTATTGGGCTCTATTTTCTGCTCTTGTGGTTGTTTGTGATTTGGTTGTTTCAACTAGTGGTATGGAGAGTCTAATTTTCTTGATTGTTTGGTTTGATGCTACTTGACAGTTATAGGTGGCATATTTGGGTTTAAGGTCCCAACCAAAACCTAGTTGTAAAGGTTTGGGTCCCTTCAAAACCCATGGGTTCAAGATCCCTGTAAAATCTTAGTTTTGTGGTTGGTAGTTGGGTTTTGTTGTTGGTTTGGGGTGAGGTTTTGCCTCTGTTTCACTACTGGTTGTTCTTGGATTTTTCTTTTGGTAGAATGATCGTCCTGGTTCAGGTTTTGGGTCCCTTCAAAACCTATTTATATATGGTTTCGGGTCCATTCAAAACCTATTTTTCCCTCTAATCAAAACATTTTCAATAGATTTGATTTAATTTCTAGTATTTCTTTCTTTGCATGTATGTTTGATGTAGAGAGGGATTTATACCACTCAAATTTGAAATCAAACAAATCATACACTTTAAACCCTCTCCAAAATATCGCACAACAAAAACTTAAAATAGAAATAAAGAACTTGCAAATTAAAGTCCAACATTTGTTTGCACAAGAAAACATTAAATTGCCCATTTAAAGAAAGTTGATTACAACTTAATTTTCAGTCATCATTGGAATAATGAGTAGAAAATAATTCCTTACAACATCTGATATGCTAATGGAAAAATATTCAAATACAATCCATGCTCAATCTTGTGAGCTTTTGCAAACATATCCTCATTTCAACACCTCAACTCCACCTCTAACTCTTGTAACTTCTAACTATTCATCAAAAAAATTAATGGACTAATATAAATCAGTCTCAACCTGCAAAAAAAAAAAATTCCATGAGGCTTCCCCAAGAATGCTATGCCTCCCCTTTTCTCTTCCCAAAATTTCTCTTTTAAAACTTTATCAATGAAAACTGGGTTTTTTGTTGCTTAACTCCTCCTATCATAGAATCAATTTCATTTGCTTTATTTGGGCCTCTCCAATATGGAACGACCCTTTCTATTGCTGCACATGAAAACCTTCAAAACTTAATTAAAAATCATTAAAAACCCATTTCTAGCAGCCTTGTTAAAGATAGGATGTTGCAATTTTTCTTCTCCACCTTTAACTCTTGAAAAAGCAGAAAATCAAGGCAAGTCCTAGGCGCCCACTTCTCTAGTCCCTACTTTTTAGGGATCATTATGAGGTGTTGTAACTCCTCAATTTAAAAATTCCAAATTCCCAATAAGCTTTTGAAATAATTTACAATTAAATATTTAAGTTGCTTTTCTTACTTTTTCACCCCACTAGCCAACTTGTTAATGTGCAAGGGAAATATTTGGAAAATTTAATTATTCAAAAAAAAAAATTCCCATCCTACAACATGATTTCAAGCCAAAATTAACTTATTTCAACAATCCAAATTTGTTCAATTGAAAATTAACCTTTTTGGTTGATATAGGATAGCCAAATGCCATGGATGCTCCTGCATCAGACACCCACAGTAGAAAATAATTTTTTCATGAGTGTGACTCATAAAAATTTGTAGACTTTGTGCCAATCCTAGATCCATCTCATTGATTTGTCTATTGGAATCTTCTTATTCATCAAATTCTACAAGATTATAATATTATATCCTTTCATCTTTACTCCTCTACCCTTCATGTATTTCAAAACTTTTTATTTGTACTCCCACCAATATATTCCAATAGAATTAACAATCAAACATATACCTCCATCTTCAACAAAACAAATGTACTTCATTACCTCTATTGTTTTTTTACCTTTCTCCTCTCCTTCCACCATGTCTCCTTGAAATTTCACTATTTCAATGCCTTCTATAAGACATAATATCGATGCAATCTAATTTGTTTCACTCATAATAATATTTGTTCAATTAACAAGAGACTTATTTTCTACTTTCCCTAACAAGGAATCATAGTCACAAATCAAAACATCTTCATCTCCACTCTTCTCTAACAAATATTTATTAGAAAAATCTTCATTTACCTTCACTTTACACTCTTTGAATTCAACTTTATCAAATTGATCTACTACTGCAATAAATTCTTCATCAAAGCAAACATAAAAATCTGATTTTACCTCACCTTTTGTTGCATCCTTCATCTCACCTGAGATTAACTCATCTCACTCTTTTTCAACCACTACCATCTGCATCAATAAATCATTCCCTTCACTTTATTCTATATCCTTGAAAGGACATTCTTCTACTACAACTTCATTATACTCACATTCATCTTCATAACAACATTTATCAAAATTAAATTTTACCTCAGTATCCTCCACTACTACAAATTTTTCATCCCTTGCAATAAGTTGATCCCATTCTCTTTCAATCTGAATGAGTAAATCATCCTTCTCAACTTCATATGTGTTATTTAAAGAACTCTCTTCTACTGCTGCAATCACTATAGTCTCATCCTCCATGTCTTCCAATAGACATCCCTTAGCTTTAGGTTCCTCAATATTTTCATACTCATCCTCTTCCTCTTCCTCAATGTCACATGCATGACACTCTGATGCATCCTCTTTCTTTCCTACATTCAAAACATCATGAGAAAGATAATAAAAATTACCTTCAACTCTTCTCTTCTCTTGTTTCCTCCTCTTAATATCTACTCTCATTTCATCTATCTACTGTTGCATCTTTATCTTTTCTCTTTCTCTGATTTTCCAAAGCCACACTCTGATTTTCTCTAGTCTGGGAATCCTTAAAATCCATCCAATGAAAAAATTTATTTTCCTCTTTATCCTTTCCATTTTTAATACCTCTCAATTCCTTAACAACATAAATCTTCAAACTCTCTAGTTTTACTTATGTAAATTGCCTCCTTTGGTGATTTGTTTACAAAACCCTCTACAATATTTACCAATATTATTGTAAACTACCTCCTTTGGTGATTTGTCTACAATCATAGGAACCTTAGTTCCTCAAATCCTCTTAAAATTTCTTCTTACTACTTACACATTCATTTGCAAGAAAAATCCACACATTCTCCACCCTCATGTCCTAGCGCAAACTACGTCCAATCGATGCTTCTTCTTGCACACTTAGAAACTCCTGCTCTGATACCATTGATATAGAGAGGGATTCATACCCTTCAAATCTGAAATCAAACACTTCATACACTCTAAACCCTCTCCAAAATATCTCACAACAAAAACTTAAAACGAAAATAAAGAACTTGCAAATTAAACTCCACCATTTGTTTGAACAAGAAAACATTAAATTACTCAGTTAAAGAAAGGTGCTTACAACTTAATTTTCAGTCATCATTGGACTGATGAGAAGCAAATAAATCCTTACAACATCTTATATTCTAATGGAAAAACATTCAAATATAATCCATGCTCAATCTTGTGAGCTTTTGCAAACATATCCTCATTCCATCACCTCAACTCCGCCTGTAACTCCTGTAACTTCTAACTATTCATCTAAAAAAATAATGGAGTGATATAAATCAGTCTCAACCTACAAAAAAATATTCTATGATGCTTCCCCAAGAATTCTATGCCTCCCCTTTTCTCTTCCCAAAATTTCTCTTTTAAGACTTTATCAATGAAAATATGGTTTTATGTTGCTTAACTTCTCCTATCATAGAATTAATTTCATAATTTTTATTTTGGTATCTCCAATATGGCACAACCCTTTCCGTTTTTGCACATGAAAACCTTCAAAAATTAATTGAAAATCATTAAAAACCCATTTCTAGCAGCCTTGTCAAAGATAAGATGTTGCAATTTTTATTCTCCACCTTTGACTCCTAAAAAAGTAGAAAATCAAGGAAAGTCCTGGGCACCCACTTCTCTAGTCCCTACTTTTTAGGGATCATGATGAGGTGTTGTAACTCCTCAATTTCAAAAATCCAAATGCCTAATAAGCTTTTGAAATAATTTTCAATTAAATATTTAAGTTGCTTTTCTTAAATTTTCAGCCCACTAGCCAACTTGCAAATGTGCAAGGGAAATGTTTGGAAAATTTAATTATTCAAAAATAAATAATTTTCCATCCTACAACATGAGTTCAAGCCAAAATTAACTTATTTCAATAATCCAAAATTTCTCAATTGAAAATTAACCTTTTTTGTTGATACAGGATAGCCAAATGCCATGGATGCTCCTGCATCAGACACCCATGGTAGAAAAAAATCAATTTGGCTCAGTAAATCAGATACGTATGATTTAATTTGAGGCTATGTGTTATTGAGATGACAAATATATTTTTTTGGAGGCTATGTGTGTTATCCTCCTCAAGGAAAAGAAATATTTTATTTTTATGTTTAGTAGATTAATATTTTGAGTGGAAAATGTTTAGAATAATTGAAATAATGTCATTTATCTTGCAAAATGAGTTGACAAGTTTTCATGAGCTTTTTGGTGAATTTCATGTCATTTTGGTGGCATCTCCTAGTGACCCTTAACCTACCCAAACTTGGGTGTTAGAAATGGGAGGCATATGTGGATGCAATAAATTATTTATGAAAAAAAAATATTTTCTTCAAATTTAGGCACTCAAAATGGGAGTTAAAGATATTTGAATTTGAAAGGCATATTGTGGAGATAGTGGTATGACAAGAATCTCCTATTTTGAGAAAATTGTCATAACATTGTAAGAGCAATTTATATTTGTCTTTTCATGAATTTAAAATCCAATTTGGAGGGAATATCGAGGCTAGGTCATTCCATTTGGGAGGGAAATTATCCCAAATGAAATGAAACGTCATTTCATGTTGTGTAAAAAATATCAAGTATTTTCATTTTATTTCAATATTTTGGGGGAGGATGAAGAATGGGGGTTGGAGGAAAATGATATATTTTTCAGATTTGAAGACTATGTTTTGGTAACACTTTGTTGTAGGTGTGGGAAGGTGAAGAAAACAATAAAGAGGTTCTTTGAGACCATGTTTGAAGATTGACTTAGTGGAAGATTGACTTTGAAGCTACAGGATGAGGTTTTGGGGAGATGAAAATAGGAGAGTTTGAGGAAGGCTTGTGGAAGCCATATGTTATTGTACTACACCATTGTTGCAGGTATAAGATCATATATAAATCATATTGGGATTTTGCAATGAGGAGCCAATAGGCTTGGCCTATTGTTTTGTAATGTTGTTTTAAATTTCAATGAGAATTTCTATGATTTTTCTTGCATAAATTAGGTGTTTAGATCAATCCTATTTTATGATGTATGAAGAAAATGTTATCAAATTTTGCAAGTTTAATTATTCAAATATATTTCATTTTTTTTTCGCTTTGATGAAGAATTTATTGTAGTAGTAGATCAATTTTATAAAGTTGAATTTGGAGAGTGTAAAGTGAAGGTAAATGAAAAGTTTTCTATTAATAAATATTTGTTAGAGAAGAGTGTGGATGAAGATTTTTTGATTGGTGACTATGATTCCTTGTTAGGGAAAGTAGAAAATGAGTCTCTTGTTAATGGAACTAATATTATTTTGAGTGAAATAATTCAGATTGCAACGATATTATGTCTTATAGAAGGTGTTGAAATAGTGAAATTTCAAGGAGGAGACATGGTGGAAGGAGAGGAGAAAGGTAAAATAGCAATAGAGGTAATGAGGTAAATTTGTTTTGTTGAAGGTGGAGGTATATGTCTAATTGTTAATTCTATTGGAATATATTGGTGGGAGGACAGATTAAAAGTTTTGAAATACTTGAAGGGTAGAGGAGTAAAGATGAAAGGATATAATATTGTAATCTTGTAAAATTTGATGAATAAAAAGATTCCAATAGATGAAGCAATGAAATGAATCCAGGATAGTAACATAGTCTACATATTTTTATGATTCACATTCATGAAATATTTCTTTTCTACCATGGATGTCTGATGCAGGAGCATCCATGACATTTAGTTATCATGTATCAACAAAAATGGTTAATTTTCAATTGACCAATTTTGGTTGTTGAAATAAGTTAATTTTGGATTGAACTCATGTTGTAGGATGGAAAATAATTTATTTTTGAATAATTAAATTTTGCAAAAATTTCCCTTGCACATTGAAAAGTTGGCTAGTGGGGTGAAAAGTAAGAAAAAAAACTTAAATATTTAATTGAAAATTATTTCAAAAACTTATTGGGAATTTGTATTTTTGAAATTGAGGAGTTACAACACTTCATCATGATCCCTAAAAATTAGGGACTATAGAAGTGGGCCATAACTTACCTTGATTTTCTATCTTTTAAGAAGTTAAAGGTGTAGAATAAAAGCTGCAACATCCTATCTTTGACAAGGCTGCTAGAAATTGTTTTTCAATGATTTTTAATTAGTTTTTGAAGGTTTTCATTTGCAGCAATAGAAAGGTTTGTGCCATATTGGAGAGGCCTAAATAAATAATATGAAATTAATTCTATGACTGAAGGAGTTAACAAACCAAAAACCTAGTTTTCATTGATAAAGTTTTCAAAGAGAAATTTTGGGAAGAGAAAAGGGGAGGTGTAGCATTCTTGGGGAAGCCTCAATGATGTTTTTTTTCACAAGTTGAGAATGATTTATATCAGTCCATTCAGTTTTCAAATGAATAGTTAGAAGTTACAAGAGTTATAGGTGGAGTTGAGGTGTTGGAGTGAGGATATGTTTGCAAAAGCTCACAAGATTGAGCATGGATTGTATTTGAATGTTTTTCCATTAGCATATCAGATGTTGTAAGGATTTATTTTCTGCTCATCAGTCTAATGATGACTAAAAATTAAGTTGTAATCAGCTTTCTTTAACTGAGTAATTTAATGTTTTCTTGTGCAAACAAATGGTGGAGTTTAATTTGTAAGTTCTTTATTTTTGTTTTAATTTTTTATTGTGAGATATTTTGGAGAGGTTTTAGAGTGTATGAAGTGTCTGATTTCAGATTTGAAGGGTATGAATCCCTCTCTACAACACAAAAGGTATCTATGTAGGTATTAATATCTGTGACATTGGTCGAGGATTAGGATATGTCAAGTTCTTGGAAGACGTCTAGTTCATAATCACTGGTTATGCAGGAATCCCATTCATACTTATTAGAGTTAGTTTCTCCATAGTAACAATCCTCCTCCTTGTATTTCTTGATTTCATCTAAAACGTTAATGTTCTCACTTGAAAGCAACTCAATACCAGGAATACTCACTTTTTTGGGTACGCACCCTAGCCCAATGTACTTTGGTCAGCGAGGAGGCAATATTAGTTCTTTCATTCCATTCTTGTTTATGCCAAGACCAATATTTCCATCATATCCATTTTGCTTCATGAGCTCAAACTATTTTGGATACCACTTAACTAGTAATTGCTTAGGTTTAGTGTCATCTTCATCTCTATAAATCCATGTGGAGATGTCCTTGTTGATGTGTTCTTTACTTAAATCGCCCCATTTAATGAAGGTGGTAGGAGGGTTGAAAATGGTGATTTTGGGATAAATAAAGTGCGATTTTCCATAAGACCCTTGTGATTTAGGTAGATTTCCCACACAAAATAATCTCTCCATGTTGTATTCCTCACATCCCTTATCATGGATCTAGACTTTGGGTTTGGAGGGTGCGATGAATGGAGTGGATGATTTGATGAGGGAAGATGGATCAATGTAGCTAGATGAGGTGGAAGATGAAGCTTATTGAATAGCAGGCACTTGATGTTCAGTGGTTCCTCTTAGATTGTTGCAGTACTAGAAAGGATCAAGATCACTTGGTATGGTAATTTCAAGGCCGTGTAATGGAAACTTCAAGCATTGATGGTAATTTTTCCATGGATGACCTAGGAGAAGATTGTAGGGAAAGTCTAGATCCAAGACATGGAACATTATGTTCTGAATAGCGGAGCCAACCCTTATGGGAAGTGTGATTACTCCTTCAGACAAGCACTCAAAATCGTCATAAGCCTCTATAATAATTGTTTTAGATCAATCTATGCAAGCCTCAAAGAATCCCAATGCTATAACCAATTTTAGAGTACATATGTTCAGACCTACGCCATCATTTGCCAAGAATCATTTGGTTTTGTGTTTATTTATGTAGACTTCAAGACGTAGGGGATCATTATGATTTGGCTTTTGTGTGAAAAGACCTTGTTTGAAAAAGGTGACATGATGAGGTCTAGCTAGGTATCCAACCATGGCCTGAAATTGGTTGACATTTAGGTTAGAAGGTATGGATTTTTTTGCAAGGCTTTGTCTAGAATGGCTTTGTGCTCTGGGGAAATGTGAAGCAACTCAATAATGGATATTTTTGTAGGTGTCTTTCCTAGATGATGAAGGAGGTTGTATTGAATTTTTGGTTGCAGATTGGAGGTAGCCCCTTGCAGGGTCACCTTAGCTACATGGGTGGTGATGACACATTTTGAACTTTTGTTCATGGAAATGGTAGCAACATGTTTATCAAGGGCTCGAATGTGATGGATGGTATAGTCATACACAACATGGGTATAATTGGCACTATTGTTGTTTTCTAAACTAGAGGCCTTCCATTTTCCATGGTCTTGCAAGGGAGTTTTGAATATGGTATGATCAACATTGGTTTAGGTTGTGAATTATCCATTGAAATTTCACCTTTTTCAATAAGATCTTGAATGAGATTCTTGAGTGTCCAACATGATGATTTCTTGTGTCCTTTTCCTTGATGATATTCAAAAAATTCATTTTCATTCCACCAATTTGGTCTGGCCAAACTCGATCCATATGTCTTAATGTTTAGAAATTGAATGATGTTTGATTGCAAAAGTTTCTTTAAAATTAACTCAATGGGTTCCCCTAGGGGTGTGTATGTCCTTTTAGTGCATGGAGGTCCTTTACATTGTTGTTGATTATTCTGGACATCATTCAATGTTTGATCATGACTTGGTGTTTGTGTGTTTGATGTAGAGGGACCTTTGATATGAAAGGTGGGGTTACTATTGTGTGATCTCACAACATGCCCCAAGAATGTAAGGCTTGGGGACCCAAGTTAAAAAATTAATGCTTATGGAAGGCGCTGGTTGGCTAAGGATCACCAGAAGAAAATGCTAAAGAGGAAATCTTTGAAATAATTCATGGTTTGAAAGCACTGGGTGTTGAATACATCAGATAAAAGGAAACTAGGTTTATTGGAATGTCTAATGAAAAGTTAGTAAGTTGTTATAGTATGAGAGTAAAGGTCCGAGAGATATAAAGGTTTTGATGGTAACCGGGATCCAGGTGAATTTTGTTCTAGTAATGCTGAAGTATGTCGGGTATCAGGTACTAGGTAAAGGATGCATTGGTGCTAAAGTGTTAAAGTTGGTTGTTTATTTTTTCCTGGATGTCTAAAATGGTCAGTATCCCACTTAAAGTGATAATTACATGAGAATGCATCAAAAGTGTGTTATTTATGACTTGTTTAAAAAAATTGATTTATTAATGATGGTTTTATTTTAATGAGAGTTTTATTAATATTTTTTAGAAAAGGGATTGATATATGGAATTTTATGTGTAGGAAAAATAGGTTGTTGGACTATGTTTTGGTAAGGATGCTTAGGAAAATTTGGTTTGCAAGCAGATTCAATGACATTACCAGGTTTGGCGGTGCACTCTGAAAGCTCATGTAGGAACAAAGTTTGTCACAAAGAAATGTCAACAACCGGGAGATTGAGGATCTAGGTATTACACATGCAATGAAGGAGGGTGCCTAGCTCTGAGGTGATTTAATTATGGGTGTTTTATCCTTAAAGTTGAACCTAAATGTAGGAACAAAAGTGTTGGTGGATTTGAATAACTAGTTCCACTTGATTTCCCTGAATATCTACTAGAGGAAGTTCCTACATTTTGTTTGAAAATTTTTCTTAATCCAGTTTGATCCTCCTGGTCGAGCTTTAAAGACATAAGTCCAAAGTTGTAAGTGTTGAAGAAGATCAAAATCGGTTGACTTATTTAGAAGTTCTCTTGCCAACTTTCATATGCAATGTGCCTTGCTGCAATTCATCCTTTGGATTCCCTCTCATGTGCTGACCGAATTTCCTGAGTATCTTATTCTTATAAAAGGCCAAGAGATGTATTATTTTAATTTAAGTTAAAAATTTGTGGATGTTGGAGAATTAAATTTTTTTCAAGTTTTATTATTTTTCTTGTTTTTTATTCCATTCTAGACTAAAAACTTGTATGTTTCATTAGAAGTTAACTAATATCAGATCCAATTTCAAAGCTATTTCCTGATATGAAATCTTATGTAGCTGATTGTTTGTTCCTATCAGACAAGATTGTGTGTTGCATCGTTTAAGGGTGCATACTAACACTATTTGGTGGAAAATAATCCCCGTTTCTTTAAACTCTTGCATTATTTTGTGCCTAGCTATGAAGCAATGGTGATGTATGGAATGGTTTTCTCTGGTTTGGTTATTTTTGAGGCATGTGTGGATAATACCTAGGATAAATTTTACTTTTTAGTAATTTTCTATGCTTTATTTTAGAATAGATGTTTTATATTCTAGAAAATGTTCTAAAAATGATAAATGCATTGAGTTTTATTACAAATATTTTGGTTCCATGAAATTATTGAATTCTTAATGCTAAATCTACTTGAATGTATGCAAGTTATTGGAGTTTCACAAAATAGTGTTACAAATTTTTTAATTTCATGAAGTTATTGAATGACCAAACTAATATTATGTTTCTATCTTTTGGATACCCACCAATCCTTAACAACCATTTACCCCTTGTGTTTAACAAAAATATCATGCAACGAACCTTGAGTGAACCTAGTGTGTCAATACCTAACATAAAAAAGCCTTGGGATCAAGTCAGTTTTTCCTTAGATTTAGGTTTCCTAGTGGAGTGTTTCAAGAAAGGTAGGTTTCTATGGTACTCTGTGAGAATTTTATCTACTTTTTGGTGTGTGTGTATAACATTCACATCAATAGTTACCTTGATTTACCACTTTAGCATCTACAACCCCATTATTATTGACATTTTTATTTCAAGACCAAAAATTTCCTTTTTCATTAGGAGCGTTAGGGGTTTCTTTGAAGATTTTCACTAATCCTTTTTCCACAAGAGCCTTCTCAATAAAAACTCCTTTTCATGGAATCTTCAAAGGTAGTGCAACATTGAATTTGGAGTTGGGTCATCAATTCTAAATGGAGGCTTTCTATAAAAGAAGTGACCAATTGTTTCTTAGGTATGTGACAAGGGAGCTTATTAGCCATGTTGTGCCATCTTTGATAGAATGATGTAAGTTATTCTCCCTCTGTATTTTTGGTAGTGCATAGTGTTGCAAGGGTTGTGTCACTTTCTATGTTATAGTAAAATTGGTTGATAAATCTATTATCCAAGTCACCCCATGTTTTTATCCTAGGAGGAAGGTGTGCAAACCATTCTAGAGCCATCCCCGAAATGCTTCGAGGAAATATTCTCATCAAGTATGTGGGATCATAAGCAATGTCCATACATGCCATGTTAAATTCTTGTATATGTTCCACTAGATCTCCTTTCCCTCTATATTTTTTAAATTTTGGAGTGGTAAAATGTGGAGGGAAAGGTGACATGTATAAGTTTCTATCAAAAGGGTAAGGACACAATTCCTCCATAGAATATGTCTTCTTAGTTGTCCCCAATTGTATGTTTTCCATTTGTTGTTGTATTGCTTGTATTTGTTGCATTAAGGTGTCCATGGAAAATGGTGTCATGTTGGATTTTCATTGCATAAGGGGATCAACATTAATGTTGGGAGTGTTGGGGTGATTATATGATGAATTTGATCCCAATTTTTTATTTGGATTGATGTTTTGTTGCAAAGGATTCAAATTCCCTTATTGATAAAGGGGTGTAAATGTGGCATTGGTGTTGATTTGATTTTGTAGTATGAAGTTGGAATTTGGTGTTGCATTGGTGTTCAATTTTTTTCTAAAGGCCATGTTTGGTATTTGGTGTATCATTTTGAAATTGAGGTGTAGTACCTTAGTTTGTATTTGGGCCTTGATTGGCATTTTGAAATTTAGGTATAGGACCTTGGTTTGTATTTTAAAATTGAGGTGTTGGACCTTTATTTTTCCTCTTTGATTAGGTGATAACATGAATCCTCCTTGCTTTATTTGGTTGGTTTTGATTTACATTGATTTTCATGCCAAATGGATTTACAAATGTTGAACCCATCGGGTTGGAGGATGAGCTACCAAATGTGAATGTTGACCCTTGGTACATAGTATGTGTTCTCTTAGCTCCAAATATTGGTGTATTAGGAATGTGTGTAGTTGTTGCGATGTGCATTGTGGACCCAAGGGATAGGCTAGTGAACATTTTTTGTGAGGATGGCATTCCTAGTGAAAATGTGTTTTGATTGAAACCTTGGTTTTGTGTTTGTGTAGCTCCCTCCACAAGTGTAGAAACATCATAGTTAGAAGGAATTTTGGCCCCTTTCTTAGCTAGTGCATAAAATAATCTATTTGGATCAACACTAACAAGCTCATCGACAATGCAGACACTCCTTGGATCTTGGGAGGCTATTTTAATTTCTTCAGGAGCTAGGAATTTGTTGAATTATATTAAGCCAAGGTTGTCAAATGTGTTTGGTGATTATCTTTGTGGTGTTTCTCTTTATGATGGCAGAGATTTATTTGATCCAAGGTTTGTGCCATGAGGGGGACTAGAAAAGAGGTCACTTGAAGAATCCATGTCCGTTATTTTCCTTTGTGATATTGTTTCGACCATTTAGGAATTGTAAGGTGGATGTGATAATGTAAGGATGATAAATGCAAAGTGGGATATGAGACTAAGCCATGTTTTGAAATTTTTTGGATTTTTGAGGACATGAGGATGTCAAAAGTTAATGCACTTGAGACTAAGGTTTGGGATGTAATGATGATAATGACCTTATGACCAAAGGATGTAATATGAAATGGTACCAATTAAGATGTTGACTAAGATTTTGGAGTATGCAACTAATGATTAAGGTATGCCAATGAAACTAAGAGGATGCACCTTTAGATCTAAGAAAAAGGCTACCAACCAAGATATGGTAGTCCAATGTAACAAACCAAATTGCTATGACCTCAAAAGGACAAGATTTTGATAAGATGACGTTTTGATAAGGTAAATCTAAACTAAGACATAGGTTTGAGACCCAAATGATGATGATAATTGGTTGATAGAAAAGATGAGTTCATAAACAATCTAAGCATGTAACAATGGACTAATCAAAGACTTGATAGGTTTCCTAATATAAAATATTAGAGGTGTAAATAACCTAGAAAACCCTAAGGTTAAGCAAGCAATGCAAGATGGATAATGAAACTTTCCTAAGCCAAGGAAATGCAACCTAAATGAATCTAATGAAATGGACTACAAGTCTATGATCAAAGAACAAGGTCACTATCATGAGATATCTGAGACTAGTTGGACAAATATTTTCCCTAAATTCTATGTTTCAGTAGTTGTAGCTCAATTCTTAGTAGATGTGGTGCATATTTAACAATTTTTGTTTACTATCACTGTTAATGCGGGTTTCTAGTTAACAATTGTGGCTCTGGTTTTGTCAAATGTGGTGAACAATGTTCTAGTTTCAAGATTAATGATCTCAAATGGTTTTCAATTCTAGAAAATGTGGAAATGTGACTGGAGACACTCTAAAAGCACAAAAAAACCTCTAAAGATAGATTTGGTTGTTTACTTTGTGATAATTTTGGTATGTGCATGTGTATGTTCAAGGATTATTCACTCAATTTCCACTTGTATAAACACATATCAAAAAATGTAAAGAACTTCCTACCCCTAAGGTCAATGGCCAATGGTGTGATGCTTGGGCCCACAACTTGGAATATCCTTCGATGCAAGTGTATTCCACTTTTTTCTTGGTGAGAGAGGATGGCTAGGGGCTTCCTAGAATAGAAGGATAGCCCAATCACCCTCTCCCCAGAAAGTTACAAGTAAAACAAGTAGCTTATACTATGTTGGAGATTTTTGTCTCATCTCAAGGGAGCCATATGGTGAGTAACTTTGAGGGTGTGGTGCTACACCCTTGCACTAAGAGTGATGCCAATATAGTTCAATCAATAAGGGTGATTATTAAAAGAGGTATTTAGTCACAAATCGGGGACTTACCACCTTGTGAGCATCTAGCAAGCCACTTAAGGCTTTAATCAACCCTACTAGGGTACTAAAAATATTGCACATAAACATGAGTAGCTTCCCATTTCAGAACTGGCACCATATGGCAAAGGCTAATGGTAGTTTAGACTTCACTTTTGTCTTATCCTTTTATATAGCAACTCGAGGGAAAAACCACTTTGGGTGATTAATGAGTTCTTCGTATAGATGTATCTCAATTAGTAGGTCCTACTACAAAAGAAAAATAGACATAATGATTTCTTTTACACACAAGATTGCATGAGGTGTAAGGGGAGAAGATACTTTCATTACACCTATGGGTTCTACAACAAAGGTCTTCTACAAGTGCACCAAACAAAATAGACATGAGCATTCATTTTAAGCCCCAAAATAAAGTGTGCCTAATGACCATTGAAGACAAAATGCAATTTTTTTGTTCATTTTAGCTCGAATGAGTGAGAATGCACTTTGTGGTTCTTTTTAAATCTAATGAGTGTAAAATGCAAGATTGTAGTTATTTTTAAGCCAATAAGTGTAAGATGTAGTTTATAGTTTTTTTTAAGTCCAATGAGTTGTGAAATACAATTTGTGGTTCATTTTAAATCCCATGAATGTGAAATACAAATTTGTAGTTCAATTTAATCCCAATGAAGTGAAAGATGCAATTTGTTGTACATTTTAAATCCCATGAAGGTGAAATGCAAATTTGTAGTTCATTTTAAACCCAATAATGTGTGTTAAAATAAAACAAAAGTGATGCCATTTTAATCAAAGAAAAATAAAAACCCTACAAAATAAGGTTTATTATTTTTAAAAATATCTTCTCCCAAAAGCCACATTCTGCAAACAATAAATTAGCAAACCGAAAACCTCTAGAATCTAACACAAACCAAAAAGGAAAACCAAAAGAGCACTAAAAAATGAAAAGTTATACCTTATCAGTCAATTACATCATTTTGGTGAACAAATGCAACTTAGAAAATAGAAACTGTGGCTTGAAAAATGGCAACTGCAAGCTTCCGTACATCAAATGTGGCTCAAAAGCTAACAATTGTGTCATTATAGCTTTTATCAGTTGTAGCTCAAAACCCTTCAAATGTGGTGTTATTTGAATTTTTTGTTAGTTCACCCATGGTTGTGGCTCACTGTCATGTGTATGTGGCTCACGAACTTACAACACAATAGAAAAAATGGAAAAATGTACATATTTTCTTGTAAATTTGTTTGATTCACATCGAGTTCACCAATGTAAGAAAAATAAAATCTATAAACCAAGTAGCTAAGACCTAGTAGCAACCACTCTACTTAAATCCAAGCCTAAATCCCAAATCCCATACAAGATAGAACAAACAATATGAAAAGAAAATGAGAAAAATAAATAAAGCAAACTCTCCATATTGAAGTTGATTCTCTTCCTTGCTTCTCCTTCAAACTGCTTTTGCAATGTTTCCATTAGATTTTGAAGTACTTGCAAGTGACAATGATAAGAAAGATTGTTGGAGAAATATGGTTGTAAAGCCAAAATGGAGGAGACAACCTTCTTTTATAGAAAGGATTCTCAAATGGAAGGATGAGATTAAAGTTCTAGAAGATTCCAAGATCAACTGTGGAGGATTGATGCACCACAAAGTAGTGGGCTAGGGATGACTAATGATAGATGGTCAAGATTCTTTGGAGACTAGAAGCATTCAATAGTTAAGAGTTGAAATGAGAAAGTGGAAGGAAAGTAGTGGAGGAATCAAATATTAATATTTAACTCATGGAGAAGCATGTGAGGGAATAAATAATCATTTAGATTATTTATTTGAGAGAATAAGGGAAATGAATATTTAATTTAACATGATTGTTTAACCATTGAATTAAATATAGAAGAAATGGGAAAAGGGATTAAATAATTAAATCATATTCATTATTTAATGGTGGAAGAGTGGCAAGAGATAGTTAAATAATTTCAATAATTATTTGACTATAGAAGGACGAAGAAGATTATGAATAGATAAATAATTAAAAATAATTATTTAACTATAGATGAATGACAAAGAGTGAATAATTGAATAAATAATAATTTCTTTAATTATATAAAGAAAGAGAATGTTAGTGACACAATTAAATAGTAATTTATTTAATTGATCAAAAAGAAGAATAAAGAAAGGGAACATGGATTAATTAAATAATTAAAATTACTTAACTAGGCGGTGAGACAAGAGATTGGAGTGGAAAAATTTTGTTCGTAGACCCAAGACATTTTTCAATGTCTACAATATCCACCCTATGTTCTTTTTACTCAAATGACATCAAGGTTTAAATTAAGGTTTTGAAGAGACCACCATTGGAAAATCAAGATTATCATGATATGTATGCTCTCAAACTATTAAAACACCGTCACATGTCATTATTTATTATTATTTTCATATCCACACCTGTCTTGTAGAGAATAAGTATTCAAATAAGATTAAATTATGATAAAGTATTAAAATATTTTATGTCCCCACTTACTAAGATCTTAGCTTGTCATTTTCATTGTGAAAGTCAAAAGTGGGACAAGCATCATAAGGCTTAAGTCAAAAACTAGTTAATGTTAAGCTCAATCAAAATAGGGTGTATCAAAGATTCTTGATTTTCACAAATACTCTAGTATAATTTTCCCTAGTTCCTTATGATTGTCCTTGAATACTCTTATGCAAACCTTTAGACCCTATTCTTAGTTGCCTGAATCAAGGAAAACTTATCAAGAGGCATAATTTACATTTCATGCATCATGGGGAAAAACTAACATTGCTAACACATCTACATGGGTAGGTTTATACTAGGAAAGGTCCTATTTCACATCCAATCTTTCCTGAATGTTGTAGGTTACATTATGTTGATGATTTCTCTTAAGAGCTCTAAGTGCCAAAAAGTGGAAAAATTTGACGGTCTATTTCTCAAAAATTGTGGCACTTAAAAAATTTTATCCAAAGGTATAGGTTCATGTAGGGTTTCTCCACAATAACCTCTTTTTTTTTTAAATCTCCAATCCACTTCACTGTGGTGACATTTTTTCAATTGTTACAAAAAGTGTCAATTATCTTCAGTAAAAAACTATCAAGAGCCATAATTTATATTTTGTGCATTGTGGGGACACAATAATTGTTCCCACATGTCTGAGTGGGTAGGTTTATTCTAGGAAAGGTCCTATTTCACACCTTAGCCTGATCATTCTAGACTACATTATGTTGATACTTTCTCTTAAGAGCCCTAAGTTCCAAAAAGTGGAAAACTTTGATGTGTTATTTCTTGGAAAATGTGGCACCTAGAATTTTTTTGACTAAAGGTATAGGATCACATAGGGTCCCTCCATAATAACCTCTCTCAAATTTTAAAAATCCAATTTATTTGGCTGTGACAACAAGTTTTCACAAGTTGTAAAAAGCATCAAATGCATTGAAGAGAAAGTTGCAGGGTAGCATAAAAAAAATTTGTGTGTTGTGGGGCCAAATCAATAGTGATGACACATCTAAGTGGGTGAATTTATTCTAGGAAAGTTCCTATTTCACACCCCAACATAATTGATCCTTCTAGACTACATTGTGCCAATAGTTTCTTTTAAGAGCCATAAGTGGCAAACTTTGACATACTGATTCTAAAAAAAACAATAGAACCTAGAAACATTATTTCTAAAGGTACATGGTCACATTAGGTCTCTCCATAATAACCTCTCTCAAATTTTTAAAAATCCAATCCATTTGGTCGTGGCAATAATTTCACATGTAAAAAATGTCAAATGTATTGAAGAGAATTTTTTAAGGTAGCATAATATTTGTTCTATGCATCATGGGGAAAAACCAACAATGGTGACACATTTGGGTGGGGATTTTTATGTTATGAAAGGTTCTATTTCACAACCCAACATTCTTGATCATTCCAGAATATATTGTGTCAATGCTTTCTCTTAAGAGCACTAAGTGCAAAAATGTAGTAAAATTTGGCAGGCTATTTCTAAAAATTGTGGCACCTAGAAAAAATCCATCTAAAGGTACATGGTAATGTAGGGTCCCTTCATAATAACCTCTCTCAAATTTTTAAAACTACAAACCATTTGGACTTGGTAACAAGTTTTTGCATGTTACAAAAAGTGTGAAATAAATTAAAGTGAGAGTTGTAAGGTAACATAATTTTTGTTCTATGCATCATGGATCCAAATTTAAAGTGTTGACATGTTCAAGTGGGTAGGTTTATGCTAGGTAAGGTCCTATTCTACACCCTAGCATGCCTGATCATTCTAGACAATATTGTGTTGACTGTTTATCTTAAGAGCCCTAAGTGCCAACAAGTGGCAAAATTTTACAGGTTGCTTCATGGAAACAACGACACCCATAAACATTATATTTGAAGGTATAGGGTCATGTAGGGTCCCTTCACAATAAACTCTCAAATTTTTAGAAATCCAATCTATTTGGCCATGACAACAAGTTTTCACGCATTTCAAAAAGCATCAAATGCATTAAAGAGAAAGTTGTAAGGTAATATAATTTTTTTTTTCTACATCATGGGGCCAAAATGATATTGATGACATGTCCAAGTGGGTTTATTCTAGGAATTTATTATTTTACACCCCAACATTATCCATCATTTCGAACTACATTTTGTCGATGCTTTCTCATAAGAGCCCTAAGTGCCAAAAAGTGGAAAACTTTGACAGTCTATTTCTCAGAAACTGACACCTAGGAATTTTATTTCTAAAGGTATAGCGTTATGTAGGGTCCCTCCATAATTACCTTTCTCAAATTTTTAAAACTCCAATCCATTTGGACATGGTGACAAATGTATTGAAGAGAAAGTTGCAAGGTAGCATAAGTTTTTTATGTGCATCATGGGGCCAAGGGGACAGTGAAAAAACATCTGGGTGGGTGGGTTAATATTAGGAAAGGTAATTTTTCACACCCTAGCATGCTTGAACATTCTAGACTACATTGTGTCGTCACTCTCTCTTAAGAGCCCTAAGTGCCAAAAATTAGTAAAATTTGATGGGTTATTTCTTAGAAACTATGTAAACTAGAAACATTATGTTCAAAGGAACATGATCACATAGGGTCCATCCATAATAAAATCTCTCAATTTTTTAAAAATACAATCCATTTTTCCATGGAAACAAGTTTTCACATGTTGCCAAAAATGTCAAATGCATTGAAGAGAAAGTCACAAGGTAGCATAATTTTTTGTTTTGTCTATCATGGGGCTAAACTGATAGTGCCAAAACATCTAGGTGGGTGGTTTTATTCTAGGAAAGGTACTATTTTGTACCCCAACATGCTCGATCATTCCAGACTACATTATGCCAACACTTTGTATTAAGAGCCCTAAGTGTTAAAAAGTGGCAAAATTTGATGGATGTTTTCTCGGAACCCATGACACCTATAAATGTTTCATATAAAGGTACATGGTCATGTAGGGTCCCTCCATAATAAAATCTCTCAAATTTTAAAAAATCCAATCCATTTGGCCATGGTGATAAATTATCACATGTTACTAAAAGTGTCAAATGCATGGAAGAGAAAGTTGCAAGGTAGCATAATTTCTGTTTTGTACATCATGGGGCCAAACTTACTATACTAAAAATTCTAGGTGGAAATTTTTATGCTATGAAATGTCCTATTTCATACCCCAGCATACCTAATTATTCCAAACTATATTGTGTCAACACTTTCTCTAAAGAGCCCTAAGTGCCAAAAAGTGGTATACTTTGATGGGATGTTTCTAAAAAATTATGGCACCTAAAAAACATTCACTCTGAAGGTACATTTTCATGTAGGATTCCTCCCAAATAACCTCTCTCAAATGTTTAAAACTCCAATCCATTTGGTCATGGTTACAATTTTTCACATGTTGCAAAAAGCATCAAATGCATTGAAGAGAGAGTTACAAGGTAGCATAATTTTTATTATGTATGTTGTGGGGCCAAACAAACAGTACTAAAACATATGTGTAAGTAATTTTATGCTAGGAAATGTCCTATTTTCACCCCAATATGCCCAATCATTCTTGACTACATTGTGCCAGTGCTTTCTCTTATGAGCCTTAATTGCTCAAAACTAGAAAACTTTGATGGGATATTTCTTGAAAATCTATGGCACCTAGAAGCATTTCATATATAGTTAAAAGGTAATGTAGGGTCCCTCCATAATAATTTCTCTTATTTTTTCATAACTCCAATTGTTTCACCATGTTGACAATGTTTCAGATGTTGCAAAAGTTTCAGCTATGTTCAGTAAAAAGTTGTTGATAGGCATTTTTTACATTTTTCATCTCATGGGGATAAAATGAAAATGCTAACACATTGGTGTGGGTGGATTACTACTATTAGAGGTCTAATTTTTGCACCCAAGCATCTTTATCCTTCAAAGCTAAATTAGAAAAAAAAATATTACTTGAAATAATGCTATCTTCAATTACTAACCCTTGAAGGTCCACATGCACGAGTTAAAGAGGGAGTCTATTTTTTAGCAGAGTTTGAGTTTAATAATAATAAGTATACTTTGTTGAATGCACACAAGACAACTAAGAGGGGGGTGAATTAGTTGTACATTAAAACTTCAAACCCTCATAAATATTTAGATCCACATTAACTAAATTAACCCTTAATCTATTAGAATGATTTAGGATGAAAGTAAATAACAAAAAACTAAAACACAACACCATGAACAATAGAACACCATATTTATATTGAAAACCTAAGAAGGGAAAAATCGTGGTGAGTATTATGTCACAATATAAAGTAATTTCAACATCAAATACAATAGGATCACTATCAAAGGGCTCACTTCCCAATAGAGAAAAGGGATCGCTGCCAAAGGCTCACTTCTAGATTACATAAAAGAAGAAAGAAGAGTTTTACAGTGAGAAATCCATCTTAATGCAACAAAAAGATCCACCATGACATCACAAAAACATTAATAGTCTCTCTAAAGATTGTAGACACCTTCTACTCACTGATTATAGTAGTCTAACTCATTAAGCTCATATTTCACTTCACAAGTTTGTACTTCACAACTCTGTAATTTATGTCACACACTTCATGGAACAATTCTCCATCAACTCATCACTTATTTATACCTTCTTCAATCGTGAAAACATTATCCAAGGTCGAATATACACCTCAACTATTCAAATTCAAATTAGGTTGGCACTAAACATTCCCACGGTGGAAATGAATGAAAGTGGACCACTCCTCATCTTAACTCGGACCCAAACCATACATATACACCACACCATGCTTCCATAATTGTTGAAGGAAATCCATAATTAGTGTAAACACCCAATGTCATTCAAACCAATGTAAACACCATTAACATTTAAGTACACACTTCCTCAAATCCAAAGATGACTCATGAACCACACACAATACTTGAATACAATCTAGAATATTCCACAAACACCCTAAAATCTATCAAATTCCTCAAGACAACTGTTCATACACTATAACTCAATAAACCAACTTTTGAAGCATAAAACCACAAATAACTTTGACTATAGGTAGATATGATCATTATCAACACACTTCCAGAATTGCAAGACCATAAACCAAGCTATGGAGAAATACAGAGAAAAACCATTTCTCCTAGGCATTACTGAAACATACAGTTCACATACTGGTGAACAAAAATTATTTTGCACAACAATCTAGACTAATAAATTATATATCTAAAACCTATGAATGGATTTTATCAACATATCTAAACCGCACAAGCAGATCTTCAAGATAGAAGAAATGCGGATGAAATCCAGAGCACCACACTGTATATCAAAACACCTCTACATCACATTGTTTTCCTCTTTTATTATTTTTTTCTAAAAATAACTTGGAAACCAAGAACCAGAGACATACTCATCATCTTCAACACTTCCTCATTACCATTTCAATTCAACTATACATCCATAGAATCTTATCAAAGTAACATTAGAGGTTGACACTAGTAGCACTTACTAATGACAATGTAATCCAACTAATCAAAGCATCAACACAACCAGTCATCAATGACAACAAAAAAATAAGCCTATGAAAATATCTCTCAATCTTGTTGACATCAATGGAAACATCAACTACTAATACTTAAAACAATCCCCCCCTTTGTCATTAATGGAAACACATGATGTGAAAAACCATCAACAAAAAACTAGCACATTGCTCCATATCAACTCAATCTTTCTTTATCCCCTTTACATCATACTCTCCTTTTTAACATTACTCTCTCTCCATTTTTATAACTAAAAAATTTTCACATTATTTTTCTCTCCCCCTTTGTCATCAATGACAAAGGATAACCCTTTTTTCATCTCTTTCTCCCTTTGACATCGAACACACACACTTTCCCTCTTTACTGCTTTGCATACTCCTCATTAGAAACACTCAAAAATATTTACTAACACTACAACCAACAAAGACCTACCTACTCCCCTTGAGAGGTAGCCTCCAACATTAGTTTAGAACAAAGAATGAATCTTAAAATCCATTGGACTAATGCATATCCTTTTGTATCTAGTTCAAAGAAGGAAGGGTAATGACCCCTGACTTCTTTGGAAGATACTCAAAAGTATTTTTAGGAAGATTCTTAGTGAATATATTAGAAAATCAATCCTTTATAGGCACATACTCAAGATTCACTTCATTCTCTACAACTTTCTCTCTCAAAAAGTGATACCAAATTGAGATATGTTTTGTCCTTGAGCGCACCACCAAATTCTTTGAAATGTTAATGTCACTTGTATTATTACTAAATATGGAGATTGGTTCATCATATACAACTCTGATATCCTTCAATATTTTCTTCATCTACAATACCTATGTGCAGCAAGATGTTGCTGCAATATATTCTACCTTTGCATTAGATAAAGATATTGAATCTTGCTTCTTGCTCAGCCAAGACACCAATATACATCCAAGAAAGAATGCACCACCACAATCTGCATCATTTCTAAATCCTTCCTTAGGTCCTCATTTTCCTTAATTGATCTTTAGAAAATTTAGATTTAGGGGGTATAGGAGGCTTTTTATATGTGTATTTTTCATAGGTTTCTTACCCTTATCAACTAGTGGGTTGGAAAAAATTTTAGCAGGGTGTGGAGGAACAGTACTAGTAATTGGAGACTTAGTCTAGGTAGTGGTATTGGTATCTTTTATAGGGTCAAGTTGAATCTTCTTGTCAAGGATCTCAGATACAATAGGACCTGTGGTAATTCGTTCAAGTTCAGCTTGGTTCAGGAGGCTCCTCTATTCCAATTGTCAAATTAGTGTCTCTCTTTCAATCATAGCATTTATAATCTTCTCCTCTCTTTCCTTTTCCTTGTTCCTTCTTATCTCAGCCTGGATTTGAAGCTATCTTTGGAGAGCACTAATATCTACAAAAACTTCATCAGTATCTAGGAGAGTAATTTTTGAGCCTAAAGACTCAACCAAATTTGTTAGGTTTTCGGCATCATTAGTGAATCTAGTTAGCAAGTCAGGTGAAAAAGGATAATATACATTAGATGTAGGAGGGAGAATACCCCCAGTAGTAGCATTAGAAGTAGGAATATTATGATGGTGGCTCCTACTTCTACTTCTACTTTTTTTGGGTCTAGAATTACAGATGCTTACAACATTCTTATTAGTTTAATCTTCTTCATCCTCATAATCTAACCCTAACAAATTTTGTTGGTTTTCATGACTACTACAATTTCTTGAAGGAGATTCTAATTCAGGGACAAGATGTGGAGTATACTTGTATTTGTGTCCTTTTGTATCCATGAATGGTTGGGAGTCTTTTGAAACTCACCATCCAACTTTTCTTCAGGATGCTTCTTCATGTGAGCTCTGGTTTTCCTCATCTTTCTTCCACAATTCTTCTTCTTCAATACTTTCTTGATTTCTTCAAAATAATGCAAACTAGTGTAGAGACTTCAAATTCACCACCAAAAATGATTGGGAATTGATAATAATGATATCACTTACATGGACATTAAGAGAATTACAAGTATTTTCAAACACAAAGAACTCCTAGCCCAACCCTCAACACTCTAGGTGGAAGATTTGCAAGGACACACAAGTATTGAGAGGAATTTATGCAAATGACTTTAGGATGATAAATGGAAAGAGAATTTGACAAATATTTGAAAAATTTTACACCCCATGTGTGAATGTGTAGGACTCTAATTTTCTTGGACAAAGCATATTGGGATATGAATATTCTTTGCAAATAATTCCCCAGTAGAGTCACCAATCTATTGGTTGTTTTTGAAGAACTATAATGTTGTAAAATTGCATGCCTTGCAATTTCACATTCATTGTTCTATCCACTTTAGTGTTCATTCCATTAGAACTTGTGTAGGCTCATTTTAGCCCTCTCATTAACCTTTTGCCCCTCTCAGGATGCTTAAGATCCCTTTTCAGCAGCTACCCTTGTGTGTCAACTTTGCGTTGAACATTGTGCTTTTCCTGTTCTTTTCATTTTGTAGTGTGATGTGTTTGGACACTAACATGCTACACAAACATTTGTGCACCACACTAGCATCCTATGATATTTCTACATTCAAACAACCCTTTATGAGCATGTTTTCCACTTTTCAACCCCTTTTGTTGGTGCTAATGACTTGGGATACGTTATAACCACTAGGGAAGCTTCTTTTCCTTCCTCTCCTCCCTTTAAATGCTATCTTTCCAATTCATTTAGGATTCTAGCTTCTCTCTAGCTTCTTGGATTCTCTCTTTCCCCTTTTTTCCTCTCTTGCTTGTACATATCTCTTATTTTTTACAACTTCAAGCACTCTCACATCCTTACAAAACTATTTTCAAATCTCTTGGGTCTTGCAGCTATCTCTTGCTCTATCTCTTTGGCTTCCTTAAGCCTTACAGCTGACATCTCCCTTATCTTATGCCTGTGAGCATCCTAGGATTTCTCACATCCCCTATCTATTGCATCTCTAATTTTTTATACAGGTTCTCCTCCTTGAGTGGGGATTTCCTTTATAACTTCATATTCACTTGCATTGTTTATTTTCTCTATCTATCTGGCTATCCATGGAGGTGGGAACACCAAAACGGGGGTTTGACTAAGGAAAACCCCTATACAGCCCTAAAATTTTCTCTCAATCTTACACATGCAAGTATTGAAGATATTCATGAGTTGGAGGCTTCATTACTTGGTTTTTTGTGAGAATTTTCTATCTCTTATCCTCTTTAGTCTTATCATCTACTTCACTTTATCTCTATTCTGCTATATTTTGTTGCTTTCTCACATTCCAAGATTTCTTAGCAGTTAGAGTAGAAGAACACACTTTGTTGTTTTCTACGACATTCTTGGTTTTTTGTCTGTACAAGACACTAGCGCACCCTTGGGACTCCAAACACCATGTTTTCATCCATTTTTTGTGCTAACGTCCTTTGGCCAAAATCTTGCTCGTCTATCCAAAAAATTGTTGTGACCTACTCACTCTGATTCTGAAAATCCATCTCTATTCCTTGAGGTAGTTTAGGGTAGTTCACCCTTTGGGATTCTCTTGAGAATAAAGAGACTCGTGAGTAGTAAATCCCCCTTCTCTACAAGAACCAAGTTGGTCTTCAAAGAAGCCTATGGAATTTCCAATTCCAATCCTTAGCAGCCTGAAGGGATTGGCCAACGAATAAGTGAAAGCAACAATGCTTTCTTCCTACACTTTGGGCTCTACAAAACCCGAGAGGGTGATTCCACAATGTACCTAAAGAATTATGCACTTCATAACCAAGTACATTACAAATAATAGATGTATTCTATTAACCATAGCTCAATGAATGAAAACTTTCAATAATTTTCCAAATACTTTACACATTTAACATTTAGAGCAAAGAATGAAATACTTATCATGAAACAATAACAATTACACTTCACTTAGAAAGTTTTATTATGAATTTGATTTTCTTCTGAAAGACCAAGAATCACTTCATAAATACAAATCTCAAACTAGTTCCTTAACCCAAGAAACATATTCAATATCAATACAAATAGAATTGGATAACAAATTAACACTTAGCACCAAAAAGCTTCTACAATATTGCATTACAACATCATACCATCATATCCTAAACCATAACTTCTTATAAAGATCTTGATACTCTAATTACGTGAACTTATAGCTTCATCCAAGCAATTTCATTAATTCTTTAAATTAAAAATAGGGACATAACAACACATTCATTGGAACACAATGAGTATTAACAAAACCCTTGATCATTTTATTAATGTTTCATGAAATGAATACACCAGGAGAGAAATGGATTTGAATTTTCACCATTTTCTATTCAAATTCTAGTACTATTATCAAAAATTACATTTTCATATCAACTAGACTCAAAAACCTAAGACAAAGCTCTAAAATGTTCTCTATATTCTCATTACAAATTTTTCTTTGTGATCAATCAACAACCTGTACATTTTTCCATGAATTCCTTCTTATAGAAATGAAGGAGAAAACAAGCTTTAGGCCAGAACATACACATGTCATAATCTCATTGGATCATTACAAAAATATTCCCCAATGCAGTTATATTTGCAACTGAAGGAGGGAAAACATCACATGGGACAAAAACCAATTACATTTGTCAACGAGGATTTGTCTTGCTTTCCAAAAGTTACCTTTTAGTTGTTGTAGCAATATATCTATGTGCTTCCAAAATTTATTCCATGTACTCCAAACTTGAAGGAAAAGAAGCATAAAATGAAGAAAGAGGAAAAGGAAAAAATACCTCCACGTCTGCATCCTTGTCATCAATTTTAAACTAGAGAGAATACAATATTTTAACATTACTTTATCAAAGGCCTAATCTGTATTAGTTCTAGGCCATCTATTATATTCTCCTTACTAATACTCTCTATTTTTGTAGACTTAAGACCAAAATTGCACTAACCACCCCCTTAGTAGCAGCCTAATCCTCCAAGAAATCAAGATATTTGTCCTTCCACAACTAAAACTTCTCCTCAGAGGCCCAATTTAATCCAATGACACTATCAAATTTTGTCTTGTATGGAGCATATTTGGTCACTACTTGGTTGGATTATTTGTCAAACTCCTCCAAGGAAATCCCTACTTGGGTTAGCATATCCATACTGCTCTTTAGCATTAGCATGTCAGCCCCTTCATAAATCAGGGTTGCTTGAGATTCAATTATCTCACTTGATTGATCTTTCTAGTCTTGTAGGGATTTGACCTCATCATTTTCATTTAGGATATCTGGGAGCAGACCAAAATTCATCTCATCAAAATTCTTAACCAATTCTCTGATTTTAGCCTCCAATGGCTCAAATTTTCCTTGGAATTCCTGGATTCCAACTACAAAATTGAGAATGGGTTGGATATTTCCTAGTTTATTTATATCATGTTTGGATCCAATAGCCATAATCCTAAGATCTTGGTATCTAGGGATCCATTACCCATGAGTGGGATTGCCACTTCCTTATCCTTATCAAAAAATTTGACAACATCAAACATGGATGAGTAATTAGCATGGATGCTAATTAATCTCTTTTCAATTCCCTTATTTAGATGCTCCAACATTGCAGCCACAATCTTTAAATTGCTAGTAAGAATCAATCTACCTTGTTGTTTGCATATTTCTTCATATATCTTTAAATTTTCAAGCAGTTCTTCCTTTCTGATTTCCTCAGTTTGTTGTGCACTTGAAGTGCTAGGTTCTTCAACTGATATAGTCACATTTCCCATATTATAAGGGAAAATTTCCAATGAAGCATTTGTGGGAGTAGGGGTAGAAGGTGTTTTTTTATTATGGTGAAGAGGTAGAAGTAGAGTCTCTTTGTGTTGGCACACTGGTTTGCATATTTTGTATCTTATCTTTCAATAGTGCCATTACAGTTTGCAATTGCATAATATTTTGTTGACCTTTGATGTATTCAATCAACAGGTCATTATACATCTTTCTAAACTTATCTTTCTTTGCAATAATTGACTCCACCATTTCCTTTGTGAATTGGGAAAAATTTATAGATATGGTGGTTGCTTCAATCAAAGAGATATCAAATACTATCTTTATGATTAGCCCTCCCCTATAATCTGTAGATGGTTCTGCAACCTCTGGCTTTTTTGTATTTGGGACTAGGGCTCAAATTTCCAATGTATCCCACTACTCGCTAAAGGCAGACCCCTGTAATGCAATTGTGGCTTCCTATTTTGAATTACACAAGGGATTGTCATACCTCCTCACTGTATCAAATGCTATAGCAAAGGTAAGGTCCCACTCTGGTAGTAGGAGAAGACCACTCTTTCTAACTAGTTCTCTACCCTCTTGTACTATTATACCTTGGAAGCCTTCTTTCATTTCTTGTATAACTTAGGCATGTATAACCTTATCAAGCAACTGGGGGTTCAGGCTCCTCTTCTTGGAAATATTCATAACATATGCATCCTTCTTTCCTCTCCAATAAAATTCCATGAAAGTAGAGAACTTGACAAATGAGTCATCCCCCATGAACTGTTTGCAAGCCTCTTAGCCTCTTCCTTGACATCATTTGTGTTATTCATGCTAGTGAGGTCCACCTTGCTTACTCTAAGGCCCATTTGCTATGGTACCATTTCCTTATGGGTAGAAGGCATACCTTGTTGCATTTCTTCCTCAGTAACAAGTATTTCATCCTCATAATCCTCAACATAGTCCACCAAGCCACTTGATTCTACCTTTTGCTTCTTAGAAGGTGGTTGTCTTGGTGGTGATGACACCCTCAGTGGTGAATCCAACTCAATAACCTTTGTGGAAACAAACCTTGGGGGAGACAAGGTGGAAATTCATGTGTCGATGAAAGCATTCTTGGCCCCTCTTGTTGAGAAGAGGTGGCCACTGCTTGCTTCTCCTTTATCCTTTCTCCTTTTAAATACAAGAATTCTTTTAGGGGGCTGGTGGGTGGGTCTTTCTTCCGTCATAGGGTCTTTTCCCTTGTCTTGAATCTCTCCTACCACAACTCTCCCCTTGTCTTGGACTAGCCTTTCTTCTTTCAACCTCCCCACTACTTGCTCATAATTCTAAAAAAACATATTCAATCCTATGAATTACATCTTTAATATCTCCAAGAGATGTAAATTATGGGCCTTTTGCTCACATTTCCTGCTCCAATTTATTGAAAGTGATCCACTTCATCTTCCTATTAGCTTACTTTTTGAAATCAAAAACATTCCTTATTACATCCTTGGGAAAATAAAACTTGTGGATGAACTTTTCACTTCTTATTCTAGCCTTTAAACCTGCCATGAATCCCTTAGGATCATGGTTCCTTGCTCTCACCCTCTTCATCCTATATGGCTTGAGGACATCAGAAATCTTACTCCATCCTCCATCCTTCATCAAAAAGTCATATAAAATGGTGTATGTAGGGAAAAGAGTTCCCTACCTCTGATCCTTTAAATTACTATCCTCTATATCTCCTAACTACCACATCACCTCAAGAAAACCCACTCTTAGTGTCACATCTCCTGGAAGTATGTGAGGTGCAACACTTGTGCCATACACCCTCAAAATTTTGTAGGTTGGGTAGGGAATAATATCCCCCCAATTGTGCTCAATGCTTAAATCAGGCCTCCTATCTTTAGGCCTCAAGAAGTTATGTAAGGCCGCAAGTATCTGTGGCATATTCAAAATTAATACCCTTCTCAATTTAGAAGCAAAGATATTTTCAAATACCACAAAACTAGACTAGCTATCATTCATATAAAGGATTCTAGTCCAACATTGGACAAGCAAGTCAATATCATCCTCCTTTCTGACCAGTTTCATATCCTTGCCAAAGTAGGTAGCTCCCTTATAGAGAATCATATGCACGAATAAAGAATACCAATAGAATATAACCCCATTTTCACCATTTTTCAGTGCAACCAAGCCCTCATGTATCCTTTTAGCCAAGTATGACCCAAATTCATAAAGTGTGTTGCATGTAGGGTGTTGAATGTGAGTGTAATGTCCCCATTTTGGCTCTACACTCTTTAATAGGATTTAGCCTATTTCTAGAAATTCGTAGGCTAAGATGTGGTGGAAAATTAGGGTTTCCTCTTTTAGATATTGCTCAGTTGGTGTTCAAAGGATGTTGTGCAGACTTACTATTTATAGCAGTTGCTATTTTTAGCAAGTCTATCTTTTGGCAGTATTTGTCTAGCAGCAGTTCAATCCTTTGCAGGTTAGTGTTCAGTTTGGCTATCTATTGTTTTGATGTGAACTTACTATTTATAGCAGTTGGCTATTTTTAGTAAGTCTAATTTTGGCAGTAGCATCATCAGCAACTCAACTCAAGTCATCTTGCTATCCATCAGTTTCAGTATTGGCATTGGTTTTGGTTATCTCCATGGACTGAGTTTTTATACTTAGTCAAAATTCATGTTTCTCAGTTGTACCCCATGCCTAGGAGTAATAACTTCATGTTGTTTTAAAAGAGGGGCCATTAAGGGGGTCAATTGTGCATTTAATAATTTATTAAATGATTTATTGTTGCAAAGTGGAAAGGAGGTTGAGTAATATTATATTATTTCAAAAAGTAAAATTCAAAAAGGTGGCATCCCTTTTCGAAGTTGAAGTGATTCAACTTCTTGGAATTTGAAGAGTTCTTGTTGCTTCATTTTCCAATTGAAGTTTATATATTGCTGATGTTTGAAGAGTTGATTATGCATATTTTTGAAGAGAAAAGTTACGTTGTTGGAATGAATCCAGAATCCGGCTAAGGGAAAGCTTAGCAAATTTACTCCATTCTTCAGGCCTGCAACTATGGTTCCCTAGGTGGTGGATTGAGAGTGTGCTTCATCCAGAACTTTTTGAGAAAATTAAATATCATTCTGGGTATGTTTGCAAAGTGGTTCTAGACCCAAGGCGACCCCTTCCACAAGAGATTGGAACTTATTTCCAAGTCTTTGATTTTTTATTGTTAAATCGCCCTTCTCAAGAGTCGTACCATCTGTAGAGCATTGGGAATTGTGCCATAAATTAATGGATGACTTTTGAGGCTGTTTCTTCATCTTGTCATGGGCTCCTATCCTCCAGAGGTTCATTGCACTTCGTTTCACACCATTCAGAGGTATTTTGGTGAAGTTATGAGCATTTAATTAATTCTTATAGTTGCTGGTTATTCATTTCCAGAATTGCAGATTTATATCAAACTTGTTTCATTTTGAATTTCCAGTCCTTTCTTCATCAATAATTGCTTCTATTAATCATGGAATCATTCATTATCTTGGTGCTTTGAAAAAATTGTAATATTGATATAATTTGCAGCTCTCTTTTTCTATATTGTAAGACTGTAAGCAGTAGTACTGTTCTAGTCCTTTATTGCTGCAATTATTTTCTATTTCTCACATTAAGTACCCCTGGATGGTTTACCGCCAGTGTGGATAAAGAACATTCTAGAAGCTTATCTCTCTTATTTGCAGCTATTTCTATTCATTGTAAAGCTAGTTAGTAGTACTAACGGCTATTTCATTTTATTGCTGCAATTTATACTTGATTACACTCCCACAATTGAGTGGTTGAGTTTTAGAATAAAAATCTTTCTTGATTGTAAATTACCCCCACAAAATAAGTGGTTGTGTGGATATTATTCCCCCCACATTAATAAGTGGAAGAGTGGATTTAAAGGCTAGCTTGCCGCTTAATAATTGTTGTAAACTCACCCACTGAATAAGTGGAGTATTCCCTACCGCTTGTGGATGCCTGCACCAGCAGATGAATTGTACTTTCAGCTCCGTTTATGCCTAACGATCCTTTGACCATATGCTATCACCTCACCCACATTGGGATCTTGGTGAACATTCTTGGTTAGAGTTATCTTCTTTGCTGGTTTACATTTTGGAGCTAACGCTAATCAGTGTTTGGTTGCTGATTTGAATGTTAATTTTGGGAAAAAAAGTTAATGGGAATATTTCAGTGAGCAACCATATACATTTCAGTCATGGGAATGCTTGTAGCTGGGTCAAACCCTAAGATTTAACATAAGGAATAGAAAGTATTTGGGAAATATGTCATAAAGTAGTCAATATGAAAAGGCTCTTTATCTGATGGGCCCAAGATGATTTTCCCTTGACCTTTAATAGATGCCAAAAAGTGTTGCAATACTAAGATCTTAAAGGTATGTCTTGTTTTCTAATACTTGGCTTTAAGTTCCTTCTTATCATTCTTGACCATATCTTCACTCCACTCAGTTAGATTGAAGACTTCAACAATCTCATCCCTAGTGACCTTAACCATTTCTATGCTATCACAGGTTCTTACAATTCTAGAAATTGGGCCATAGTTTGTTGCCACTGATCTTAGTGTTAGGAAATTGTGTCTCAACCTTGTAATTATATAATGATTTATTGTTGATAAGATGTATATATATTTATATATATTTCCTAGTTACACCGATAGGTGTATACAATGGTATAAGGGGGGGGAGTGAGATACATGTAAACATTTTTTTGTTAACTTTTTAGGAAACTTCTAGAATGGCCGACATACATTAGATAAATGATACATTATAAATCTAGACTGTTAATTATTAGGTTTTAGATCTAATGGTGGGTATTTTGTTGGCCTGTCTTTCCCTAGAAAGTAATCCTATTTTATGAGGGTACTGCATTACAACTGTGGTAGAGAGAGATGGTGATATATTATGAGTCTCTGATAGTAGTCATGTTGTCTTTGGATCTCTGAGTGGTGATACTCCTGTGAGAAGCTTTCTCTATAAGTATATTGTAATCTTTGTGATTTATTGAATAATATATTGGGTGGATTTTGGAGTGGGGTTTTTCTCCCAAAAGGGTTTTCCCCACGTAGATCACTATGTCATGGTATGCATGATATTTATGTTTGTTTCTATTTAAGTTTCTATAACTATTAAAGATTTGTAAAATTTTTGCATTATTCTCCTCTCAAGATTAGTGTAGGAATTTGTTTCATTACCTTAGCTTCCTTACAAGTGGTATCAGAGCTTGATCACCTTTGGTTTTAGTTGTGGGTTGTTGGGTTTTTTGAACTAATCCAAATTTGAGTGGGAGATTGAGCAGAAGATACTTTGTGATCTTGTTGTAGGAATTTTTAGATGGCAAGTTCATCAGGGAGAATAGAGGTGGATAATTTTTTTGGAAATAATTTTGAAATGTGGAAGTTGAAGATGGAGGATCTGTTAATAGATCGAGATTTGTGGGATGTTGATGAGAATGTTTCAAGGCCTGCAGATCCTACTTAGGCTACTCAATATGATGTTATGGACCGTAAATCCAAGGGTCTAATGATATTGTGTTTGGAAGACTCTTTTTTAATTAATGTCTAAGAAAACCTCTGCACAGAAACTATGGAAGAAGCTTGGTGAGATGTATCAGGCCAAATCTTTAGTGAAAAAGATTTTCTTGAGGAATAAGTTGTATTCCTTAAGAATGGAAGAGGATGGATGAATCATAGACCACCTAGAAGCATTCAATATTCTAGTTGTTCAATTGGAATCCATTGGTGTCAAAATGGATGAGGAGGAGAAATGTCAAATCTTGCTTTGTTCTTTGCCTGATTCGTGGGATTCTCTTGTTATGGATATTGGGATTACTTCTATTATTTTGAAGATTGAAGATGTGGTGGGTTCTTTTTTTTCTAAAGAGATGATGAGGAAGGTATCCATCACTACCAAGGAGGCCCTAAATTTTCATGGAAGACCTAAGGAAAAAGGAAAGAAGAACAAGAAGCATGAAAAATACAAGTCCAGTGGGGGATCTAGATCTCCTGGAAAGTCCAAAGATATTTGTTGGAACTATTGTAAGCCTATACATGTTCATAATGAATGCAAAGAAGAAAACAAGAAGAGAAAGAAGAAATTTGATTCTGATTTTGAGTCTGAGAAGGAAGATGGTGGCACATTCATTGCAGATTTGGAAACTCGTGTAGTTAATGATGCATGGTTAATTGACTCAGGTGCATCTTTCCATATGACCTTTAATAAAGATTGGTTTTCTAAATATGAAGAATATGATGGAGGTAAGGTGTACTTGGGTGATGATTCTCATTTAGACATTTTTGGCCATGGTAAAGTTAAAATCAGGTTTCTTGATGGTAGAATAAAAAGGATTAATGGTGTGTTGCATATCCCTAGTTTAGCATGAAATATGTTATCTACAAGAAAACTAATAGATGTGGGTGTGTGGTAGTATTTTTTGATGTAGGATGCAAGATGGTTAGAGGTACTATGGTGATTGCTAGATGTGTTAGATATGGCACATTGTATAAGCTTGATCCATGCATTGTTATTATCAATAGTACTTCTATGAAAAGAAAGTTTGTGAAAGAAGTGAGGGTTTCACCTTCAACAGATGGTCATGGATTTTAGGTACCCAAGGGTTGTCTTTCTTTTGAGACAAGTTTACCTACAAAGAAAACTATGTTATGGCACCAGAGACCTGGCCACATTGGAGAAAAGGGTCTAAGGACCTTGAAAAATTAAAACCTTGTTGAAGGTTTGTCTGATTGTAATCTTGAATTCAATTTTTTTGAGCATTGCATTTATGGAAAACATAACCATGTTGAGTTTTACTCGAGTTCTCATAAATATTGTGGTATATTAGATCTAATTCATTCTGATGTGTTTGGTCTTGTACATGTTCCTTCGATTGGTAAATCCACATATTGTGTTTCATTTATTAATGATTATAGTAGAAGGACATGGGTATATTTTCTAAAGAGTAAATCTAAAGTTTTTAGTCGATATAAATAATTTAAAGCAATGGTTGAGTTGTAAACTAGAAAGAAAATAAAATGTTTTAGGACTGATAATGGCGGTGAATTTTTCTCTAATGATTTTGATAGATTCTATAAAGATTGTGCTATTCATAGACGTAAGACAACTATGTATTCTCCACAATAGAATGGAGTTGTAGAAAGAATGAATAGGACACTAATGGAGAAGGCTAGGAGTATGTTGAGTGGTGTTGGCCTAGAACAAAGGTTTTGGGCTGAAGTTGTTTCCATTTCTTGTTACCTAATTAATAGGTCTCCTACATCAGCTCTTGTTGATAAGACACCTATATAGGCATGGTCAGTTCACAAGCCTTCATTAAGACATCTTAGAGTTTTTGGTTGTGAGGCATATACACATGTGCCAAAGGAGAAGCAGACAAAGTTGGATAACAAGGATGTGAAATGTATCTTCATTGGATGCAAATATGGTGTGAAAGGATACAAGATTTGGGAACTTTTTTCACAAAAGGTAATATATAGTAGAAGTGTTATTTTTAGAGAAACTAAGCCTTCTTTTGTTACATTGCAGCCAGAACAAAGTAAACATGAAGATGTGGTTCAATTTCCTTCTACACTTGAGAAATTTGAATTGATGCCCAAGGATAGACAAGAAGTTGAGGAGAGCTCATCTAGCTCTAGATCTTCAGAAGAGGAGGAAGAACCTCCAACTCAACTTGTTGATAGGTCTACAAGGAATAGATAGCCACATGAGAGGTATACACTTGATGATTGGAGATGCATTTTTTCTTTGAATTCTAACATGGATGAACCTAAATTTGTAGAAGAGGCATTAGGTATGAATGATGCAGAATCCTAGAAGATTGCTATGGATGAAGAAATGGCATCTTTGAAAAATAATGATACATGGGATCTTGTACCATTTCCTGAAGGAAAAAAACCTATTGGTTACAAATGGGTGTTCAAGAAAAGGATTGGCTCAGATGGAGGTATTGAGAATTACAAAGCAAGGTTGGTTGTGAAGGGTTACTCTTAAGTTGAGGGTGTTGATTATGGTGAGATATTCTCTCTTTTTGCAAAAATGACATCCATTAAATTTTTGATTTCTATTACTGTTGTTTATGATTTAGAGATTGAGAAAATGGATGTGAAAAATACTTTCCTTCATGGTGATTTGGACAAGGATATTTATATGAAACAACTAGATCACTATGTGGTGAAAGGTAAAAGTAAATTGGTTTGAAAATTAAAGGAAATATTTGTATGGCTTAAAACAAATTCTTAGCATGTACTAGAAATTTGATACGTACATGCTGAGTTTGGGATTTGAGCATTCTAAATCAGATCATTGTGTTTATTATAAAACTGATGGTGATCATTTCCTATTTATTGCATTATATGTTGATATGTTATTTATTGGCAAAGGGAAAGGTATGATTTCAGATCTAAAATCTCAAATTGCTACTAAATTTGAAATGAAAGACCTTGGTGCAATTAGACACATCCTTGGGATGGAAATTAAAAGAGCTAGAATGAACATAAAGCTATGGCTTGGCCAAAGTAAGTATGTTAATTCAATTTTACAAAGATTTAGCATGCAGGATTGTAGACCATTGTGTGTTCCTGTTTTAGTTGGAACAAAGTTATCTATTTTAGATTTTCCAACATCTCCATTAGAGATGGAAGACATGAGCAAAGTTCCTTACCAGAGTGCAGTTGGAAGTTTGATGTATGCTATGGTTTTTACTAGACTAGAAATTTCCCAAGCAGTGGGAGTTCTTTCCAGATATATGTCTAATCTTGGTAGAGTTCATTGGGATGCAGTTAAAAGAGTCTTTAGATATTTGTGTGGTACCTCAGATTATTCCTTATGTTATCAAAGTAATGTGACTGAAGATGAGATTTCCCTTGATATTAATGGTTATGTGGATTTAGACTAGGAAAGTGGTATCGATAGCAAATGATCCACTAGTTCTTATTTGTTTAGTTTATTTGGTGGTGCAATCAATTGGATGAGTAAGTGATAGGTTGTGGTTGCTTTGTCTACTACTAAAGAAAAGTATATGGCAGCTACTCATGCTTCTAAATAAGCCATTTGGCTTAAGATAATATGTTCAGATATTGGAATAAAACAAGGTGCAATGACAATTTATTGTGAGAGTTAGAGTGTGATATTTCTAGCCAAGAATCTGACATTTCATGCTAGGATCAAGCACATTGATGTACAGTATCATTTTCGTAGAGATATGTGAAGATGGCAGGGTGAAGTTGGTTAAGGTAGAGACTTTGATGAATGTTGTTGATTATTTAACTAAGCCTATGAGCATAGAGAAGTTCAAATGGTGTTCAGAGACTATGGGCCTTTCGGCCCCTAGAAATTAAGAGACAATGTTTTCTCCCTCCCATTACTCTAGCAAGGTGTTTGACAAGTGGGATATTTTTTAGGAAATTATGTCTCAACCTTGTAATTATATAACGATTTATTATTGATGGGATGTATATATATTTCCTAGTTACATTGATAGGTGTATACAATAGTATAAGGGGGCGAGAGTGGGATGCGTGTAAACAATTTTTTGTTAACCTTTTTAGGAAACTTCTAGAATGGCTGACATATATTAGATAAATGATATATTGTAAATCTAGGCTGTTAATTATTAGGTTTTAGATCTAATGGTGGATATTTTGTTGGCCTATCTTTCCCTATAATGTAATCCTATTTTATGAGGGTGCTACATTACAGCTATGGTAGAGAGAGACCATGATGTATTCTGAGAGTCTAATAGTAGTCTTGTTGTCTTTAGATCTTTGAGTGGTGACACTCCTATGAGAAGCTTTCTCTACAAGTATATTGTAATATTTTTTATTTATTGAATAATATATTGGGTGGATTTTGGAGTGTGGGGTTTTTCTCCCAAATGGTTTTCCCACGTAAATCACTATGTCATAGTATGCATGATATTTATGTTTATTTATGTTTAAGTTTCTATAACTATTAAAGATCTGTAGTTTTTTTGCATTATTCTCCTCTCAATATTAGTGTAGGAAGTTGTTCCACTACCTTAGCTTTCTGTCACTTAGGAGATCAACATCCATGTATACATTCGACACATTCACTTTTCCCATGTCTAATCTCTAGGGGTTACCAATAGGGATTCCATAGTTTTGGTTTCTAAACCAATAGTTGAACTGTTCCCCTCCAATAAAAGGTAATGTGGCATCCTTGATATTGCATCATTTTTCAATGATCCCATCTACAATTTGGGTGCCTCAAAACAAAAAATAACCCTTGGTTTTGTTAGATGTTGAGGGTTTTAATTAGTCAACCATGTTCTAGGAAAGAGGTCTCTTCTTCTCTTTAGAAGTTTGGGCTCATGGAGGTGCCATGGTACTAGGGTTTTTTGCAAGCTAGGGTTTACTTTGTAGAGAAAACAATAAGCTTACAACTAGGGCATGGGTTTGATGCAAGGTAATAGCAAGAGTAAATAAGCTAACCATTTGAATTGAACATCAAACCTTAAAATAAATGCAACAAAATAGAAATACTTTTGATAGAATGATAGAGCGAGCAAATTTTTGACCAATTGAAAAGTAGAGTATCAATTTCACTTACTATTTTGTAGATGCTTGAAAACCCTAATCTTTGGATGTTGAATGAGCTTGAAATGTGTAGCGAGAAATCCTTAGATGCATTGAATGTTACAATGAATTGCAATTATGCTTTAAAACAAGATTTTATGGCTTTAAAGAAGATCAAAATGGTAGTTCAATGTCATATCTTCCATTAATGTTCTCTCGTGCGAACCAGAATGACTCATTTGGCCTCAATCTCAAACTTTGAATTTTAGTCATTGATCTTGAAATGATATGGCCTAAAAAATGAGCCCAATCAAGTCAAACTAGTTTGAAAACCTGACCATAGATGACTATCACCATCGACGAATCAAAATACACCATGTAGACTTGTTTCCAAGTCATCCTGTGGGCTCCACCATCTCCATAAGCCTTTGAAAATGGTTGCATGTCATCTCCCAACTTCCCATTTGGGTTTAACCCATGTGCATCTTATGACAATAGGGAGGTGGGGAATGACCCAGATTAAATTTGGCACCCTCAACTTGCATGCCTTTTATCTTTCAACCATTTTCCTTGGTGCATATCCTTCAGTCCTGACAAACGATGAGGATTGAAACATCTTGTGTTGTAATTACCATGTTCCTAAATAGGCCCTTTAATAGCTCAACCATTAATTTTTTCCAACCTTTTTCCTTCATACCTCATTATAATTCCTTGACGGTCTATAATGCACCATGTGGTGTCTCCTTGCTTCCCCTCTGAGGGATGTGAGATGTTGGTGGGTCCCCCACGGGCTAGTAGGGGATAGTCAATATTAACTTGAACCATCTCATCTCAATTGTTGACTACTTAAAGCTTGATGTTCGTTGCCTTTGAAGGATGATGGGCCCCACCCGAAAGAAAGGATAGGCATCACCTGCTCGCTAGCTCGTTAATGGAATATTTTAATAATTACTAAAACACAATGGGGGAGTGGGGAATGGTTAGGATCAAATCACATAGATCCAACTACCCATATTAAAATAATTTATCAGCAATGTTAGCAACTTAAAAAGGGACTCAGCTAGGTCAACGAGAGATGGGGACATAACTCATATCCAAGACTTTAGAACAATGACAAAATATTAAAACTCAGACTTAGGAACATGGAAAATATTAAAAGTTGTTGAACTTGCATTAGTATAAGATAGGATCAAAATGATTCGAAGGGTGACAATTGGGAACACTAGGTTTAAGGGGCAGGTAGCTAGATGGATTCAATGGCTCAAGATATGACTTAAGAGTTCAAGAACAGGTAGAAACTAGTCAACAATGAATTAGAATGTAAGCAAAGGGATTGAAACTTAGGGTTTTTCAAGGGGTTTAAGACATACATAAACCCTATAACAGAAGTAAAATCAAAACCCTAAGCCCTAGGACACACCCAAATTAGGACAACAACCAAATTTTGTAGTACTATTAGTGGAACACAAAATTTTGAGGAGTTCTACCAGAATAAACTATATTCTAGAACCCACATCTAATTTTTGATAGCCTCTTCTAACTACATTCTTGGAAGTAGTGGACTGAGTTGTGAAACTCATAAAAGTGTCATAATGCTTGATTGAACAAACATCAAAAAAAGAGAGAAGAAAATTTTCAACAAAATATTAAGGTTAGGACAATTCATGTTGTCTTCACCAAAATGTAGAGGAGGAAATTTGAAACCCCCCTCTCCTCTAAGGGTGAGTGTTCCTCAACTACCCCAAGGATCAAAGTGCGGGTGAATGGGATAGAAGGAAAAAAATGAATTTTATTTTATATTTCTATTTCATGAAAAATTAAGGGATAAGAGTTTTAGGGACCAAAAGAGCGGGCTTCAAAAGTCTCATGAGCAAACTAACAAGTTATCAACCAAGGCGCACTGACGTCCTTGTAGCGCACTATAGTCTTATACAAACCAAAAATGAAGTTTACTAATAGGGATAATAAGGATCCAACTAGCTATTCAATGACTAAAACCTTAAATGTGTGCTAAATTAATAGAATAGCAAAGATAGAAGAAAAGGAAATAACTAGTATAGATTAAATGTAATGAAATGAGAGTTACAAATTGGAAAGGAGGAAAATAACTCACAAGAGGTCCTACAGATGAATCCTCCCACAATGCTCCAACTTTACAACCTACACACATGAAAAATGGATAAAATGTTGGGGATTTTTTAAGGGCTTTCCTTAGTCAAACTCCTATGTAGGTGTTCCCACCTCCATGGACAACTAGATACATAGATATAAAAGAAAGTAAACATAATAGATAAAGATAGAAATATGCTACTCAATGTGAAAATGATAATTAAATATAGAAAATAATGTAATTAACCTCCATTATCAATAAAGTGATGTCAAAAGGGAGAGAAATACCACACCCAAACGTACCAAGAGAATCAAATTACTGGTGTAGACAACAAGAAAGCTTGATAGATTGAGAGAATGAGAATGAAGAGAATTAAAGAATGAGCTAGATTGAAGTAAATATCAAATGGAATGGATAGATTGAAAGATAGATTGAATAGAATGAAGAAAAGGCATGCAAATGGAAATTTTCAATGCATCTACAAGCCACATAGGCATTACACTTCATGGGCAGGTGGGAAGTGTAATGTCCCAATGGCCATGCAGTCAAGAATTGTTTCAAGATGTTTGCATGATGTGTGGATGTCTACCAAAAAATGAAGGGGTTACAGACAACATTAAGGTTGGGAAAAATGGGAATTGAATTATCAACTTTAATTATTCTAAAGGGGATGTTATGGAATGAAAAATTGGATAGGTTTCAATTTTTGGCGTTACAAGATTATGTAGAATGGATATCTAATTTGGTGCCATTGATAAAACTAACTAGTGGAATCTATGTATGTACAAATTTGAGAGATTTGAATAATGCATGTTCCAAAGATGATTTCCCCTTGCCTAACATTGACCTCATAGTGGACCTTGTAGCTGGATATGAAATGTTATCACTAAGGACATATTTTTTGGATCTAACCAAATAAAAAATGCTCTAGAGGACCAAAATAAAACATCTTTAACTTGTCCTTGGAGTACCTACTACTAGAATGCAATTCCCTCTTGTCTTAAAAATGTTGGGGCAACTTATCAAAGGGCTATGACTATAATATTTCATGATATGATGCATACTCAAGCATAGAATATTATGTGGATGACTTGTTAGTGAAATCCTTCACAAGAAAATGTCATCTAGAAATACTTGAAAAGATCTTCACTTGGTTGGAAAAATACAAATTTAGGTCAAATCCTAAGAAAAGTTTCTTTGGAGTTAATTTAGGAAAATAATTAGGATACATAGTCTTTCATAGAGGTATCAAGGTTGATTTGTTAAAAGTGAATGCAATCGTAGATATTCTTCCTCCATCCAATCTGGCTCAACTACAAAGTCTCCATGAAAATTACAATCTATTTGCAAATTTATTGCTCAGTTGGTTGATACATGTCACCCTTTTCAACACTTTCTCCATAGAGTGTACCTTTCAAAAGAACAAATCACTGCTAGTAGGATTTCTAATAGCTTAAAGACTATTTATTGTCACCACTAGTTCTAATGCCATCGATTGATGGGAAATCATTGATCTTATATATTAGGTACAACATCAACATTAGGAGCTCTCTTAGCACAACATAATGAAGAAGAAAAAGAAAGAGCTATCTATTACATCAGCCATACACTGGTGGGATATGATCTAAATTATACACCTATTGAACTTCCATGTCTCGTTGTTGTTTTTGTTATGCAAAAGATTAGGAACTATATGCTAAAGCATTAGACTAATCTTATAGTTAAGATATATCCCTTGAATTATCTTCTTAACAAAGTAGCGATTGCCAGTAGATTGGAAAAATGGGTGATTATCTTAAGTTAATTTGATATCTAGTATGTTGATCAGAAATCAATAAAAGGATAGGTAATTTTCAATCAATTACTTGATGCACCCACTATAACTGACCACCCACTAGTGTCATATTTTCCTAATGAGGCATTGTTTAAGGAAACAACATTTACCACATGGAAATTTTATTTTGATGGCTCCTATACTCGACATGGATCTAAAGCAGGAGTTATTTTTGTCAACCCACAAGGGGATTCCATTCCTAAGTCATATAGAATTAGTTTTCCTTGCACCAATAATATTGAAAAATATGGGGTATTGATTACAAAACTTAGAAAAACCATTAAGTGGAAGATCAAGAAACTTCATGTATATGGAGATTCTCAGTTGATTATCAAGAGAATCAATGATGACTATGAAACAAAAATGATAAATTCACACCTTACAAGAGGATGATTGAAAATTTCAAGAAATAATTTGATGTCATTAGATTTGATCAAATTCCAAGAATACAAAAAAAAGAAACTAATGTGATGGAAACTATTGGATCTCTACTTGACATGCCACAAAACATACATCAGTGTGAATTCTTGGTGGAATAGTTATTGATCCCTACTTTTGATGTTCTTAACTCTGAACTCATATGTGAAATTATTGGTCCCAATTCCCCTTGGTATAATGAAATTTATTATTATCTCCATGACCAAACCCTTTTGACTTATTTAGTAACCAACTTAAAACCTTCATACATCAAGCCTCTTGATATGTTATCATAAGTGATACTCTATTGTCGTGATCTAGATAGCACTCTTCTTAGGTGTCTTGATTCTCAGAAGAAGTGCAGACAATTTTACACAAGGTACATGATGATATATGAGGATCCAATTCTAGTGATCCTACTCTAGCCAAGAAGCTCATCAGAACTAGATATTATTGGCCCACTATGGAAAGAGATGCATACCGATTCATTAAGAAGTATCTTGAGTATCAAATTCATGGAGATCTGGTTCATGTGCTAGCATGGGATATTCATCCTCTCACATATCTATGGATTTTCTCTCAATGGGGACTCAACCTCGTGGGAAATATCCATCCCACATTCACAAATGGCCATAAATTAATACTTATTGCAACTGAATATTTTATAAAATAGATTGAAGCCATCCCCATGACCTATATCACCAACAAGTAGATAAAAAATTTCATCATTAACTACATCATCTACTAGTATGGTATTCCCTTTTCCATCATTACTGATAATGGTCACCCTTTTAAAAACAAATACATTCATGAGTTATTTTACAAATTCCATATCCAACATTGCTTTTCTACCCCATGCTACCCACAAGGTAATGATCAAGCTGATGCATTAAATAAAACTATACTAAAGATCCTGAAAAAAGATTGTCAATGACACTAGATGTGACTGGCATGTTCAAATAAACCCTAATCTATGGGCTTATCATATAATTATTCATACCCCTACAAGTGTAACCCCATTCTCCCCAGTTTATGGATCTAAAGCAACTTTTCCCATTAAGGTTGAGTTACCATCATTAATGGTATCCATGCAATGCTTCATTAATGACAAAGAGCATAAAATATCTAGGCTTAATGAGCTTGAGCTACTAGGTGAGAGACATTGGATGATGTTGATTCATCTGTAAGTGTACCAAAACTATCTTTTTCATAGCTATAACAAGAGAGTTTAGGCTAGGAATTTTGATGTATGAGATCTTATTCTGAAATAAAATTAATGGAATCAAGTGGACAAAGAGAAGCTAGGTAAGTTCAAGCCTAATTGATTGGGTCCATATATCATCACTGTTACATATGGATCTAGTGCCTATCCACTTGCCACTCCCGAATGTGAGATACTTCTAGAACCTATTAACAACATGAACCTTCAAAAGTTTTATACTTTATCCTCAGAGAATCCATCCAAAAATATTAAAAATATTAAAAACTAAAAAATACAAAAAAAGAAAAAAAAAACTCACCTTGATGAAAACCTAGAAAATAGGCATCCTATGTGACATCAAAAAATAAAGAAAATAGAATAAAAAATAAAATATTATTAAAGAGAAATAATTTTCCCTTTAGTGAAAACCAATTTGGTGGCATTGTGGGTAAGTACAATGGTGAAAACCTAGAAAACAAGTACCATGTGTAGGAAGCTATTACTCTTCCATCTACCATCATTATATCTAGTTTTTCACTCCATATCCACCTTCATAATAAATATCTTTCCACCTCACATTATTTCCACCTAATATATAGCCATAAAAAAACTTTTTTCCCCTCTCATGGCCTAAGATTGGTTGATTTTTGGTGCCACTCGCTTTCCCTACCCATCCATAATAAGCCATTCTACCATATTATTTACACAATAACTAGTTCTATATCTGACTAGGGGTAATCCTTGACCTAGTATTTTTAGATGGGATCCTAAACGTGATATTAGAGAATATAGTATAACATTCACTTGGCCATCATGGTCACACATTGAAATCCACCTTCCACAATAAACATCCCATAATAATCCATAATAAGACTTATCACCCTTCACTAGTCACCCTGCATAATAAGTTTTCCCTCTGCTAAATTGACATTTGGACTAAACACAAACATAACATCTTGCAAAAATTAAGCTTAAAAAATCATGGAACAACATACAAAATATCGAGCTAGCCTTCATGCCTAACCAATCAATCGTCTAATCATCAACATCGTCTCTCTTTATCAGTTATCCTGTCTTATATAGGTTGTTGTATTCTCAAAACTAGACCAAACATCTTCTATGAGATACACCATTCCTGAAACCAAACACTCTCTCTACAGTTCTTAATCTTTGGCAAGAAGATCTAAATGGTTGTCGACTTGTTTGGTCTAGTTAGTATTATATTTTACTTGATTTATCTTTTACCATGTTCCTATGCTACTCAAGGATATCCACAAGTGATTAGAGGAGTGAGGATGGATCATGAATTTTTCTATTTGATTTTTGATTTTGTTTTATCTCAATATGGCCGAGGAAAATAAGTTACTTGTGTGTGATCAAGGTTCCATCGAGCATAATCAAAACATATTGTGGAACTAAAAGGTCATCTAACACTTTCTTGCATCAAGATCAACATGCTTTATGGTCACTCCCTCACATGTTCTTACAAGGCTCTATTGTCACTAGTATGAGTCATGGCACTCCTTATTTGCAAGGTGTTTGTTTACACAAAAGGATACTATTTCACATCTTGGTCTTTTCATACCTTGATATATCCCATTTATTTGAAAAATAAAAAATTATAAATGATGATATATATTCACTTATCAAAGCTTAACATAACTTATTCACCACTCCATTTCTTAATCATCCATCTTACTAACTATTCATCCATTCTCAATAATCTATTCTTCTAGTCCACCCTAAGTTATGATGTTGTGCTATGACACAAAAAAATATTATCCTACATTTGCATTCATGTTAGGTAACATATCATATGCATAACTGTGTCATCAATCCATCCTTCATGCAAATTAGGTTATAATCATGAGCATATAGTCACATCATATTAAATCACATCCTAATATAGCATATCACATCATCTTGCATCCATGCACCTATTAGTGTCATTATCCATAGAATATTAGATATCCATAAATAACATCACAATTATTAGCATGGCTAACCATATCTCATAAAATTATTTACATCCATGTTAAGTATTGCATACATAAGTAACATGCATCATAAATCATCTCATCATCAAAACACTCTCATGTGCACATCATATAGAAATAAACATCATCACATCATATAGGAATCATCATAAGCATATCATGAATCACATTATAAATATCACATAAATGCATCTATAAAACTCATGCACACCTCACATAGTCACCGCTAAAATAATACATCTCATATATATCCATAAAAAATGGTGCCATAGTACATATCAGAATGACTATAAAAAATGGAGCTCGTAGGCTCAATAAAAATATACAACAATGACTAATACAATAAATATCAAAATGGGCTAATCAATGTTGCCCCTACTCTTTAAAGGTGATGGCCTATCCTATGGACCCCAAGAAGGTATAGCTTTATCTTTCTCTCCCTATGCATTGGGTGGTGGTCATGGTGGCCTCATAGGACCCTCTACTCTACCAGTACAAACTATCCTCGAATTAGATTGAATCTGCAATGTGCTCTATGTATAACTAGGATCCCTCTGTGGTGGTGGTACAACATCCTCATAAAGCTCTCTATAATATTGAGTTTCTTGACTTGCTCAATAAAATTGTTGTGCAATGTCTAGAGTCAGCCCACTAACAAACTTGATGAAGCTCACTGATCTTTTCTTTGCCCACTAAGCCCTAATAACTATTTTATCCCTCTTTGCAGTCAGCTATTCCACTTGAGCCTATAGACCTATGATGTTCCAATAAGGAAGTAATATGTATGTGTGTTGGATCCAACACATCCTTGACCTCCCTCTCCTATATAGACACATCTTGGAGTGTCTCCTTGACCAACACATCTTGTAGTTCTATGCCCTATAGCTATGCATCTTGAACCTCTTCCTCCCTCATCTCCTCCTCTTGAACTGCCTCCTCCTACACTAGCCCCTCTGCCTTGATTGGTGATAGTCATGGAAAACCCCCTCTCTCCATTATCCCCACCATCTTAATCTCTCTCTCCCTTCATATTCCTCATCCTTGTAGCCTCTATGGTCTCCCCCTCTGAGCATGACCTTGCTTATCATTGGGAATAGGTACACCCATATTCATTAGTGGTATTGGTCTATGCTAGGAGAACCATGTATAATACTCTGGTGTAGTACCTACATCTTCTACCTAAGACCTTGCTCCCCATTGTACTTGTTGCAAACCATGAAACTCCTTGAATGGAACTTGTGGGCTAATCATAGGCCCCCACTATCTTCTCTCTTGAGATAATTCTGAAAACATGGCTAGTCTAACAAGAACATCCTTAAACTCCTTGAGTTGATGCAACATTTTCTCTAACAACTGCCTCTCAATAATATGTTTATATTGGACTATGTAGCTAATCAAATCTTGTGTCTTCCTACAATATGGTAAGTGCTCTACATTTTTGTCCCATGGTTGGCACTATCTATATGGCCTCCATGTGAACCCCACAAACATATCCAACTCATGGTGCCAGTACATAAAATTTCCTATGTGGCTCTATGTCATAATCCCACCATATATGTAGGAATATGGTAGCCTAGCTACTATTCCTCTATCTGCTACTAGTTGACACACTGCAATATCATCCCATTCCCAAACATGCAACAATGTAACCCGACATTCGATTGAGCATGCACCTCTATACACAACATCATGTAATAAAAAATAGAGCATCACCAAAACATAGGGTCCCCAAGCATACACATTCCCCTATCCCATCATACCCTTTAGCACTCATCCCCATTCAATGGGGAAGTGATGTCATTGCCTATCTACAACTAGGACACTTGCCACCACACTGTAGATAACTATAATAAGTCTCTCATACCAATCCTCTAGGGTATCCCACTGAATCTCATACTCCTCGATGCCAAGATCCTCTGTCTTGAAGCATCTCACCGTCATTACTAGCTCAAAGTTAGGATCATAGACTACCCTCTCATTATGAATCAAAATACAAAGGATGCACCATATATCCTTGAGGATCATTGTCACCTCACCAATGGGTAGGTGGAATGAGCTAGTCTCTGAGTACCACCTCTTCACCAATGTTGTGATCAAACCTTGATTATCCCTAATATCAGGCATGGAGGCAACATAGTACAAACTCATTGCATGTAGAATGGTTTGCTCATCCATGTCTAGGCTATTTGACAAATCCATCAAATTTGATTGACTCTCATGTGTGTATAGGGGCAATAACCTATCCTACATTCAAAAAATCACACTAGGTCAATCATAACCTTTGACTCAACCTAATTGACCAATAAAAAACTAATTTTTTCAATGTAGGTTGCCTTTTTAAATTTGAAAACAAATTGCATTTTTGAAATAAGCAAATATGTCATTTTAGCAATTGTGTTGAGTGTGTGTAAGAAGTTGACTCCACTTTTGGCCAAAAAGTGGGTGTTTTTCTTGTTTTTTAGAATTTTTCACATTTGACCTAAAAATTTGAAGCAATTAAATATTGAATCTTAAAAAAGGTTAGTACTATGAAATATAGTACTCGAAGTCTAGTTTCCAAATATGTAATTTATTTTAATACCCAGATGATACAAATTGATTTTATATAGGTGTGTCTAACAACAACTATTTAAAAGTCACTTTTTAGGACCATACCATGCATGTGTACAACCGTATTTTGACCTAAATAAATGTATTTTTCTGAATCCTCTTGGGAAATGATTTTTAAGACACTGAATATTGTTGAGGATATTGTTTTGTAATTTTTTTCTAAATATTTTTTATTAATTTTTCATCGGTCATAATTGTTGTTTTGAAAACCCCTCATGTACAGTAAGCATAAGTAGACCTAAAATTATAATTTTCTTATTTTATTCTTTTTCAAACTAAAAATATTGTTTATAGATTGTTGACATATAATTTATTTTCAAAGAATGTAAAAAACAAAAAGTTATTAAAAAATAAGAAAATATTATTTCAATTTTATGGACCAGTTTCATCAAAAAATATTTGAAAAATAGAAAAAATAATCCAATTGTAAAAACAATGCATATTCGAAATCTACACAGTCTCATCTATAATGGGTTTTAATTTTATTAAATTTGTTTGCAAAAAACATCTTCAAACATATGTCCAAAGTCACTATTTTCTAGTGATACTAACATGACCTACAAGTTGTAGGTCAAAGGAGGTCCAAAGCTAAGGGTTGGCTCCCCAAGCCTTTATTTGACTTGAAACCCATAGCAAAAACAAGGCTGAAAATTCAAATTTTATGAAATAGGATCCCATATCTTAAATAGGATCCTGCTTAGTTTGTTTAAAATTTTTAACAGTCCAAATGCAAATGGGATCCCATTTAGGATATAGGATCTTGTTTTCTTTCTCAGTAGTTGTTGGAGGAAAATGACCTCATACTCATTTTCTAAAAAAAATATATTTTTTTGAAATGTGATCCCATTTAGTAGAAATCAGGATCTTGTTTTATAGTCCTTGGCTCAGGATCCTACCATGAAATGAGATCCTATTTCAATTTTGGCTCGAGATCTCGAAGTGAAACGAGATCCCATTTCATTTAAAGTGGGATCCCATTTTCCTCAACCTGATTAGGTATTTTTGTCTAAGTCTGAAACTTCCATGCTATGTGGACCCAACTTTGTGTATTTACCCTATCATTTTTTACCAAACATGTCAATTTAATCAATTATGTCACGTAATTCAATTGTGGTGCTAAATATCAATTATGTCACTATTTATAGCATATGTGTTGTAGGAAGGAAAATTTTTCATGCAAATCACTTGTGGTGCACAAATCGATTGTGGTTCCACACGGAAAATGTATCACAAAATTTGATGATTATGACAATTGCGATGACAATTACAATGTAAAAAGTGCATCACAATTTTTGCTCACTTTTTGAGCCCTAAATATATACAAAAATGACAAATTTTCAAAGTTAATTTAGGGTACATGTTGTGTCTCTTGCTCTTGATCATATTCCACTTTTCCATACTTGTGTTGTTCAATGGCTACTCTCTAGAATTTTTTCCATAGCTCTGCACCTGCTCTCTCTAAGCTCACTAACCTCCTCTTAAATAGGAAAATAAATGAACACATATGAGGATATTTTGGCACAAATATCCTATATATAGAGCTATGGTTATGGACCCCCATTTTGCACTGTATCCACTGGTTGTGTCTTCCTATTGCTGACAATGTTTCCCTAACTACTCTAATAATGTAATTTTTTTGTCTGAACATCATATTACATTTAAAAATATTGTTGGAAAATTTGGCCAATTTTCACATTTTTTACCAAATTTTTTGAGGGGGAAACATGATCTTGCTTTCGTTGGGGCACACTAGGGCAGTTCTAAATAAAAAATATTCATAAATTTTGTTTGAAACAATGTTGCCTCAAACAATGTCTCAAAGGGTGGAAGAATTTAGACACTCAAAATTATCCTGAGTCTACAATAACATTTTCTAATGATTTTTTTGTCTAACCCTAATCTAATTATGCTCTTCTTCACACTTTTATAATTAAATAATTAAAATTATTTAATTATTCCAATTATTTTTTCTCATCCCTTTGTCGATTAAATAATTATTTTTAATTATTTAATCCATAGTCTAATAGTTTTCCATGATTAAATAAATATTTTAATTTATTTAATCATTAACCTAAAGTTGTTATATAATGAATTAAACCATTTTATTTAATTAATTGTTCATGTGACATCAAAAGAGATGAATTTTTATTTATTTATTTTTGAAAATTTCCTCTATTTCATTCTCTACTTAACTGCCCATTTCTCTCACTCAAGTTTTACATCTTCCTTGATTATCTCCTCTCAACTCTTCCACTCTCCACCTTTTTCTCCACACAACTCTTACTAATTTTTATTCCCCTCCCCACTTATTCCTTTTGATAACATGGAAAATTTCCTATGCAATTTTTCTCATTTGATATAGACTGTTGATCTTCTATTTGATCTCTTCTATTGATTACACTTGAATCCTCTATAAATTCAATCTTTATTTCTTCACATTTTACAACCACAATCTTCAAATTTTCATCATTATTATCATCACGAGCTTGTCAAGTTGTGCACTTAGAAAAATGAGATCCAGATTTACCAACTTCAAAAGTGAAAAGGAGAAGAGAAATGGAGGTGAGTCATTATTGAAGTAAGAAGGTATAATTGTTTTTCTTATTTTCATTTAATTTCTTATGTCATTTTTTGTTCTATTGTTAGATTGAGATTTTGTAGCTTGAGTCTAATAGTTTGTGGTTGTTGTTTTAGGATTCTAGTGTTGGAAGCTTGAGTTGTTTGTGAAGTTGTGTGGGTGTTGCTATTGATGTCAACCTCTTGTATGAAGAGAGTGTTGGAATATTGTTGGACGCCTGGAGTTGTTGGTGTTGTCATTGATTTCTTACTTTAGTATAGTTGTAGAAGTTGTGATAGATGTTGCAAATGTTTTATATGTGTTGTAGAGATGTTAGTAGTGTTGTTGATATAGTTGGTTCACTTGGTTTCCAAGTGTTTTTTAAGAAAAAATGAATAAAAGAGAGTTTAGTGTATAGAGTGGTGTTCAATGTTCTTCTCCATATTTCTTCATGGTTGTAGATATACCTATGTGGTTTGGATATGATGATTAGAGGAGTTCAAATTTTATATATCCATATTTTCATGTTCTAGACTATTATGCAGTGAAAGATGTGTTTGATAGTATGTCTATCTACTAAAGCATGTCTAAGAGAGATGAGATCGCTCTGCATTTCTCTGAATTGAAGGTTCTTGTCTTTCAGATTTGGGAACATGATTATACTATTTGTATCTACCTTCCCTTGAAGTTTTGAGAATTGTGGTGTTCCATAAGTTTGTTTGGTGTGTTGGATATATGTGCCAGTGTGCCTGGTTGCACAAAATAAAGGTGTTCTTAGGTATCAGTTGGTTGTAGTAGTAGTGGTGAATATTATAATGATGTGGAATATTTTGAGGTGTTTAAGAATGTTTTTTTATGGTCTATAGATGTTTTTGGACTTGGATAGGTGTGTTGGTGGTCACTTGATAGTGTTAGTGTAGGTCTGGTCGACCTGGCATGCTAGCGCTAATTACAGAGGATGATTGTTGTTTGTGGAAGTGTTGAGAAGCATGTGGCTGTAGATTTGGGTCCTAGTTAAGTTGTGACATGGTTTTCCTTCACTTATTTACACCATGGAAGTGTTTGGTGGTGACCTGTTTGATGTTGCACAGTTCAGGTATATATGTTTCCTTAATGTTAACCTAATTGGTAATTTTAGGTCAAGGGTGGTATAAATACAAGGAAAGTTATTGTGTGGATTAAGTAGAAAGGGTGTGCAGTGCAAAAGATGTGAAAGTGATCAAGTGTGGTGATATGGGTGTGATCTTTAATGCCTATGACTCCCAGATGCAGTGAGTATAAGGCATCTACATTTTAGTCTATTGAATGAGTTGTTTATACTTCAGTGGAACTATACTTTCAACATAAGAGAGATACATTGTTAGCAGTTCAAATTGGTAGTGAACCACCCCTTTTTCTAGCTTATTTATTCTAGATAGTGATTCCTTTGGCAGTGATCCCTTCTTTCTTTTGGGCAATGAGCCCTACAATAGTGAGCCCATTATATTCAATGTTGCTATTACTTTATATTATGAGCTAATCCTCATTGTGGTTTTCTACTTCTTGGGTTTTCCATGTAAATTTAGTGTTCTTATGTATTTGATGTGTTTGCATTACCGTTTCATATGTTTATATTTTGCTAAAGCATGATAAGGGTTTAAAGGCTAATACAAATATGAATGTTAATAAGGGTTTTGATGTTTTAATGTACAACTGATTCACCACCCTCTCAGTTATCTTGTGCATCTAATAATTGGTATCAGAGAAAGGTTCCTTGGAAGAAGCTTAACCGCTTGAGGTAGATCCATATGGTGCATAGGAACGAGGATTCCTTCTTCGAGGGGATGAATTATACATTTTGGAAAAAAGGATGGAGGGTTTTCTTGTTTCCCTAGGGTTAGGAGTTTTGATGTCAATTGAAGATAGATATACCATGCCTACTAATGGTCTGAAAAATAATGATGAGATCAAGGAATATGAGAACAATGGAAAATCAAGGAATTCTCTTTTGAGTGGTCTTTCTAATTTAGAACTTGTGAAGGTTATGAGCTACAAATCTGCTAAAGAAATATGGAAGAAGCTAGGAAGTGTCTATGAAGGAGATTATAAAGTCAAGAAAGCAAAGATGCAAAATTTTAAGACTAAGTTTGAAACCCTAAGGATAAAAAAAAATGAAAATATTGCAAGCTACATGCATAGAGTGAATGAAGTTTTCAATTCCATCAATGGGCTTGGTGGAAAATTGCAAAAAGCTGAGGTGGTAAAGAAGGTATTAAGAACTCTTCCTAAAACTTATAGTCATAAAGTTTTTTCTATTGAGGACGCTAAAGATTTAGATCATTATTCTAGAGATTAGTTTTCTAGTGCTTTAACTACTTTTGAATTGAGAGAATTTGGTCAAAATGATTCAATAAAAGAGACTTCTTTTAAAGCTAGAAAAATAGAGAAGGATGATGGATCAAATTTAGATGATCTTGATGAGATAGAAGAAAATAGTGTTAGGAGATTGAAAAAGGGGACTAGAAAATACAGAGGTAGTTACCTTTAAAATGTTTTAACTATGGAAAGATAAGTCATTATGCTTCAAGATGTCTAGAAAATTTTTCAAATGACAAATATAAGGATAATAAAGATAAATATGTCAACAAAATTTATAATGTTAAAAAAGATGCTAGCATATTTGATGATGAATCTGACTACTCAGATGATGAAAATGATGAATTCTTATTCATGGATTTGAATGTTGGAAATAATGCTATTGAATTTGAAAGGTGTACGAAGGGAACTACTCTAGAAATAGGTCACAACATCAAAGGGACTATAGTGACTACTTTTCATGCTAAAGAGGAGAAAAATCAATGGATAATT